>CM055116.1:600788878-601125812 GCA_029206835.1 Rana muscosa | reverse complement strand
CCTCTCTCTCTCTCTCTCGCCCCCCTCTCTCTCTCTCGCCCCTCTCTCTCTCGCCCCCTCTCTCTCTCGCCCCCTCTCTCTCGCCCCCCCCTCTCTCTCTCGTACCCCTCTCTCTCTCTCGCCCCCCTCTCTCTCTCTCTCGCCCCCCCCTCTCTCTCTCTCTCGCCCCCCTCTCTCTCTCTCGCCCCCCTCTCTCTCTCGCCCCCTCTCTCTCTCTCGCCCCCCTCTCTCTCTCGCCCCCCTCTCTCTCTCGCCCCCTCTCTCTCTCGCCTCTCTCTCTCGCCCCCTCTCTCTCGCCCCCTCTCTCGCCCCCTCTCTCTCTCGCCCCCCTCTCTCTCTCTCGCCCCCTCTCTCTCTCGCCCCCCCTCTCTCTCTCTCGCCCCCTCTCTCTCGCCCCCTCTCTCTCTCGCCCCCTCTCTCTCTCGACCCCCTCTCTCTCTCGTCCCCTCTCTCTCTCTCGTCCCCTCTCTCTCTCTCGTCCCCTCTCTCTCTCGTCCCCTCTCTCTCTCGTCCCCTCTCTCTCTCTCGTCCCCTCTCTCTCTCTCGTCCCCTCTCTCTCTCTCGTCCCCTCTCTCTCTCTCGTCCCCTCTCTCTCGTCCCCTCTCTCTCTCTCGTCCCCTCTCTCTCGTCCCCTCTCTCTCTCTCTCTCGTCCCCTCTCTCTCTCTCGTCGCCCCTCTCTCTCTCTCGTCGCCCCTCTCTCTCTCTCGTCGCCCCTCTCTCTCTCTCGTCGCCCCTCTCTCTCTCTCGTCGCCCCTCTCTCTCTCTCGTCGCCCCTCTCTCTCTCTCGTCGCCCCCTCTCTCTCTCGTCCCCCCTCTCTCTCTCGTCCCCCTCTCTCTCTCGCCCCCCCCCTCTCTCTCTCGTCTCCCCTCTCTCTCTCTCTCTCTCGTCCCCCCTCTCTCTCTCTCTCTCGTCCCCCCTCTCTCTCTCTCTCTCGTCCCCCCTCTCTCTCTCTCTCTCGTCCCCCCTCTCTCTCTCTCTCATCCCCCCTCTCTCTCTCGTCCCCCTCTCTCTCTCTCTCGTCCCCCCTCTCTCTCTCTCGTCCCCCTCTCTCTCTCTCTCGCCCCCCTCTCTCTCTCTCTGCCCCCCTCTCTCTCTCTCTCGCCCCCCTCTCTCTCTCTCTCTCGCCCCCTCTCTCTCTCTCTCGCCCCCCTCTCTCTCTCTCTCGCCCCCCTCTCTCTCTCTCTCGCCCCCCCTCTCTCTCTCTCGCCCCCCCTCTCTCTCTCTCGCCCCCCTCTCTCTCTCTCGCCCCCCTCTCTCTCTCTCGCCCCCCTCTCTCTCTCTCGCCCCCCTCTCTCGTCCCCCCTCTCTCTCTCGTCCCCCCTCTCTCTCTCGTCCCCCCTCTCTCTCTCGTCCCCCCTCTCTCTCTCGTCCCCCCTCTCTCTCGTCCCCTCTCTCTCTCTCTCTCTCGTCCCCCCTCTCTCTCTCGTCCCCCCCTCTCTCTCTCGTCCCCTCTCTCTCTCTCGCCCCTCTCTCTCGCCCCTCTCTCTCTCGCCCCCCCTCTCTCTCTCGCCCCCCCTCTCTCTCTCGCCCCCCCTCTCTCTCTCTCGCCCCCCTCTCTCTCGGTCCCCCCTCTCTCTCTCTGCCCCTCTCTCTCTCTGCCCCTCTCTCTCTTCGCCCCTCTCTCTCTCTCTCTTCGCCCCTCTCTCTCTCTCTCTTCGCCCCTCTCTCTCTCTCTCTTCGCCCCTCTCTCTCTCTCTCTTCGCCCCTCTCTCTCTCTCTCTTCGCCCCTCTCTCTCTCTCTCTCTCTCTTCGCCCCTCTCTCTCTCTCTTCGCCCCTCTCTCTCTCTCTCTTCGCCCCTCTCTCTCTCTCTCTTCGCCCCTCTCTCTCTCTCTCTTCGCCCCTCTCTCTCTCTCTCGTCGCCCCCCTCTCTCTCTCTCGTCCCCCCTCTCTCTCTCTCTCGTCCCCCCTCTCTCTCTCTCTCGTCCCCCCTCTCTCTCTCTCTCGTCCCCCCTCTCTCTCTCTCTCGTCCCCCCTCTCTCTCTCGTCCCCCCTCTCTCTCTCGCGCCCCCTCTCTCTCTCGCGCCCCCTCTCTCTCTCGCGCCCCCTCTCTCTCGCCCCCTCTCTCTCTCTCTCGCCCCCTCTCTCTCTCTCGCCCCCCTCTCTCGCCCCCTCTCTCTCTCGCCCCCCCTCTCTCTCTCGCCCCCCTCTCTCTCTCTCTCGCCCCCCCTCTCTCTCTCGCCCCCTCTCTCTCTCGCCCCCCTCTCTCTCTCTCTCGCCCCCCCTCTCTCTCTCTCTCGCCCCCTCTCTCGGCCACCCTCTCTCTCTCGGCCCCTCTCTCTCGTCCCCCCTCTCTCTCTCGCGCCCCCTCTCTCTCTCGCGCCCCCTCTCTCTCTCGCGCCCCCTCTCTCTCTCGCGCCCCCTCTCTCTCTCGCGCCCCCTCTCTCTCTCGCCCCCCTCTCTCTCTCTCGCCCCCCTCTCTCTCTCTCGCCCCCTCTCTCTCTCTCGCCCCCTCTCTCTCTCTCGCCCCCTCTCTCTCTCTCGCCCCCCTCTCTCTCTCGCCCCCTCTCTCTCTCGCCCCCTCTCTCTCTCTCTCTCTCGCCCCCCCCTCTCTCTCTCTCTCGCCCCCCTCTCTCTCTCTCTCGCCCCCTCTCTCGGCCACCCTCTCTCTCTCGGCCCCCCTCTCTCTCTCTTCGCCCCTTCTCTCTCTCTCTCGCCCCCCTCTCTCTCTCTCGCCCCCTCTCTCTCTCTCTCGCCCCCTCTCTCTCTCTCGCCCCCTCTCTCTCTCTCTCGCCCCCTCTCTCTCTCTCGCCCCCCTCTCTCTCTCGCCCCCCTCTCTCTCTCTCGCCCCCTCTCTCGGCCCCCCTCTCTCTCTTCGCCCCTCTCTCTCTCGTCGCCCCTCTCTCTCTCGTCGCCCTCTCTCTCTCGTCGCCCTCTCTCTCTCGTCGCCCTCTCTCTCTCGTCGCCCTCTCTCTCTCGTCGCCCTCTCTCGCCCCCCTCTCTCTCTCGCCCCTCTCTCTCTCGCCCCTCTCTCTCTCGCCCCTCTCTCTCTCTCGCCCCCTTCCTCTCTCTCGCCCCCTCTCTCGCCCCCCTCTCTCTACCCCCTCTCTCTGCCCTCTCTCTCTCGTCTCTCTCTCTTGTCTCTCTCTCTCGTCCCCCCTCTCTCTCTCGTCCCCCCTCTCTCTCTCGTGTCCCCCCTCTCTCTCTCGTGTCCCCCCTCTCTCTCTCGTGTCCCCCCTCTCTCTCTCGTGTCCCCCCTCTCTCTCTCGTGTCCCCCCTCTCTCTCTCGTGTCCCCCCTCTCTCGGCCCCCCTCTCTCTCTCGGCCCCCCCTCTCTCTCTCGGCCCCCCCTCTCTCGGCCCCCCCTCTCTCTCTCGGCCCCCCCTCTCTCTCTCGGCCCCCCCTCTCTCTCGGCCCCCCTCTCTCTCGGCCCCCCCTCTCTCTCTCGGCCCCCCTCTCTCTCTCGGCCCCCCTCTCTCTCTCTCGGCCCCCTCTCTCTCTCTCGGCCCCCTCTCTCTCTCTCGCCCCCCCTCTCTCGCCCGCTCTCTCTCGTCGCCCCCGCTCTCTCTCGTCGCCCCGCTCTCTCTCGTCCCCCCGCTCTCTCTCGCCCCCCGCTCTCTCTCGCCCCCCGCTCTCTCTCGCCCCCCGCTCTCTCTCGCCCCCCGCTCTCTCTCGCCCCCCGCTCTCTCTCGCCCCCCGCTCTCTCTCGCCCCCCGCTCTCTCTCTCTCGCCCCCCGCTCTCTCTCTCTCGCCCCCCGCTCTCTCTCTCTCGCCCCCCGCTCTCTCTCTCGTCCCCTCTCTCTCGTCCCCTCCCCCTCTCTCTCGTCCCCTCCCCCCTCTCTCTCGTCCCCTCCCCCTCTCTCTCGTCCCCTCCCCCTCTCTCTCGTCCCCTCCCCCTCTCTCTCGCTCTCGTCCCCTCTCTCTCTCGCTCCCTCTCGCTCTCGTCCCCTCTCTCTCTCTCGCCCCTCTCTCTCTCTCTCGCCCCTCTCTCTCTCTCTCGCCCCTCTCTCTCTCTCGCCCCTCTCTCTCTCTCTCTCTCGCCCCCCTCTCTCTCTCGCCCCTCTCTCTCTCGCCCCCTCTCTCTCTCGCCCCCTCTCTCTCTCGCCCCCTCTCTCTCTCGCCCTCTCTCTCTCTCGCCCCCTCTCTCTCTCTCTCGCCCCCTCTCTCTCTCTCTCGCCCCCCCTCTCTCTCTCTCTCTCTCACCCCCCTCTCTCTCTCGCCTCTCTCTCTCTCGCCCCCTCTCTCTCTCTCTCTCTCGCCCCCCCCTCTCTCTCTCTCGCCCCCTCTCTCTCTCTCGCCCCCGCTCTCTCTCTCGCCCCCCTCTCTCTCTCTCTCGCCCCCCGCTCTCTCTCGCCCCCCGCTCTCTCTCTCGTCCCCTCTCTCTCGCTCGCTCTCGTCCCCTCTCTCTCTCTCTCGCCCCCTCTCTCTCGCCCCTTTCTCTCGCCCCTCTCTCTCTCGCCCCCTCTCTCTCTCGCCCCCTCTCTCTCTCTCGCCCCCTCTCTCTCTCTCTCGCCCCCTCTCTCTCTCTCTCGCCCCCTCTCTCTCTCTCGCCCCCCCTCTCTCTCGCCCCATCTCTCTCTCGCCCATCTCTCTCTCGCCCCATCTCTCTCTCGCCCCCTCTCTCTCTCGCCCCCTCTCTCTCTCGCCCCCTCTCTCTCTCTCGCCCCCCTCTCTCTCTCTCGCCCCCTCTCTCTCTCGCCCCCTCTCTCTCTCGCCCCCTCTCTCTCTCGCCCCCTCTCTCTCTCGCCCCCTCTCTCTCTCGCCCCCTCTCTCTCTCGCCCCCCCCTCTCTCTCTCGCCCCCCCCTCTCTCTCTCGCCCCCCCTCTCTCTCTCGCCCCCCCTCTCTCTCTCGCCCCCCCCTCTCTCTCTCGCCCCCCTCTCTCTCTCTCGCCCCCTCTCTCTCTCTCGCCCCCCCTCTCTCTCTCGCCCCCCCTCTCTCTCTCGCCCCCTCTCTCTCTCGCCTCTCTCTCTCGCCCCCTCTCTCTCGCCCCCTCTCTCGCCCCCTCTCTCTCTCTCGCCCCCCTCTCTCTCTCTCGCCCCCCTCTCTCTCGCCCCCCTCTCTCTCTCTCGCCCCCTCTCTCTCGCCCCCTCTCTCTCTCGCCCCCTCTCTCTCTCGCCCCCTCTCTCTCTCGTCCCCCTCTCTCTCTCGTCCCCTCTCTCTCTCTCGTCCCCTCTCTCTCTCTCGTCCCCTCTCTCTCTCTCGTCCCCTCTCTCTCTCTCGTCCCCTCTCTCTCTCTCGTCCCCTCTCTCTCTCTCGTCCCCTCTCTCTCTCTCGTCCCCTCTCTCTCTCTCGTCCCTCTCTCTCTCTCGTCCCCCTCTCTCTCTCTCTCGTCCCCTCTCTCTCTCTCGTCCCCCCTCTCTCTCGTCCCCCCTCTCTCTCTCTCGCCCTCCTCTCTCTCTCTCGTCCCCCCTCTCTCGCCCCTCTCTCTCTCGTCGCCCCTCTCTCTCTCGTCGCCCCTCTCTCTCTCGTCCGCCCCTCTCTCTCTCGTCCGCCCCCTCTCTCGTCCCCCTCTCTCTCTCGTCCCCCTCTCTCTCTCGTCCCCCTCTCTCTCTCTCGTCCCCCTCTCTCTCTCTCGTCCCCCCTCTCTCTCTCCCGTCCCCCCTCTCTCTCTCTCGTCCCCCTCTCTCTCTCTCGTCCCCCCCTCTCTCTCTCTCGTCCCCCCCCTCTCTCTCTCGTCCCCCTCTCTCTCTCTCGTCCCCCTCTCTCTCTCTCGTCCCCCCTCTCTCTCTCTCGTCCCCCTCTCTCTCTCTCGTCCCCCTCTCTCTCTCTCGTCCCCCTCCCCCTCTCCCTCTCTCCCCCTCTCCCTCTCTCCCCCTCTCTCTCGTCCCCCTCTCTCTCGCCCCCCCTCTCTCTCGTCCCCCCTCTCTCTCGTCCCCCTCTCTCTCGCCCCCCCTCTCTCTCGTCCCCCTCTCTCTCGCCCCCCCTCTCTCTCGTCCCCCCCTCTCTCTCGTCCCCCCTCTCTCTCTCGCCCCCCCCTCTCTCTCTCGCCCCCCCCTCTCTCTCTCGTCCCCCCCTCTCTCTCTCTCGTCCCCCCCTCTCTCTCTCGTCCCCCTCTCTCTCTCTCTTTCGTCCCCCCCTCTCTCTCTCTCTCTCGTCCCCCCCTCTCTCTCTCTCGTCCCCCTCTCTCTCTCGTCCCCCCTCTCTCTCTCTCTCTCTCTCTCTCTCGTCCCCCCTCTCTCTCTCTCGTCCCCCCTCTCTCTCTCTCGTCCCCCCTCTCTCTCTCTCGTCCCCCCTCTCTCTCTCTCGTCCCCCCTCTCTCTCTCTCTCGTCCCCCCTCTCTCTCTCTCTCGTCCCCCTCTCTCTCTCGTCCCCCCTCTCTCTCTCGTCCCCCCTCTCTCTCTCGCCCCCCCTCTCTCTCTCGTCCCTCTCTCTCTCTCTCGTCCCCCTCTCTCTCGTCCTCGTCCCCCTCTCTCTCGTCCTCGTCCCCCTCTCTCTCTCGTCCCCCCTCTCTCTCGTCCCCCCTCTCTCTCGTCCCCCCTCTCTCTCTCGCCCCCCCCTCTCTCTCTCGCCCCCCCTCTCTCTCGTCCCCCCTCTCTCTCTCGTCCCCCCTCTCTCTCTCGTCCCCCCTCTCTCTCGACCCCTCTCTCTCTCGTCCCCCTCTCTCTCTCGTCGCCCCCTCTCTCTCTCGTCGCCCCCTCTCTCTCTCGTCGCCCCCTCTCTCTCTCGTCGCCCCCTCTCTCTCTCGTCGCCCCCTCTCTCTCTCGTCGTCCCCTCTCTCTCTCGCCCCCCTCTCTCTCTCTCGTCCCCCCTCTCTCTCTCTCGTCGCCCCTCTCTCTCTCTCGTCGCCCTCTCTCTCTCTCGTCGCCCCTCTCTCTCTCTCGTCGCCCCCTCTCTCTCTCGTCCCCCCTCTCTCTCTCGTCCCCCTCTCTCTCTCGTCCCCCCTCTCTCTCTCGCCCCCCTCTCTCTCTCGTCCCCCTCTCTCTCTCGTCCCCCCTCTCTCTCTCTTGTCCCCCCTCTCTCTCTCGTCCCCCCTCTCTCGTCCCCCCTCTCTCTCCCCCTCTCTCTCGTCCCCCCCTCTCTCTCGTCCCCCCCCTCTCTCTCGTCCCCCCTCTCTCTCGTCCCCCCCTCTCTCTCGTCCCCCCCTCTCTCACGTCCCCCCTCTCTCTCGTCCCCCCCTCTCTCTCGTCCCCCCCTCTCTCACGTCCCCCCTCTCTCACGTCCCCCCTCTCTCACGTCCCCCTCTCTCTCTCTCGCCCCCTCTCTCTCTCGCCCCCCTCTCTCTCTCGTCCCCCCTCTCTCTCTCTCGTCCCCCCTCTCTCTCTCTCGTCCCCCCTCTCTCTCTCTCGTCCCCCCTCTCTCTCTCGTCCCCCCTCTCTCGTCCCCCCTCTCTCTCCCCCTCTCTCTCGTCCCCCCCTCTCTCTCGTCCCCCCCTCTCTCTCGTCCCCCCCTCTCTCTCGTCCCCCCCTCTCTCTCGTCCCCCCTCTCTCTCGTCCCCCCCTCTCTCACGTCCCCCCCTCTCTCACGTCCCCCCTCTCTCTCGTCCCCCTCTCTCACGTCCCCCCCCTCTCTCACGTCCCCCTCTCTCACGTCCCCCTCTCTCTCTCTCGCCCCCTCTCTCTCTCGCCCCCTCTCTCTCGTCCCCCTCTCTCTCGCCCCCTCTCTCTCTCTCGCCCCCTCTCTCTCTCTCGCCCCCTCTCTCTCTCTCGCCCCTCTCTCTCTCTCGCCCCTCTCTCTCTCTATCGCCCCCCTCTCTCTCTATCGCCCCCCTCTCTATCGCCCCCCTCTCTATCGCCCCCCTCTCTCTCTCTATCGCCCCCCTCTCTCTATCGCCCCCTCTCTCTCTCTATCGCCCCCTCTCTCTCTCTATCGCCCCCTCTCTCTCTCTATCTATCGCCCCCCTCTCTCTCTCTCTATCGCCCCCTCTCTCTCTCTCTATCGCCCCCCTCTCTCTCTCTCTATCGCCCCCTCTCTCTCTCTATCGCCCCCCTCTCTCTCTCTCTATCGCCCCCCTCTCTCTCTCTATCGCCCCCTCTCTCTCTCTCTATCGCCCCCCTCTCTCTATCGCCCCCCTCTCTCTATCGCCCCCCTCTCTCTATCGCCCCCTCTCTATCGCCCCCCCTCTCTATCGCCCCCCTCTCTATCGCCCCCCTCTCTATCGCCCCCCTCTCTATCGCCCCCCTCTCTATCGCCCCCCTCTCTATCGCCCCCCTCTCGTCCTCTCTCTCTCTCGTCCTCTCTCTCTCTCGTCCTCTCTCTCTCTCGTCCTCTCTCTCTCTCGTCCTCTCTCTCTCTCGTCCTCTCTCTCTCTCGTCCTCTCTCTCTCTCGTGCTCTCTGTCTCTCGTGCTCTCTCTCTCTCGTGCCCTCTCGTCCTCTCTCTCGCCCCCCTCTCTCTCTCGTCCCCCCTCTCTCTCTCGTCCCCCCCCTCTCTCTCTCGTCCCCCCCCTCTCTCTCTCGCCCCCCCTCTCTCTCTCGCCCCCCCTCTCTCTCTCGCCCCCTCTCTCTCTCGCCCCCTCTCTCTCTCGCCCCCTCTCTCTCTCGCCCCCTCTCTCTCTCGCCCCCCTCTCTCTCTCGCCCCCCTCTCTCTCTCGCCCCCCCTCTCTCTCGCCCCCCCCTCTCTCTCTCGCCCCCCCCTCTCTCTCTCTCGCCCCCCCTCTCTCTCTCGCCCCCCTCTCTCTCGCCCCCCTCTCTCTCTCGCCCCCCTCTCTCTCTCGCCCCCCCTCTCTCTCTCGCCCCCCCCCTCTCTCTCTCGCCCCCCCTCTCTCTCTCGCCCCCCCTCTCTCTCTCGCCCCCCCTCTCTCTCTCGCCCCCCTCTCTCTCTCGCCCCCCCTCTCTCTCTCTCTCTCGTCCTCTCTCTCTCGTCCGTGCAGGGTGGCGACTTGGTCGTCCGTGCACACTTTCTCCAAAAAAATTAGAGGATGATGTGAGTGCATCTTCAGATGCTTCCTTCGGCCGCAAGGTTTTGCAGGCGACTGTTTAAGGTTGCAACTCCTCCGTTGAGGAGCTCTGCTTGCTTGGGGTGAAATTGTTTTTTTGATTACTGTTCCCACCCCTCGTTTTTGACACTGCTTTGGGACGTCCCAACTGTCAAGACTTAAGAAGGCCGTCCATGGACGAAAAGAGAAAATAGGATTTTTTTGTACTCACCGAAAAAATTATTTTCTCGGACACAGCACCCACCCCTCCTTTTTAGGTTTGTACTGCTTGTTACGAACTGAGGCTGCATGCTGCAGGGTGGAGAGTTATGTCTGGAGGGACCGCCCCCTGGGCGGGGCTGTTCAACTCTGTTAAAGTAACATGTCTGCCTAGTCCTCTCTTATGAACAGGAACATAACCCAACTGTCAAGACTTAAGAAGGCTGTGTCCGTTCATGGACGACAGAGAAAAAGGATTTTACGGTGAGTACAAAAAATCTAATTTTTTTCAATGTATGGGCTCGTTGGTTGGAAGACCATTCCACAGCAGTGGATATGAGCTCATAATGCCCCATCCAGGAACCCAGTATCAAACCAGTATCAAAGCCATTTCACCCTCTCCCACCATTTACCTTTTGTCTCCTTGCCCAAGAGGAAACAAATCGGAGCCTAACCCTGGAATGATGTGGACTGCTATGTGAACCAACCAATTCTTTCTTTCTTTCTTCCTTTTTCCTTCTTCCTTCGTTCTTCTTTTTTTTGTTTTCAACACAAGTGTTCTCCCCTGCAAAGGGTGGCCTGCTTGGAATTTTGCATCTTCTTTCTTGCATAAAATTAATCAGATTTGCAAAAAAATCAAAAAATTTAAACGAAAAAGCACTCTGGCTGGCTAAATAAGACTATATAATATAGGTACTACCATTGAGGAACTCTATACAACTTTTTGAGTAGTAAATGAAGGTTAAGAGTGAGACAATGCTTTCTTAAAAACAGATAAGCATTTCCCTTATTTCTGTCCTTTTTTATAGGTTCTTTGTAAGGCTTTGGGTACCTATTGGTACCCTTTTTATTGCAGTTTACACAAATGCTAATTGAAAAGTTGGTACAGTTTGCCATGTGTTGACCATTCTTTTCTTATATTTTCTAGTTTGTTGGGGCATTAGAAGAGATGCTTGCTTCAATTAAGAAGGATGCAAGGTAAGTTTTTATTTATTTTTTTTTATTTTTTTCTCCTCTTAACGCTTACTAGGCCAGGGCAGGACAAATTCTGGTCTTTATTGTGACTTAAGAAATGCTGTTTTGTGACCTGGTCATTAACCACTTGCTTACTGGGCACTTGAACCCCCTTCCTGCCCAGACCAATTTTCAGCTTTCCGCGCTGTCACACTTTGAATGACAATTGTACGGTCATGCAATGCTGTACCCAGATGAATTTTTTTATTCACAAATAGAGCTTTCTTTCGGTGGTATTTAATCACTGCTGGTTTTTATTTTTTGCTAAAAAAAACAAAAACATTCCAAAAAATTTGAAAAAAACAAAAACTGTTTCATAGTTTGCTATAAAGTTTTGAAGACGGATAATGTTTCTCCTTCACTGATGGGCTGCACTTATCGGTGGCACTGGTGGGCAAAGGTGTCAGGTCACCTGTGGCCAGATGACAGGTGCACACCATAGGTGGACAGGAGTGCACCGCAAGATAGTGAACCCTATGGCTGACTGCTGCGGATAGGAAACTGGGTGGTTGTGGAAAGCGGGACCAGAGGAGCACAACCGGGATCCTACAGGAAGCTAGAGCCAAGATTCCCCAGGGCGCGGAGTCTAAGACCCAGCAGGTCTTCTCCAGAGCCTCTAGTGGTGAGGATGTTACGCTGCAGGCTAGGTCCAGGTCGCGGCCCCTAGAGTCTCCTAGCTCACGCCCAGTAGGATAAGGGGAATAGAGGGGAAGCAGCAGCACAAGATACAAGAATAACGAATAACAAGCCGAAGGTCAAGGGCCACAAGCAGACAGGGATAGTCGGGGACAAGCCAATAACGTAACAGAGAGACAGACGTAGCACACGGCAGGCAGGAACCCAAACACACAATGCTAACAAACGCGTTGATCAGCAAAGCAGGCTTGCAGTGCACAGGTTAATATAGTGTTCTGTGATAGGGCCTGGGGTGGAGTCTGGCTGGGAGGAGATTATAAAGGAAGCCAGGTGAAAGGGTTCTGGTCTCCTAAGATGAACACATGAGGAGGAAAGGTAAGATGGCAGACAGACATTAATGCATATCCATGACAAAAGGTAGGAGGCACTGGTGGGTACTGATAGATGGCATTGGGCACTGGCAGGTGGCACTGGTGGGCACAGATGAGGCAGCCGCGGTTCTGTGTGAGGGACCGATGTCCCTCTGACAGAAGTCAGTGATCGGCTTTTTTACAGATTACTGATCTTCTGTTTACATCACGTGATCAGCTGTCATTTGGCTGACAGCTGATCACGTGGTAAGGGGCTGGGACGGGAACCACAGGGACGTGCTAATAGCGCATTTTCGGGAGGACGTCTATGGACGCCCTCCCGGCAATTAAGGCGGGAAGAAGTTAAAGTATATGTGAACCCTTACCTTGTAAAACAACCCATTCAGTTTCAAATAGAGATTAAAAACAAAACGCGTGTGTGTGTGTGTGTGTGTGTGTGGTGAGCCTCTGTCCCAATGAAAAAAGGGTTAAAGTGGACACAGAGTCTGCATATCGGCTGAGTACAGAGCGTTAATTTAAAAACTGAGAAAACTGTGCTGGCAGTTTTCTTGGATCTTGCTATTTCTACATGGGGCTCTATGGCTTGGAGATCCTTCAGAGTCTTGGGTGGGATGGAATCTCCAACCCTGTGTCCGGGTCTTGTGGACAGCCAGCATGGTGTGTGTGCTCAGGTGCACACAATCAATATAATGAGGGTCTGGTGAGAGCAGAGAGTGGAGGATGGTGCAGAGAGCAGCTTGCTAACTGCAGTGGCTGCTAGTGAGTGTCTCTGTGTGAAGATAAACGCTGTGTGCGTTGAAGAGCGTTAAAGCTGTGTGCGTCCAAGGAGCCAGAAGCTATGTGCATTAAGGGACTTCAAGCTGTGTGCGTTTAAGAAGCCCAAAGCTGTGTGCATCCAAGACTGTGAGACTGGAAGATCTGGTGGTTTAACCACTTCCCGCCCCGTCAATAGCAGATTGACGTCCGGGAAGTGGTTCTGTTATCCACACTGGACGTCATATGACGTCCTGCGGGATAACAGCCGCCGCGCGCCCGGGGGGTGCGCATCACGGCGATCGGTGGAGCGGTGGGTCAGTCTGACCCACCGCTACACTGAACTCGGTAAAAAGCCTCAGTCGGAGGCTTTTTACCACGTGATCAGCCGTGTCGAATCACGGCTGATCACAATGTAAACAGGAAGAGCCGTTGATCGGCTCTTCCTCACTCGCGTCTGACAGACGCGAGTAGAGGAGAGACGATCGGCGGCTCTCCTGACGGGGGGTTCGCGCTGATTGTTTATCAGCGCAGCCCCCCCTCGGATACCCACACTAGACCACCAGGGAAGCCCCCCAGGACCACCAGGGAAGCCCCAATCATGTGGATGGCCCCCATGGCCATCCACATGTAGTAAAAATAAATAAATAAAATAAAAACATTAAAAAAATATGCCAATCAGTGCCCACAAATGGGCACTGACTGGCACTTTCACAATGTGTGGTGGCTGGCATTGCTGGGCACCAGTGCCACCAATGCCACCTACTAGTGTCTTGCAGTGCCACCTATCAGTGCCCGTCCATGCCACCTATCAGTGCCGCCCATGAGTGCCCATCAGTGCCGCCTATGAGTGCCAATCAGTGCCGCATACCAGTGCCACATATCAGTGCCCATCAGTGCCGCCTATCAGTGCCCATCAGTGCCACCTCATCAGTGCCACCTCATTGGTGCCACCTCATCGGTGCCCATCAGTGTCGCCTTATCAGTGCCCTTCAGTGCCGCCTTATCAGTGCCCGTCATTGAAGTAGAAAAGGTACTTATTTACAAAAAAAAATTAACAGAAACAAAGAAAAACTTAGTTTTTTAAAAAAAATTCGCTCTTTTTTTATTTGTTGTGCAAAAAATAAAAATCGCAGAGGCGATCAAATACCACCGAAAGAAAGCTCTATTTGTGGGAACAAAATGATAAAAAATTTGTTTGGGTACAGTGTAGCATGACCGCGCAATTGTCATTCAAATTGCGACAGTGCTGAAAGCTCAAAATTGGCTTGGGCAGGAAGCTGTATAAGTGCATGGTATTGAAGTGGTTAAGGTACCAGTACCTAAAGCAAGCAGAGGAACTGCTGACAAGAGAGCCAGGTGGCTTGGTATGTTTTCCTTATTTTTGGACTGCTAAATGAAGTTAAACCCCTGCGTGGGAATCCTGAATGGACATTTTGCTGTTGTTTTTCTGTTTAAATAAACGTGGGCTACCAGGCCCTTAACTAGAATGCCTGTCTGATATGGACTCACTGCATAAAAATGCATCTATCCACTTGAGCTAAAACACCCCAATATCATATATATGGCTCAAAATTTCAAATCCTGAGCTACTAGCCAGACCTCAAGGGTTACTCGCCACCAGTTGCCGGGCCCAACCCCTACCATGCCCCACCCCTATACACGCCCTCAAATTATCTCATGAAATGACACTTAAAGGTTTTATGCAGAATTAAGTTATAAAAATAAATATTAACAACAACTTTATCCATGTCCCAAACTGCAGCCTGCCCGTGTCCGCCAATGCAGCCTTGTGTCCGCCAATGCAGCCTTGTGTCCCCAAATCTAGCCTTGTGTCCCCAAATCTAGCCTTGTGTCCCCAAATGCGGCCATGTCCCCAAATGCGGCCATGTGTAGGTCCCCAGTGGCCTACCTGTGTAAGAGAGCCCCCCCTGCCACCGCCGCCGGTGTCTGGTTGATCAGTGCCAGGGGGGGGGTGGTCGTGGGGCAAGAGAGAGGAGGAGGAGGAGCTGCTGCTGCCGCCGCCGCATTGATCAGTGCGCGGGGAACATAACAGCTTTCATTTCAATAGCTGTGTGTTCCACGCCGCGCGCGCCGTCACATATAGCCCCTCCCCCTTGTCCGGGCACTTTGATAGACAGATCACCGGCCCAATCCAGGGGTGGGTGATCTGTCTATCAAAGTGCCCGGACAAGGGGGAGGGGCTATATATGAAGACGCGCGACTAGGGTTGCCACCTTTTCATCGAGCCAAACTTCAGTGGCACATGGCATTTTTTTTTTGTAGTATGTATGAGGGGGTGTCTAGTCAGCATTTTGAGTGAGGAGATTTTTTAGCATGTATATGATACATAATAGAAATAGCTATTTAATTTGAGTATTAAACAATCCATAACAGTACTATGGGACTGTAAAATACCTGGGACACCTCTGTGAGCCCCAGGGAAGTAGTAATGCTGCATGTGCAGCGTGCCGTGGTGAACAGTGGGTGTGGCCAATTGCGTTAACAGTGAAAGGGGCATTGGGGCCCTCCACGTGAGGTCTGATGTTGTCAGCAATGGCTTGTCCTGTGTCAAGTATTTATCCCAGCAAATATACTGTATATACATATAGCAAATCTATAATGGGCACCATGTTCCTCAGGACATGTTCTCCTGCCATGAACCCAGGCCACCCACCTCCTATACTAGGCACTAAGAGACATGGGGGAATGGGAGCAGACTCCTACTACACACACGCAGCTAGAATGGACTACAAGCCCCAGAATTCCACAAAAAAAAAACAGTGCAGAAAGAACCCTAGAAGTCCACCAAAGCTCTGGTATAAATAATAAAGTTGGTAATGATAGTGTCCACAGTGAGCAACTAAATCACTTGTGATTAGAGTCCATACAGCCCATCAGAATCTGTCAGGCATGATCTGCAGCCAATCCATGCATAAGATGGATCTAACCTGTGTAATGGCTCTAACTCAGCTTGCAGGATGTCAGTGGCAGATGGAGTAGATTGGTTTATTGTACAACATTGTTTTTCTAAGGATACAATCTCAATGTATCCTTCCAGAGAACAGCCAGCCACCTGAAACTGAGTGAAAAAGTGCTGCATAGTTAGGTCACACAGCCAGAGAGGTGGAGGAGAGCTAGGGCTGACAGAGGAAGGTTCTCCTGTAGTGAGAAGGAGCAAGCCGCACATACCCTCCACGGAGCCGCTGGGAACACCCGCTTACGCACTGCTGGAACTAAGGGAAAGTCCAGGTGACAGAGGAGGAAGCTGAAAACAACCCACTCCACTCATCCTGTCTTGAACCAACCACTGGGGCAGAGGCAGAAACTGCTGCTGGAGCCACGTGAGGTACCCGAATTCCCTGCACCTACACTCTCCCCACCCCACTGGTCCCACCACCAGTACTGAGCACCCGCAATACCGACCATGTGTTTGTCTCCTGCAATGCCCTGCTCCCCTCTGACCTCCTGGTTATAGCAGCCACAGATCTCCACTGCACCTGTCTGTGTCCTTCTCTGCCAGCAGTTTTCATTAGCGCTGCATTGAAGGATACGAGAGGAAGAGAGCACTAAGCAGTGAAGCCGCAGCCTTCGGGAATCATTAGCGGCACTGCTTTGAAGGATATTGAGGGGGGGGGGGGGGAACACACAACTATTGAAATGAAAGCTGTTATATATATATATAATCTCACAGTGGGTACGGAAAGTATTCAGACCCCCTTAACTTTTTCACACTTTGTTATATTGCAGCCATTTGCTAAAATCATTTAAGTTCATTTTTTTTACTCATTAATGTACACACAGCACCCCATATTGACAGAAAAACACAGAATTGTTGAAATTTTTGCAGATTTATTAAAAAAGAAAAACTGAAATATCACATGGTCCTAAGTATTCAGACCCTTTGCTGTAACACTCCTATATTTAATTTAGGTGCTGTCCATTTCTTCTGATCATCCTTGAGATGGTTCTACACCTTCATTTGAGTCCAGCTGTGTTTGATTATACTGATTGGACTTGATTAGGAAAGCCACACACCTGTCTATATAAGACCTTACAGCTCACAGTGCATGTCAGAGCAAGTGAGAATTATGAGGTCAAAGGAACTGCCTGAAGAGCTCAGAGACAGAATTGTAGCAAGACACAGATCTGGCCAAGGTTACAAATTTTTTTTTTTTGCTGCACTTAAGGTTCCTAAGAGCACAGTGGCCTCCATATTACTTAAATGGAAGACATTTGGGACGACCAGAACCCTTCCTAGAGCTGTCCGTCCGGCCAAACTGAGCTATCGGGGGAGAAGAGCCTTGGTGAGAGAGGTAAAGAAGAACCCAAAGATCACTGTGGCTGAGCTCCAGAGATGCAGTCTGGAGATGGGAGAAAGTTGTAGAAAGTCAATCATTAATCACTGCAGCCCTCCACCAGTCGGGGCTTTATAGCAGAGTGGCCCGACGGAAGCGTCTCCTCAGTGCAAGACACATGACATCCTGCATGGAGTTTGCTGAAAAACACCTGAAGGACTCCAAGATGGTGAGAAATAAGATTCTCTGGTCTGATGAGACCAAGATAGAACTTTTTGGCCTTAATTCTAAGCGGTATGTGTGGAGAAAACCAGGCACTGCTCATCACCTGTCCAATACAGTCCCAACAGTGAAGCATGGTGGTGGCAGCATCATGCTGTGGGGGTGTTTTTCAGCTGCAGGGACAGGACGACTGGTTGCAAATGAGGGAAAGATGAATGCGGCCAAGTACAGGGATATCCTGGACGAAAACCTTCTTCAGAGTGTTTAGGACCTCAGACTGGGCCGAAGGTTTACCTTCCAACAAGACAATGACCCTAAGCACACAGCTAAAATAACGAAGGAGTGGCTTCCCAACAACTCTGTGACTGTTCTTGAATGGCTCAGCCAGAGCCCTGACTTAAACCCAATTGAGCATCTCTGGAGAGACCTAAAAATGTCTGTCCACCAACGTTTACCATCCAACCTGACAGAACTGGAGAGGATCTGCAAGGAGGAATGGCAGAGGATTAGAGGCCGGCCGATATATCGGCCGATATTTGGCCATTTTGGAGAAATCGGCATCGGCCTGATTATTCTCCAAATTAGGCCGATATATCGCTGACCGCAGTCACCGCACCTCTGCCTGCAGAGTGTGGAGAATCCTTCTCCCTTCTCCACACTGCAGAGCAGAGCAGTGCCGCTGTATGTGAAACTGTAAGGGAGAGAGAGAGAGAGGAGCTGTCAAAAATTAGGTTGAATGTCGGGGTGGGCAGGACCCAGCTATCCAACACCTGCTAATGGAATGGGATCTGGGCGGGCCGCTACGTTTATGTGGCCCTGCCCCTTTCTTAAACAGCCCAACCATTGGCTGGATAGCTGCTGGGTCCCGCCCATCCCGGGTCCCGCCCACCTCCGACATCACGCTGAATGCTTCAGCTCTTCTCTCTCTCTCTCTCTCTCCATAGTTTCACACACGCGGCGCTGCAGAGAGCAGTTTCACAGTCACACTATCAGCTGTGAAACCTGCCAGTGTCATCTGCCAATGCCTGCTAGTGCCATCTGCCAATGCCAACCAGTGCCTGCTAGTGCCATCTGCCAATGCCAACCAGTGCCATCTGCCAATGCCTGCCATCTGCCAATGCCTGCCAGTGTCACCTGCCAATGCCAACCAGTGTCTGCCAGTGCCATCTGCCAATGCCAACCAGTGCCATCTGCCAATGCCATCTGCCAATGCCATCTGCCATTGCAGTCTGCCAGTGCAATCTGCCAGTGCCAACCAGTGTATGCCAGTGCCAACTGGTGCCATCTGCCAATGCCAACCAGTGCCTGCCAGTGCCGCTTGCTAATGTCAACCAGTGCCACCTGCCAGTGCCAACCAGTGCCATCTGCCAGTCAGTGCCACCTGCCAGTGCCAGCTGCCAGTGCCACCTGGCCAAAAAAAAAAAATCGGCCTAAAATATCGGCCGCAAAAATCGGCCATCGGCCACCCCGATTTCTAAATATCGGCCAGAGAAAAACCCATATCGGTCGACCTCTACAGAGGATCCCCAAATCCAGGTGTGAAAAACTTGTTGCATCTTTTCCAAAGACTCATGGCTGTATTAGATCAAAAGGGTGCTTCTACTAAATACTGAGCAAAGGGTCTGAATACTTAGGACCATGTGATATTTCAGTTTTTCTTTTTTAATAAATCTGAAAAAATGTCAATTCTGTGTTTTTCTGTCAATATGGGGTGCTGTGTGTACATGGAGGGAAAAAAATTAACTTAAATGATTTTAGCAAATGGCTGCAATATAACAAAGAGTGAAAAATTTGAGGGGGTCTGAATACTTTCCGTACACTTAGATAGATAGATAAATCTATCTCAATCTCAAAAAAACAACAATTATAAATACCCTTTTACCGTTTTTTTTTTTTTTTTGATCACGTAATCTGTTCTCAGCTACATAATGGGCTTGGAGAACTGGGGATGGAGAAGCAGCAGTACACTGATCTTTACAGAGAATTGTGCGGATGGATCATGGATAGATGGATATCCAGTGTGGTCAGTTTGAAATAGGAGAGCAGAAAGACTTTTACTAGGTGTTTCAACAAAGGAAGCAATACAATGAGAACAGGATACTTTTCAACACAAGACACATATTAGGAATATGAAATGTTGGAGTAACATAAGTTTCTATTTGCAGTTGAATTTACTGCAGTTTCGTCAGTCACCACTAAATGGCATTTGGAAGAAAAACATAGTGTGTGTGTGAGAGAGTATTTGTGTGTGCTAAGAGCCCCAGTGTGTATCTGTGTCAGTATCAATAGCCTAGTGTCTTTGTGAATAATGGGGATCTTCACTGCATTTGAGCACCACAAACCAAAAATGCTGTTTTTAATATTCAAAGCAAACTCCCCCATCCATGTCTCCATGCTTTTAGTTTGTTGAGAAATCACTTTGAAAAACCCCCCTAAGCATTTCTGGCCGTGGCCGTCTTGAGTTAGGGCAGATGATTCATTTTTTTAATGTAATCTTTATTTCAAAGATATTTTCATGTAATAAACAAATATACATTGAGCAAAGTGTAAAGCAGAAGTCAACAATACATGAGGAGCCTTTCATCCGGTACATACAGTCGGCAGACAAGTTAGTCAGGTATGCACACAGTTTGGTGACTACATCTAGGGGAATGATTATTAACATAGCACAACCATGATATAAGTTCAAACATCTATGGGTCACCCCTACCATCTCCGTTTGGTGCACCGCTGACGCGGGCGTCATCCCTCTTTCATAGATGAGAGTCAGACTGGGTCTCCGGGTATCGGGCCCAAAAACACAAAAATTTGTTAAACTGATGAAAAAATTAAATTGAAATAAAAATGAAATGACAATAAAATAATAACAAATTAGGGACAAAAAAAAAGGGGGGGGGAGGGATTGACACCTTCTAGTATAATACACCAGTTTGAGCTGCATTAAGTTTGTTGAAGCTCATCAGTCTCCTTAATTCCCGACCGGGGCAAACAACCCTGCAGGGCTTGCATAGTTTATCCAAGTAGCCCAAGTGGAGTAAAACTTCACATATTTATCCTTCTACTGTGCCATCCATTCCTCAGCAGCCATAATATTATTGACCATAGCTATCCATTCAGTGTGGGTAGGGACCTGAGGTTTCTTCCAATATATTGAGATCAACCGCCGGGCAGCATTAGGCAGATGGGGCAATATGGATTTGCGATATTGGCTAAGAGGAGTGGTGGGGAAGTGCAGCAAAGACTCCAGCGGGGAATCTGGGAGCTCCAGATCCAGAATTAGCTTTATCTGTGCATGGATATCAAGCCAGAAGGGCCTCAGCTTGGGGCACTCCCACCAGATGTGAAGGAATGAGCCTCTGAAGCCACATTCTCTCCAACATGCGTCTGAGAGATTAGGGTAGATCATGGCAAGCTTAGGAAGGCACTCTATACCACCTGGTCAGAACCTTATAACTGTTCTCCTGCATTTTGGTATCTACTGTGCTCGAATGTGAGAGGCTATATAGGTGATCCAACTGAGGTTCAGTAAAGACGTGCTGAAGGTCCCTCTCCCATTCTCCAATGAATCCCGGTTTCCCCTCCACATGCAGGGATTGCAACAAATTATATAACACTGAGATGGCATGGGGAATAGCGGAAGTCGGCATGCATAATCGCTCAAAGGGAGAGGCCAAGGTGGGAGACCGAACCTCTCGGGGCAGGCTAGTAATAAAGTGCTGGAGCTGTCTAACGCCACTCATCCATTAGGAAGGGGCCATATTGTCTCTGAAGAGTGGCTAGTGGCAAGAGGCCCTGGTCCTGGACAAATATACCACATCTGGACTCTCCATCCACCGCCCAGGTCCGAAAGAAGGAAGGGTGTTCCCCCTGAGTGAACCAAGGGAAGCCCCCTAGGTGTGCCAAAGGGGTAGTTGCGGGAGCGAGTCTCCCCTGTTTATTTAATCTATCCCAGGTCGCTAGAGCATGAGCAGCCGATGGGGAGACAAGCACTGAGAGGCCCCTACCTTCTCGAGGAACCCATGAGGCATGTAATAAGTTACGGCCTGCTAAAAATTTGTCCAGGGGTACCCAGAGTTTGTATGGGACATTATGGTACCAATCCAAAATACGTTGCAGAGCTACAGCCTCATAGTACCTGCGAACTACCGGGACCCCCATACCTCCCCTCTTCTTAGGGCGCTGTATCGTACAAAGGGCCAACCGGGGACATTTCCCACTCCAAATATATTGTATAAACAGGCTGTTGAGGGTTGAGAAAAAAGTCCTAGGCAGCGTGATCGGCACCATCTGCAGGAAAAACAGGATACGGGGTAGCACATTCATCTTGAGCATACTGACTCGGCCCATCCATGAAAACGCAGCCCTATCCCATCTCTTCAAGTCCACTCTGACTTTGGAGAGTAGTGGTGCGTAATTACACTCATATAGAGAAGAAAAACTTGTGGGTAGATATACCCCCAAGTACTTCAGGGAGGTCGGACACCATGTAAAGGAGAATGCAGCTTGCAGCTGTGTACGCAGACCCGTGGGGATGTTCAGTGACAGGATCTCTGATTTGCTATAATTAATCTTAAAGTTGGACAATAGGTTAAATTCCTTGAGCTCTGCCATGTTAGGCAGAGATATCAGGGGGTCAGTGACATAAAACAGCACATCATCCGTGTAGGCGGATATTTTATGTTCTGTCGGGCCAACTGTAAAACCTTTGATATCATTATTAAGGCGGATCCTATTAAGCAGTGGTTTGAGAGTCAGAGCAAAAATAAGAGGGGACAGAGGGCAACCCTGACGTGTCCCATTACTAATCGGGAAGGCGTCGGACAGTAGTCCATTCACCTTCACTTTGGCAGTTGGAGAGCTATATAGGGAGGATATCCATGCTAGCTTATTTGGGCCCAAGCCAAGCCTGGCCAGTACCGTTCTCATAAAGGTCCAGTCTACCCTGTCAAATGCCTTCTCGGCATCAGTGGAAAGCAAGAGACGGGTAAGACGTCGCCCGTGATTCAACACAGTGTATCAGCTGGAGTGCTCTGTTGGAATTATCCCTAGCCTCTCTGCTCATAATGAACCCCGTCTGGTCAGGATGAATGACCGTTGGAAGTATCGGCTTAAGTCTATTGGCCAAAATTTTTGCCAAAATCTTAATGTCGGTATTTAAAAGCGATATGGGCCTATAGTTGCCCGGTAAGGTGTGATCCTTTCCCTCCTTTTCGGAGGACCGTAATGTGCGCCATCAGCGCCCCAGAGGGAATTGCCGCGCCAGAGGCTGAAGCCGTAAAATATGCACACATGGGGCCAGAGAACACCTCAGAGTACTTTTTATAGTAGGCATTTGTGTAGCCAGGCAGATGATTCATTTAGCATTTACTCCCTGTAAACTATCTGCCCTTAGCTCAGGCATGCATATAGGAGTGTGTGCTTGGCTGAGAAAATCCCTCTTCTCCTTCCCTCCTGAAGACTACTGAGATGCTGGACATAATTTGCCTGGGCCTGGAGACCAGGAAGTAAATTAAGAAATGTAAAAAAAAAAAAGTTTGAAACAGGAAAGTATATTATATTTGCATCTATTTACTAATGCAGAATAAATATAAAAAAATAATCAATGTTGATTGTTCCACTTTTAAGGTACATAGCTCTAATTGTGTCTAGGGTCTTTGTATGGGTGAATGTCTGAACACAAAGCAGTTGTTGCTATGTGATACTCAGTTATCATATATACTCGAGTATAAGCCGACCCGAATATAAGCTGAGGCACCTAATTTTACCACAAAAAACTGGGAAAATGTATTGACTCGAGTATAAGCCTAGGGTGAGAATGCAGCAGCTACTGTAAGCGGAAAATGCCCATTTGCAGCCTCACTGTGCCCATTAATGCAAGTGACAAGTCACCAGTGCTAAAAACATCGAAAAAAAGTGTGGAAGCAATTGGGGATCAGCAGTGTGGAAATAACGCCCAGTGCAGCAGGACATAAACCATAACTGGAGAGTATGGATGAAACAGTAAAAAACAAACAAGATAGTCCAGCGCTCAATGGGTTATAAAAGCAGACAGCTTGCAACAGGACATTAAATATGCTGACAGTTTATTAGCTATAAATCATAAAACCCCACTCCTGTGAGCAAGCAAATAACGAATGGGGAAAGAATGAAATTAAATTGGTGACACAGTAAGATTTTTCATTTCATTCCTGCATTTAATTTTTTTAAGTAGATAGTATTAGTGGGTATTAACAAAAAAAAAAGCAGAGTGAATAGCCACAAGATTTGTTGTGTGACTAACAGGCAATGGCAAAGATTAGGTGTCATACATGGCCTCCACATGATAGGTAACCCTTGGGGATGGATGAAGCCTTACAGGTGTCTGTACAGCCACAACTATCTGGTTATTGCGCTATTCCAGACATATGAATGACTCCTCACAGCTTACAACATCTTACATCATTTGTTTTTTACTGTGCAAATTGCAGCCTCGGTGTGCCATACCTGATGAGCCATGTGCAGTCACGGCGGCCATCCACTCCAGTCAGTATACAAAATCCGTGCCTCCTCCTCATTCTCGTCTGTGATAGGGGAACACTCAGTTTCCCAGCAGCGAGTCAGTGTACAGTGTTCCACCTATCACGGACATCCTCTCATCCTTGTTCGTAGGACGAGGATGAGAGGTCGTCTGTGATAGGCGGAACACTGAACACAGTCTCTGCTTGGGAAACTGAGTGTTCCCCTATCACGGACGAGAACGAGGAGGAGGCGCGGCTTTTGTATACTGACTGGAATGGATGGCTGCCGTCTGACTGAAATGCATGACACGGCTCATCAGATATGCAGACACTGACTCAAGTACAAGCCGAGGGGGGCATTTTCAGCACAAAAAATTGTGCTGTAAAGCTCGGCTTATACTCAAGTATATACGGTACATGTGATTCACAGGAGATACTGTGCATGCACAAAATGTGTGTGCGCATGCAGGGGAAGCCATCAGTTGCGTGTGTGCTTACACAGGGGACATTATGCACAAGTTAGACGTGTCTGCATGCAGGGGGCACTATGCATTATAGTTACATATGTGTGCCAGAGGACACAATGCATTTTTTTATGTGTTTGTGCCCAGGGGACACTATGCTTCAGTTACAAGTGTTTGCTTGCCGGAGACACAATGCATTAGTTACACATATGTGCACGGAGGGGATGCTATGCGTCAGTTAAAGGGGTTCTAAAGGCTAGACGTTTTTACCTTAATGCATTCCCTGCATTAAGGTAAACAATTTCACTGTATTTGTATTGCCTCCTCAGCCCTCTGTATACGTCCCTGAGCTTGATCTCAATCCAGCTCTGTGCCTGTCTGCAGCTGCTCTCTCCTCTCTGCCCAACAGAGGCAGCAGCGAGAGCCATTGGCTCCTGCAGCTGTCAAAGAAATCCTGGGAGCAGAGAGTGGGGGGTGGGGCTGAGCTGCATTGTGTTTGTCAATAGACCTACATCCTGGAGCAAGAGCAAGCCCAAGAGGAAGTGGCTTTCTTTGGCACAATGAGAAGAGGAGCCCAGAGTGGTGGCGAGGGGGATCTGAGAGGAGCTGGTTCGGGACAGCTCTGTGCAATACCATTGCACAGAGCAGGCAAGTATAAGATGTTTATTTATTATAGTAATGTTTTACAATCACATTAAATAGGCGTGGGCACAGGGAATATTATGCGTCAGTTACACGTCTTACAGTTGAAACTAGTTAAATGCTTTGACAACTAAAAAGATAATGATTGTTGCGCTGTGAGTGTCAGCTGTGGGCAAAGCTGTGTTGTTAACAGGGTGGGAGGGAAGGGGTTAACCGTGTCCAGGGATGAGACACAATTAAAATTAGCAGCAGAGAGTCAGTGAACAGTTACCGTATTTTGCGCTCTATAAGACGCACCTGACCATAAGACGCACCTAGGTTTTAGAGGAGGAAAACAAGAAAAAAAAATATTCTTAACCAAATGGTGTACTAAAATATTTACCATTGCCAAAGAAATGCAGCCCGACAATTGCCAAAGAAATGCAGCCCAACCATTGCCAAAGAAATGCAGCCCGACCATTGCCAAAGAAATGCAGCCCGACCTGTGCCATTATTGCAGCCCGACCTGTGCCATTATTGCAGCCCGACCTGTGCCATCGCTTGGGCTGCTTTGTCTTCTCAGCAAGTGTCAGGACATGTCGGGAGATCGCCTCCCTGCTGTGGTTGGGTCACCGTGGCTGGCTGGCTCCCTGCTGTGGTTTGGTCACCATGGCTGGCTGGCTCCTGTGTGTGTGTCTGGCTGGTTTCCTGGTGTGGGTGGGTCACCCTGGGTGGCTAGCTGGCACCCTGGCCCTGCTGTGGGTATGTCACTGTAGGTGGCTGGCTGGCACCCTGCTGCGGGTGGCTGGCCTGGCTCCCTGCTGCGGGTCAGTTGGTGGCTGGCATGGTGCACCCTGCTGTGGGTGGCTGGCTGGCCTGGCTCCATGCTGTGAGTCAGGTGGGTGGCACGGTGTACCCTGCTGCGGGTGGCTGGCCTGGCTCCCTACTGTGAGTCAGTGAGTGGGTGACTGGCACAATGCACCCTGCTGTGGCTGACAGAGGGGTAGGCTGAGAGAGGTGGGCTGACTGGGGGAGGGGGGCTGACAGAGGTGGGGGGCAGCTGACGGAGATGGGGGTAGCTGACAGAGGGGGAGGGGGGCTGATAGAGAGGGGGCGGACTGACAGAGGGGGAGGGGGTGCCGACAAGGAGGGGGGCTGACTGACAGAGAGGGAGGGGGCGCTGACAGAGAGGGGTGGGCTGATAGAAAGGGGGGCTAATAGAGAAGGGGGGCTGATAGAGAGGGGGAGGGGCCGCTGACAGAGGGGAGGGGGCTGATAGAGAGAGGTGATCTGACTGACAGGGGGGGGCTGATACAGGGAGGTGGGCTGACTGACAGAGGGGGAGCTGATAGAGAGGGGGGCTGATAGAGAGAGGTGGGCTGACTGACAGGGGGGGAGGGGGGCTGACTGACAGGGGGAGGGGGGCTGACAAAGGTGGGCTGACAGAGCATTCAGAGGGAGACCTTAGGAGACACACGCTAGGCGGGACTCACACATGCAGTTGTTCCGGTCGCCATATCTGACGGAACACCACGGTCACTCACAGACCAGTCCCGCCTCCACATCCACCGCCAGGGCCAATCGCAGACGCCCATGTCGGTCGCCCGCACATGACCCCATTCGGCCAATCACAGGGCGCTCGTCGCCCATCGCTAAGCTGGGCTTGCAGCGTTCAGTGTGTGAAACACAGCACAGGTCAGTCCCTGCAAGCGCCGCTGCATTTGTGCGGGAGGCGGCCGCGGGAAGACGGGTGGTGGGGCTTGGATTTTTCCCATGCCTAGTATAAAACCCAGCACTGAGCGGGGGGCGTTGACAGCGGCGGCGGGGGACGGTGCCTGATGCACATTCGCTCCATAAGACGCAGAGACATTTTCCCCTATATTTTTTGGGGGAAAAAGTGCGTCTTATGGTCCGAAAAATACGGTAATTGAAAAGTGACTCCTGGTGAGAATTCAGTTCCTTGAAAAATGGGAGAGTCTGTAGCCTGAGGCAGCACGCTGAAGGGTAGAAAAACCTTTAGGAAAAATACAAAAGAGAGCCCTGCTTGTCCATCCTGCTGTCCATTGGACATTATCATGATGTGCCTGCTTTTATTCTACTCAGAGTAAGTGCATTTCTACTAAAATTAAAAAACGTGTGATAACACTACTGCACTTAGGTTGGCACTGCTCGTTTTCTCTCTTATGCTTTGACAACTACATAAAATCCACCTTTTTAAAATATGAATGCACAATTCAATGTGAATAGATACACATATAAAAAAATCTAGTGCTGTAATAAAAGTTCTCAGTAATTTTGGTTCAACTATAAACTGCTGTCTGTATCTTGTGTGCTCACAAGCTATAAACTATAACTTTTTGTGATCACTTATGTATGATTCTCATACCTCTGCCTACCAGCAGATTATCCTGGTTGATCTTTTGGTGACCAGCTTAACAGAAAAAAAAGCACAAAACAAATACTTGGCTACATACCATGAGCAACAAGGTCAACCGATAATAAAATACTGCCTACAAATTTTCCACTTGACAGCTGCCCAACCTCACCCGATGCCTCCTTCAGGTTGCTCTTTGAGCTACAAGTTGTCCCCAGTTCTTGGGCCTGTTAGCAGGTTGTTTCATGTTGCCCACTTCTCAGTTGAACTGTTTTTGGACATCCTGACGTTTTAAAGACTTCTGTGTGCATCAGTGGATGAGAAAGTAAATAGGATTTTTGTACTCCCTGTAGAATTCAGTACTTGTAGCCCATTAAGGGGCACAACAGCCCCACCCAATTGTGTTTACGGTTATGTTCTGGCCTTCCTTTTCTGTTTGAATTGCAGAAACAAAAAGGCTGCTCAACAACGTGAAAAAAAACTTAAGACTGATAATGGAGGGAGAGGGAAGGGAAGGGAGAGGAGCGTATACAAAGAAGTATGGGGGAGCTCATGTCCATAATGGGGATGGTATTGACACAGCCCAAAATAAGTTAGGAGCGGCACTTAGTCCATCCACCAGTCCCTGCTGCCGCTTTTACTATCCGGGCTGGCGTGTGTTCCAATTACAGGTAGTGACGTAACCGGAAGTAGCTGGATGTGACGTCATTGACACGCTGCTGTGCCTTAACACGTTTTGTCGTGACACTTGTAAGCTGGCGCTGCTGGTTTCCTGAGGACGCACAATATGTGCGAAACACGTTGAAGCACTGCAGCGTGTCACTAATGTCATATCCAGCTACTTTCGGTTATGTGACTACCTGTGTTTGAAATGCACGCCAACCCGGAGAGGCGGCGGGAACTGTTAACAATCGCTTTATAGACTAGATGCTGGTCTTAAAGTGGATGTAAACCCTCACATATACCCAGTGAAATAAACAGCCTCAGATGATACATAGAGATTAAACAAATCCATCTGCAAAAGTTTTACATGTATATCTGCTGTCTTCAGCTTTCTATTTTTTTTAGAACGTGCACATCATGATAGAATTTTTTCTTCCTGTTTCAGCAGGGGGAGGGCTCTCTTGGCATACACTGTGTGACAGCCGATTGCGGCCGAGGAATGAAGATACGTTCAGAGCTGTGCTGTGAATAGACCAGCTCTCTGCTAATCTATTTATAGCAACCACCCAACACAAATTTCCAGCTGCTTTTATGTCCAGTGTCGGAGAACTTGTCAGAAGTTGTCATACTGATAATGGAGAAACGAAGTAGCAGAAAGACACGGGACTTGGGGCTTTGGAAAGAGATAAGAAAACACTGCAGATATGTGCCCAGGTCAAATTTAATGAATCGGGTTTACATCCACTTTAAGGGAACCCTAATATGTGAGTTTGCATACATTTAAAATTTTGGTGTCCTCTTTGACTCAGTTGGGTGTCCTCTGCCCTCTCAGCTGAGGTTTTTACTTCAGTCATGCAGTACTTTGACATTTTTGCCTACTCTAACTGCAAAAACACCTCAAGCAAACATCTGCACACTCTTCAGCATATTTTATATCTGATTTAATTGTGGCTGAGGCGACTGTAAGTTGCTCAAATCCTTGTCCTATCCGTGTCTCTGTATTGTACCTAATATTTTTAAATAAATGGTTTGTAAACAAATCCTTGTCCCATGAGGTTACCCATAAGGAGTCAATCTACCGCCATTCCTTCCAAGCAGACAGCTTCGACTCTTTGTGATGATGTACCATCTGAAGCTAGGGGATCAGCCTGTTGCTTTTACCATTGCTGTTCCAAGTTTTTGGTCATTTCAAAATTCTGAGGCAACAAAAGCTTTCCCCCTATACTGGCTTTTTCAGTTATTTTTATATGAAGATTGAAAGTGACTTGACAGATTCTTTATTCCCACTAAGCGCTTACTGGCTTTTTATCTGATTGGTGTAAATTATATTCAAAAGTGGTCTATTCCGTCTGTGGATCTGGCCATAACTTTCTATAACAAAGCTATTTCTATACCAGAAGATGGAGGATGCACGTGCT
Organism: Rana muscosa; assembly: GCA_029206835.1. Lineage (NCBI taxonomy): Eukaryota > Metazoa > Chordata > Amphibia > Anura > Ranidae > Rana > Rana muscosa. The sequence goes on along the minus strand of CM055116.1, from coordinate 601,097,469 downwards.
TTTAAGCGCCCAACCGATAAGTGTTTGGAAGCCCATAGCAGACCTCTTTTCTTGCTGGCAGGTCTTGTCCCTCCAATTCTGGCTGTAAATTTTCCTTTGTCAAAACATATCCAACTTGTCAAAATCCATTAAAAGGATCACCAATGCCATTGACCCTCTGCTAATTAAATGTGAACATAGCTCTGGTCCCTACTTGAGAACAGTTTAGCCCTGTACACACGATCGGATAACCTATGGATTTTCGTCCGATGGATTTGACCATCGGACATCCGATGAAACTGTTTTTCATCAGTCTTGGCCACACACCATCAGTTTAAAAACCGACGGCAACAAAACGACGGCACGTACAAAACGTACGACACGCTATAAAAGGGCCGAACAAATCTAATGGCGCCACCCCTTGGGCTGCTTTTGCTGATTTCGTGTTACCGCGTGTTAGTAAAAGTTTGGTGAGAGCCGATTCGCGCTTTTCAGTCTCCGTGCTTTGCAGATCGTTTCCTGTTGTTCAGTTTGTGCTTGTGGGTTTGTATTTGTGATTCAGTGCGTGCAGTCAGGTTGTTACTGCCTTGCAGTGCCGACTTGGCCGTTCGTTTACTGTTTTTCAGATCGTTCTTTTCAGGCCTTGCTGTTCCACGGTGCGTTCTGTTTGAGTGCGTTCTGACCAGCCGACCGGTTTAAAACCATGTTTGAAGTGCGTTCTCGTTCTGGAGCTCGTGCTGGCTTTGGGCTTGGTGTTGCAGTTAACACTGTACCCGAGTTCAGTCTGTGAACAGGGTGAGGAGGAGTTCATGGACTAAGAATTGGTTGCTCCAGCGGGACCAATTCTCTCATATGCCTCTGCTGCGGGAAATCCATGAGAATAACCCTGATGATTTCAGGAATTATCTCAGGATGGCAGACCCCGTATTTCACCGTCTGTTGGATTTGCTGTCCCCCTATTTCACGAGGCAGGACACTGTGATGCGCCAGGCCATCACTGCCGAGCAGAGGCTTATTGCCACGTTGAGATACCTGGCGACTGGGAGAAGCTTGCAGGACCTTAAGTTCTCAACAGGCACCTCCCCCCAGGCTCTCGGGATCATTATCCCTGAGACGTGTTCGGCCATCATTCAGGTCCTGCAGAAGGACTATATGAAGGTAATTATGCTCCTTTAACCTCACATTATCTTTTTTTATTCTCGTTTTTTTTTTTTTTTTTTCCTCCTAACACAAATATGCCTGTTTGTAATATCCTGGTAATGTCCCCATTTTCCACATGCCTTTTTTAAACCTGTAAATCCCTTTTTGGGCCCTACATGCCTATTTCCCTTCACTAACCTCTCCAGCATGCTATCGTGGGCGCAAACCCAGCTAGCCTTCTATTTTCCTTTTCATTTTTGGGGGGTCATTGCCCTCGTAGTTTGACAACCTTCCCTCCCCCCCCCTAAAGATGTTAAAAAATTAGTAGTTCTCAATCAAGCTCAGCAAAGTGGTAGAGCCTTTTTTGGGATCCCCCACAATCACCTTAGGCCCCCCCCCTTAGATTATTTTAGAATGTCCACTCAGCGGGGGTGAGGCATCTGCTAAGTGGGCCTTTGTTTATTGTTCAGAAAAACTCCCTTAAATAATAATGTTACTCAACAATGTTTTTTTGTGTGTAATCTGCTTGCACTGTAACCATAAACCATACTAATGTCTTCTTTTTGTTTGACTCCACAGTTCCCTAGCACACCACAGGAATGGCTGACTGTGGCCTCCCAATTTGCCCAGCGGTGGGATTTCCCCAACTGTGGAGGGGCAATTGATGGGAAGCACGTCCACATAGTGCCGCCACCCCGTTCGGGGTCATACTATTTCAACTATAAAGGTTTTAATAGCATAGTGTTAATGGCGGTGGTGTCGGCACGGTATGAGTTCCTGTATGTGGACGTGGGGAAGAACGGCCGGATGTCCGATGGCGGATCATTCGCGGAGACGGAGTTCGCTCAACGTCTGCAGGCTGGGGGTCTTGCACTGCCTCCAGATGCAGAGAACGTTGAAGGGCTCCCGTTCGTTTTCATTGCGGATGAGGCTTTTGGACTAGGACCACACCTGATGCGGCCGTTTCCCCAACGCACCCTCACCCCGGAGAGGAGGGTTTTTAATTACCGGCTGGCCAGAGCCCGGAGAGTTGTGGAGAATGCCTTCGGGATAATGGCCAGCTGGTTCCGCCTGTTCCAGACAGCGATACATTTGGCGGATTATAAACTGAACCACATCGTCTACTGCTGCTGCATATTGCACAATTTTCTACGCAAATTTGCAAACTATTATGTTTCATCGTTTGGGCCTGAGGCCGGTCCATCTGAACTGATTAATCTGACCGGCCTCAGCACTGCCCGTACTGGCTTGGCCCCCCAAAGTGCCCGTGAAGTACGCCAGAAATACGTAGAGTACTTCACGGGTAGGGGGGCCATCGCAATGCCAGACCACATCTGACCAAGTATTAAACCTTTTAAAAATAAAAAAAAACATGGAATTCATACAAACTTGTGTTTGTCATTCTTGTATTTTGGGTTTATGTGTCTCCCAGGTTCTAGTAGTGCCAAGTGTAATTGTCCTTAGTAAATAGCCTCAAAACTCAGAGCGAAAAACACGGTTTTTGCATCTTCAGAACTGCTCTTGAGCATAGAAAGAACAAGGCACACCTTTTTTAGACTTCCCAAATGTTTTTATTGTTTGCACCGCATTTTTTTTTGGTTTTTAGAAATACTATTTTTTTTTTTTTATGTGCGGCTTTTTTTGCAGAAACATGCATGGGTCGTAAGCCATTTTTTTAAGTATAACACTGTGAAAAATACCAACTGGAGATGGGGTGATGGTACCCCTGATCCATCCCAAATGTTAACAAACACACTTTCTTTTGGGGCTCAAATGGGTATCTTCAACAAGATCTCATGGCTAGGGTAAACATGTGCTATCTGCCATCATGGGGGATCAATGGTCGTGCTTTGGGGATGTAAACCCTTCCTCTCCACTACTTGAGGAGGGAGGAAGAGGTTGCACCCCCAAAACAGGGACATAGATATCCTGTGACGGCAGATAGCACATGTTGAGTCTTCAGTGTGTGCATCTTCACATTTGGGATGTTGGAAAAACCTAAATTAATTTTAGACGCATAACAAAAAACACAAAAAGGGGGGGGGGTTCACACTATGCTCCCCAAAATATCTATCATGTTTTTATATTTTTGCTCAATCACAATCATTCTCTTTCTCATAATGTCCATTTCGCTACTGAATTCCATGATTTCCTGAATGATTATTTTGGCGCTGGCACTCGAGAATGGTGGATTTGGACTTCCTGACACACCCCCACGTTCAGTCCCTAAAACAAAAAAAAAGGTTTTACACTAGGCAGTCCTACATCTGTATTTACCTTGAAGTTGTGGTGACAGACACTGACCTGTTGTGCTGATAAGCTCCACCTCCCCTTCCTCCACCTCCCCTTCCTCCACCTCCGCTTCCTGAACCTGCTGATCTTGGTCTGCTTTGGGAGCTTCGGGGATTTTCTGTGGTGTTGGGTTCCTCGTCTCATGAGCATGGTGTCCTCCCACTCTCCTCTCCCCTATGGGAATTTACAACAAAATGTGTACTTTAGCACACAGACTTTTTTAAGGCCTGAAAAGGGATCCTCAATGTTTTGAAGTGGGGTACAATTGATATTTGGCCCTGAGTTCCAACATGAACATATGTGATCTTGCAAACTCAACAAAGCAACCTGTTATTTTTGAGGACATTCACAAATACACTTGGATAACCACCAAGGTATCCACTGGACCACCTGTGTGTGACACCGTTAAGAAATTTGGTCATGTGGCCCAGAGTATAGTATCTTGCTGAAGAACAAAAAAGAGTACACAACTGCTGGAGTGTCATCTCCTTTACCCAGAATACAGTTTCTTCTTTCAGTCACATTCTAAATTTCCTTACAACACATCATCTAGCCAACAATGTGTAGATAAACATTGTTGAAGTAAAATGAGGCATGCCCACATGTAGTTTACGTGGATATGTGCCAAACATGTTTGGGGGAAGAGCAGCAAGTTATTGGTCAAAACATTGGGCAAATAAGTGGACTCTCCACTTAACCTAAAAGATGAGATTTCAAAATGTGAACCCAGTCAAGCCAAGCACATGGTGCAAAACATGGAAGAATACATATTACAATGTGAAAGAAAACAGTAAAATATACTTATTTTTTTCTATGCTTTTTATAAGCTTCCTATACTGCTCCGGCTCCCTGATCTTCAGGTCTGACCACCTTTTACGGAGTTGTTCCTTGGATCTCCTGACCCCATATTTGTTATAGAGCGTCTTCGCCACTTTATCCATAATTTGTGACTTCCGGAGATTAGGGGTGTCGTATGGGCCATGCTTGCCGTCGTAATCCTTCCTCCGCAGAATGTCCACCATCTCCGCCATCTCAGAAAAAGACATATTGGTCGCCTTGTATCTTTTTTTACAGGATCGGGACATTTTCGCCTCCGGGCTTTCCTCGTCGGTAATTTCAAGTAAAAAAGCCACCTGTGTCTGCGACATGTCGCCGTCTCACACTGTGCGCCGATTGTTAAGGGGCGGGGAAATGCAGAAAAAGTCCGTCATGGGCGGGCGACGAGGGCGGAGTTACACACATGCGCAGGGTATAAAAAGGGGAAAGAAGTCATTAGGGATGCGCGGAGTAAGGACGACCGGAAGTGAACCCACGAAGTGAACTAAGGTAAGAAGGGAACTTGGGCCTGCAGTGGCATATTAATGGGTCATGATTGTAAAGGGCAATATTGTGATAAGTTGAGGAGAATCAATTCTGATCCTTTTTTTTTTGTACTTGCTGATCCTAATAGATGCATAAACTAAGAGAGCCGGAGGTGATGCTTGTTTTTATTGAAAAGTATAAGGAACAGCGCAACCTTTGGGAGCTCAAACACCCTGCGTATCACAAAAGTGATGTACGACGGGCAACTATTACCAAATTAGCCGAGGATATGAAGCCATGGATCCCAGATGCAGACTACACTATGATCAATAATAAAATCAACAACCTGCGCAATTCTTATAAAAAAAAATTCAAGGAAGTGCGCCAGTCCAAGAGATCAGGAGCAGCAGCCGACAATGTAGTAAAGCCCAAGCTGTGGTACTACAGACATCTTCAATTCCTGGATGACCAGATCGAGGCCAGGGAATCTATTTCCAGCCTTCCCTCAACCCTTCCTTCCACCCTTCCCTCCAGCGTTCCTTCCACCCTTCCCTCCACCCCTGCAGAGGCGGAGGAGGAGCCTCCCGAGCTAGAAGAGCCAGATCTTCACATCTTCAGCCCGGTATAGTATTTTTGATGCTAATTATTGTCCACTAAGTAATATGGAGTTGAACTGTTTGGCTTAGCCACAAATGATCCCACCCCCCCCCCTCCAAAATAAACCAGTAATGTGATCAAAATTGTGTCTGATTGATTCCTCAAATAATAGAAATCTACATTTTATTTTATAAACAGGATGAGGCAAGCCAGGAGGAAGAGGGTCAGGAGTGTGACAGGCAGGAGGAGGCAGGGCCCAGTGGGACTCAGCAGGTCCCCAGGCCTAGTGGCAGCACCGTCTCCCAAGTGGCTCCCCTCCACGTCAGACCGCCAAAACAACGGCGGATGACACAAGTGGAGGAGGAGTCACTAAAGATGATTCAGGAGGCTGCTGCCATTATGAGGGCCCCCCTCAACCCTACGGAGGGGTTTAGCACCTATCTGGCGGATAAGCTGCTCAGAATGGAGGCGGGACAACGGGCCCTCTGTGAGCATCTCATCTATATGGCCGTACACATGGGGCGAGGGGGCTGCTGACTGAGGCCACCCATATCTCGCAGCAGCCCAATCCCTCTCCTCCTTCTCCTCCTCCTCCTGCCACATCAACACCCACAGTGGCCCAGCCTGCAAGGGTGCGTGGACGGGGCCGTGGAGAGAACGCTGCAGAGAGGCGTGGAAGGAAGGCTACAAGGAAGAGCAGGAGGTGATTCCCTGGCCTCGAGCTGCTCATCCAGAAATTGAAGGTTGATGGAGTACCACAGCTTGGGATGATGTATGTCTTTGGCTGCTGCTCCTGATTTCATGCTGTTGTTGATTTTATTATTGATCATAGTCAGGTCTGCATTTGGGATCTAATGACTTTATATTCTCTGCTAATTTGGGAATAGCTGCCCTTCGGTTTTTGATTTGTTTTTTCCAAAATAAAGGGAAATTTGATTTCAGCCAACCTACATGCCTGATGTGTTTTTTTGAGAAGTAGCAATAAGATTGCATAAATACAATGTGTAATTAAGAACAAGGGACACCAACCTCCATGATTTTTCTAAAATTAAATATTATGTTGTTCTGAGAAATTGACACACCAAAAAATGCACAACAAATTTTAAGAGTCAAAAAAACATAAAGGTGTAATTTGGGAGGTCGGCCTTGCAGAATTTTAATAATTATTCCTAAGATCACTAGAAAAAAGAAAGACATACATTTGTCAGAACTCAGGAGAAAGTTCTGCTGCCAAAATGACATTTTAAAGACCGTTCGAAAGCAAAAAAACATGCGCTGCATTAAACGAAGCAATAACTTGCAGAATGACGAATGTGCTCTCTCCATTAGGAATGCTAGTTTTACAAGAACGAGCGCTCCCGTCTCCTAATTCAGTCTGAGCATGCGTGGGTTTTTAAACCGATGGACTTGCCCATAGACGATCGGAAATTCCCATCGGTTTTTTATCCATCGGAAAATTTTAAAACAAGTTCTATTTTTTCCATCCGATGGAAAAAAAGACCGATGGGTACCATACACGATCGGTTGGTCTGATGAAAACCATCCATCGGACGGTTTTCATCAGTTAAACCGATCGTGTGTATGGGGCTTTTCAGGGCCTTTATGCCGCTTGACTGTGGGCTATGCTGCGCTTGGGGGCCACTCTCTGCTGGGGTGTGCTGTCTTGTGTGTGGGTGCCCGGGTGTTTGCTGCCATGTTTTTTACCTCTGCTTGTCAGCATGGTCGTGGCCATTTTGGCGGTGACCGGCGCCGTTTTTCTATTGGAATAGCAGCGGCCATTTTCTTGTAGTCCGCGCACTTTCTTTCCATAGAGACGACCGGCGGCCATTTTATTGTGTTTTTTTTCCACCCGGTTTCTGCCTCTAGTGGTCACAAATAGTCCTCTGGACGGCGCGAACGGCAGTAATCACCTCAGAAGGAGAGAGAGTGACACAGGGAACACCTCAGCTCCGGGAGAGCGGACGGCGACTGTGCAGTGCCTGGGTCGGGTGGTGAGTCCTCCAGGGGGGTCCCCTCGTCATCTGTGGCAGCTAGGGCGGTGGTCTGTGTACTTGCCTTGGGTCCCTAGGGTCGGGCGAGTGGGTCAGCATGGCGCCATACTGGCGCTTCTTCCCCAGACCTTCCTGTCCTGGCAGCTGGTGTGCCCCTGCACCTGCTGGGGCTGTGGACGCTATGTCGGCGGTCCTGAAGACTCTTATTGCCAGGATGGAAGCGGTGTGCGCGCGCTAGGGGGGTAAAAACGCCCCCTCCCCCACCATCTTCGGGGAAGAGTTTCTTATTCAGACTCGGGCCTTCTGTGTCCGGGACGGCGCAAAAGGTGCTTGTTGGAGCACTTATCACCATCCCCACTGAAATGAAGGATACGGCAAGTGCATCTATTCAGGTGCCGGTCCCTTCTGGGTCCCACAAGCTGACCCGCATTGCTAGGATGTTTCCCTGCTAGCTTATTTGATACGTTTTATATTCTAAAATTGGAAACGGCCGCAGCGCTCCAAAAAATCGCATGGCAGTCCGTTATCCCTTTTGAGAAGTATTTCCTGAAAAAGGGACTTCTCTCCCAATGGGGCCCCCTGATCTCCAGGGAATTACCATTAATCCGGTGGAAGGGACCCCTGGTCTTAAGGACCCTGCAGACTGGAGGACCGAGGCGGTGGCCCGGTCCTTGTTCATGGTTTTGGGGTCTGCATTGCGGCCGCTGTTGGCCACGACCCTGGTGTCACTGTCGCATCCTTAAATGGGTTAAGATATGCTGCACCGGGATGTGAATAGCAACAGGCTTCCCCAGTCTGCATGATAGCGGACCGGCTGGTGCGTGTCCTCAATTATGTCTGCAATGCGGCCTTCAATACAGCTCCCTGGCTGTCCAGAATTTTTAGTACCTGCGGTGGGGCTACGCCGCATGATTTGACTGAAATGCTGGTCTGCGGACCAGACGTCCAAGAAGACTCTGGCGGATTTGCTCTTCCAGGGTTGGGGACCTTTTGGAGCCTCACTGAATGACATTATTGAAAATGTCGTTGGGGTGGGAGCACGGCGCTCCCACAATCCAGAAAGGGTGCGGAGCCACGCCGTAGGCCCGGGGCCCCCCCTTTCGCAGGTGAGCGTTCCCAGGCCGACAAGGGGCCAGCTGAGGGGCAAAAAGTGTCCCTGGGTTCGCAAGCCAGGCGGCCTGCGAATAAATCTGCGACTGCATGATGGGCTGTCCCTGCCCGACTCTCCGGTGGGGGGTCGTCTTCGCGCAGTGGACTTTCCCGCTTTCCAACCAGTGGGTTTGCGAAAGGGTCAGGGTACAAGATAGATCTGCTGTCTTGTCCACAAAGCAACAGATTTTTTTCCCTCCATCCTTCATCTTCCTCCGGCTCGTCAGAACGCCCTGTTTGGAGAAGTGCGGTACCTGCTGAAGCACGGGGTGATGGCTCCTGTGCCGCTGCCGGAAAGGCTTCAGGGATTCTATTCCAATCTGTTTGTAGTCCCACAGTAGGACGGGGTCGTCCAATCCTGGACCTCAAGGTCCTCAACTCCTTTGTAAAAGTACGAAGGTTCAGGATGGAATCAGTTCGCTGCTCTCCATCCGGGGGGATTTTCTGGCGTCCTTGGACGTCAAGGATGCATATTTACAGGTCCCCGTTTTATGTCGGGCATCAGAAATTTCTGCGTTTTGCAGTCGGGGTCGATCACTACCAGTTTCGGGGCGCTCCCTTTTGGCCTGGCATCGGCACCAAGGGTTTCTCCAAGTTGTTCACCACGTTCTTGGCCTTGCTAAGACAGCGAGGAATTGCTATTGTGGGCTCCCTGGACGACCTCCATCTGAGAGCTATTGCATACTCAGAAATAGAGGAGGATGTGGCGATTGACACTTAGATCCTTCCAATACTGAACCTCCTGAAGTCGGGTTGGTGCCGACTCGGCGCCTGGAATACCTGGCTTGATCCTGGTATCTTCAGAGGCGAGGGTATTTTCTCCCACTGAAAAAATTGCAGGCTCTTCAGACGGCGGTGAAGCTGTGGCATCCCGCTGGTGGTCGTCGTTGTGCTTTTGCATGCGAGTCCTGGGTCTTATGGTAGCCTCCTTCGAGACAGTACCGTATGCTCAAATTCCATACTCGAGTCTTGCTGAGGGAGATCCTGTCCAAATGGGACAGGTCTCCATTGTCCCTGGATTGTCAAACCTGGGTGAGCCACCTAGTCAGACCTCCCCTGATCTGGTGGCTGAAATCTCCGGCCCTTCAGTCCGGAAAGTCGTTCCTTACGTTTCACTGGAAGGTACTGGGACAACGCCACAACGGTAGCATATGTCTGCCATCAAGGAAGAACAAACAGCTCGGCTGCAGCATTGGAGGTCGCTCACATCCTGCGGTGGGCAGAACAGAGCGTGCTGGCTCTATCGGCCGTGTTCATACTGGGTGTAGAACACTGGCAAGCTGACTACCTAAGTCGCCAGATGCTGGACCAAGGAGAGTGGTCGCTACACCCGGATGTGTTTCTCCTGGCTTCTCGATTCAATCGGAAGGTAATGACGTTTATGGCCAGGGCCAAGGATCCTTGGGCGGACGCGACAGACGCGTGGGTGGCCCCGTAGGGTCAGTATTGGCTTAGTTATACTTTTCCCCCACTGAATCTTCTGCCTCATCTGCTTCGCAGAGTGGGGACTGAGGGGATTCCGGTGACTCTAATTGCACCAGATTGGCCGCGGCGTCCCAGATACGCTGACCTAGTGCGCCTGGTGGCAGATGCCCCTTAGGTCCTATACTTAATTCTGCTTTGCAGTCGCTGGCTTTATCGGCTTAGCTATTGAAAGTCAGGTTCTGAGGGACCGAGGCCTGCCTGTAATTTCCTCCATGCTGAGGGCACGGAAGTCATCTTCTTGGAAGATCTATCATCGCACGTCGAAGGCCTACATCTCTGTGTAAGGAGATGGGTTGGCGCCCACGGGCATAGTCGGTTTCCAGGATCCTGCTGTTTTTATAGCATGGTGTGGATCAAAAACTTGCCTTACGCACCGTTATGGGGCAGGTTTTCAGCCTTGGCTGTTTTTCTTTAAACTACCCATGGCGGCTCATTCACTGGTGAGTCCGTTTGTGCAAGGGGTCCTGACATGTGGCTCCTCCGTTTTCGGCCACCACTACCTCCGTGAGATTGAATTTGGTACCCTCAGTACTTCAGAGACCTCCCTTTGATAACTTCAGCGAGATTCCTCTTTGACACTCTCAGAAAGTTGCCTTTCTGGTGACTTTACCTCTGTCAGGAGGGTTTCTAAATGGCGGCATTGTTTTGCAAGTCCCCCTACTTGATCCTCCATACGGATAAGGCAGTGCTATGCCCGCAGCCTTCGTTTTTTCCGAAGGTGGTTTCGGCCTCTTTTGAATAAGGACATTGTACTTCCATCCCTGTGTCCTCGGCCGTCGCATCCCAAAGAGGTTGCGTTACATTCCTTAGACGTGGTACGTGTTCTGCGGGTGTATCTGTCTGCTACGGCTCCGTTCGGAGGTCAGACTCACTGTTTTTGTCTCTGTGACTGGCCCATAAACGGGCGTAGCGATGTCGTCGGCCACCATCTTGATGGATCAGACAGTTTGTTAAACAGGCCTATGCCCTTCAAGAGCGGGCGCCTTCCTTTCCTGTCTCGGCGCGTTCGACCAGGACACTTGGTGCCTCCTGGGCCTTCCGACATTGGGCGTCTGTTTTAAAGGTGTGAAAGGCGGCGACCTGGTCGTCCGTTCACATTTTCACAAAGTTTTACAAAGTTTTACGTGCATGCATCTGCGGATACTTTCTTCGGCCGCAAGGTTTTGCAGGCGGCTGTTTATGTTCAATGATATTTATTAAAGATTTTTTCCAAACAATACAAAAGTATCACAGTGTATTATTGTACAGTAGTAGAAACATCCTGAGGGTAGCTTATTAATCATTGCACAACACAGACCATTCCTGTCTTATAAGTATTCACGAATAACGTCCCGTTATGGGGAGCAGTAATCTAATCCTGGTCAGCCAGTCATGTATAAGCCACTCCCAACATGGGCTTTAACGCTATGAAACGTGGTCCCGGCCCACCAAGCGAACCGCCCCCCCCCACGGGAGCGACTCCCCCGAGGGCCAGACCACCCACTGTCTGAAACTCTCGAGCCCGTACTAAGACATATACACTGCGACATTAAAATAAACACTCTAACGTGGGAATGTAAGGGGAAAAGAAGGCGTAGGAGAGAAAAAAGAAACACATAATAGGAAGGAAAGGAAGGAAATGAAGAAAAGGAGCAATACGAAATAATATAGAAAGGGGGTTGGGATGGGAGGGTCAGGGGAAGGGGACAGGGAGGAGCTGCGGTCCAGAGTCAAAGCACCCAGTATACGAGAGGACAACTAAATAGCCAGCGTCCTCGGGTCATTAGTAAGATAATCGAGCCATGGGTCCCAAACCTTGTGAAATAGCCCCATCTTGTCCTGGACCAGGGCCGTCAATCTTTCGTTTAACATTAACCAGGACAATTTGCCTTTAAGCTGTCCGAATGGCAGGGCAGCGGATCTCCAATTTCTGGCAATAGTTATTCTAGCCGATACAAATATGAAATTTAGTAGTCTCCTTTGGGACTTGGAAGTTTCCGTCACCCTATCGCCCAAAAGGGCTCGTTTTGGCGATTTCTTTAGATTGATCTGAGTAAGTGTATACATAAAATTGTAGACCCTGATCCAGAACCTCCTAACTTTAGGGCATGACCACCAGATATGATAGGTGGTTCCCACCTGGCCACATCCTCTAAAACATCTGGAGGTGGCCCCCTGTACAAAGGTGGCCAGTCTGGCTGGTACCATATACCATCGCAACAGAACTTTGTAGTTTGCTTCTATGATTGAGGTATTGAGGAGTGATCGGGATGCTGTGTCTGCAATTGCCAACCAATGGTCCAGGTCTAATGTTTCCTGGAAATCATTTTCCCATTGAAGCATATAGTTCAGTTTAGTTGGAGCAGTCATCAATATTGTATATATAGTAGATATAAATCCCCTAAGTCTATCATAATGCTTACACATATGTTCCATGGGGGTCAACATCGCTAGGTCACTTTTACGAGCTAGAGCTTGGACAAAATGTTGTATTTGAGTATATCTATATCGTTCTATTGGCGGCATTTGATACTTTTCAACCATAGATCGTTCCGATATCATACCCTTAAAATCACATAAGTCAGCAATACGTAGTAATCCCTTATTAGTCCACCATGAAAACTCATGAGGAGTGAGGCCCGGGGTGAACATGCTATTCCGTAAGATAGGTGCCAATGGAGTATGGGGTGATTTAAATTTCTTGGACCTGGACAATCTGTCCCAAATATCCAGTGAGAAAGATCAGGATGGGCATAGTATCGTTGGCCTTTCCGTAGGCGGGAGCCACATCAAGTGGGATACCGGATCTGGATGACAGGAATATGATTCCATGATCATCCATATTGCGGGTGGTGATTTTGAGTGAAACCTAGATAAGTGGGCCACCTGGGCCGCATAAAAGTATTTCTGCAGATCAGGCAGTCCAAGTCCGCCTCTCCGTTTAGGGGTATACATTGTAGCTTTATTCACCCTAGGCCTCTTATCTCCCCATATAAACTGGAGAACTTTCCGTTGAAACATTTGCAGGTCGCTGCGTTGCAATGCTATAGGTAAGGTGCGAAAAAAATATAACAGCCTAGGTAGGATATTCATTTTTATCGAGTGGAGTCTGCCGAACCACGAAGGGGGGTGAATCTGCCATTTAGCCATATCCCCTGTCAGTTTTTTAAGAAGAGCTGGGTAGTTTCTTTTATACAGTGTTTGGATAGAAGAGGTCAAATTAATACCCAAATAAGGAAGGGCTTCCGCTTCCCATAGGAACTGGTGGGAGAGCTCAATTGTTTTCTGCATAGAGCCTGGTAGTGTTATATTCAATGCCCTAGATTTACCATGATTGATGTACAGTCCCGAGATATCAGAAAATGGGTGTAATACCGCGTAGAGGTTAGGGAGCAAAGTTATCGGGGAAGTCAAGGTGAGCAGTAAATCATCTGCAAAAAGCAGGCACTTATGTTCGTAACCCACCGCTAACAATTCCCTTGATATCCTGACAGGCACGAATTTTAATCGCCAGCGGCTCTATTGCTAGGGCAAACAAAATTGGTGATAGCGGGCACCCTTGCCTAGTTCCCCGTTTAATAGAAATGGGTTGAGAGGAGTATCCCCTTAGTATTATTGTGGCCGTTGGAGTGTCATACAGCCCTTGAAGGAGAGCCAGAAAGCGCTAGCCAAAGCCATAGCGACTTAGCACGTCAAACAGGTACTCCCAAGATAGGGAATCGAACGCTTTCTGGACGTCCAACGAGAGCAGCATACTAAGTCTGTCACCTCCACCATCCCAGTTCGACTGCACTGCTGATATCAGATTTATTAATCTGCGGGTTTGATCCAACGCCTGTCTATTGGGAATAAACCCAGTCTGGTCGGGGTGAATATAAAGTGGGAGGAACGTATTCAGTCTGAGGGCCCAGGATTTTAGTTAAAATCTTTAAATCGGTATTGATCAAGGAAATCGGGCGGTAATTTGCGCAATCTCCGTGATCTTTACCCGGTTTCGGTATAACAGTTATAAAGGCCGCATTTTCCTGTCCCGGTAGTTTATTTCCCCATCTGAGATCATTAAAATATGCACACAAGTGAGGTGAGAGAACATCTATATATTTCCTATAGTAATGGCCTGGGTAGCCGTCCGGTCCCGGAGCCTTAGAAGGGTGGAGCATCTTTATGGCCGCCCTAAGTTCAGTTTCCGTAAAAACCTCGTCCATCAAGTCAGCATGGTCTTGAGTCAATTTGGGCAATTGGACATCATGAAAAAAAGCCGCAGTCCTTGACGGCTCAAACACTGTCTGTCTGCTATACAATTTGGCGTAAAATGCATGGAATTCCTTAATTATTGATTCGGGATTTTGAGTTAGGTGTCCATTTGGTAATCTTAATTTAGGTAAAGTTGACACATAGGGTCGGGGCACAAGCTTCCTAGCCAACATAGTGGTGGGTTTATCACCCATGGTATAAAATCTATGTTTGGACCAGCTGATGTGTTTTTCAGCTTGCGTGGTTAGGCTAAGGTTTAATGTAAGTCTTGCTTCATCTATTTTATGGCTAATATCTATAAGGGGATTTTTTTGCTGATCCGCCAGCAACGCCTCCAGATCAGCCTCTAGGTCCTTGATTACCTGCCCTCGCTCCCGTTTTAGTCTAGCCGCTATTTGTATCAGCTTACCACGAATCGTTGCTTTGTGGGCGGCCCAGTTAATTGTAGGTGAGGTGTCCGCGGATTTATTAGTTTCAAAGTATGCCTGGAGTTCTTTCTGAATTTCCACATATATAATGGGATCGTTCAGTAGGCTAACATTAAGTCGCCATGGAGAGGGGGTGGCTTTAGTCCAAAGCCCTTTGGTGACGAGTTTAACCGGGGAATGATCCGACCAGGGGGTAGCCAGTGTTTTGACCAACATTATATACGGAAGTAGGGGGGTGCGCACTAAGATGGTCTATCCTGGAGTAGGTGTGATGAACCTGCGAGAAGTGTGTGAAGTCTCTAGCAGTGGGGTTGTATTCCCACCAAGTGTCTATCAGATCATGGAAGTGGAATAGGCGTGAAACCTTACTACTGTCATTAGGTGGGCGCTTTAAGAGCGGTTTCATACGATCAGATTTGTCCATTGTCCTATCCATAGGGATATTACTATCACCCCCCATGACTATCTGCCCCTGGACCTTGGGCATAAGTATATCGAACATATTCCGAAAAAATTCGGGCTGACCTGTGTTTGGGGCATAGTATGAGACGAATGATACTAACTGATCATGGAGACGACCCACCGCCATTATGTATCTACCTCCTTTGTCTTTAACTATTGAAATGGGTGTAAAGGGGGTCCGCTTAGAAAAGCAGATCGCAACCCCCCCTTTTTTTGGGGACCGCAAGCAAGAAAAAATTGAGGGTATCTCGCGTTTAGATATCGGGGAGCTGAGGACTTAGAGTAATGAGTTTCCTGTATCAAGAGTACATCGGCCCTCTGTCTATGATAAAATTGAAAGGCTTTGGTCCTCTTGATAGGGGAATTGAACCCATGTACATTGTGCGTAATCACTGAATAGTCAGTAGAATATGTCTTGGCCATCGTGGTAGGGCAGAGCACTCTTACCTTGTTTCACAAGATGATTTAAAAAGGCTGTTGAGATTGGGATTGGCCACTTCCTTAAGCGTCTGAACCGTGCAGAAAGGGAGTGACTCTGGACCGGAGCTCGTTGGGAGGGAAGGGGAAGGACAAAAAAAGAGAAAGTAAGGCACAGATAGAAAGTATAACAAAAACAGATCGGCCACAGGCCGTAACACAAAAACTCGATTTTCCTGAGTAAAGTTGTAACTGCATGGGGAGCAACCCCCTCCGGATCAAATCTCCGGATCAAAGTTTGCAAGGGTACCATCCTCCTCGGAGGATAAGTAGTCTCGCTAGTAAGCGGCATGTATTGCCGCCCCGACTCAGAACATATAAGCTTCATTGTGTAAGCAGCTGGGGATAAACAGAAAACCTAAATGTAAGTACCGTTCATGAACATCGATATATGCTGGCTGCATCCTCTGATCTCGGTCGATACCCCGGGACAGGCAGGTTCCCCATCGGTTACTCCCGTCCCGGTGTCCCCACCCTTAGGGGGACCAATCAGTCCCCCCGACCGGCTAAAGCTTACGAAGCAGCCCAAACTTTCCAGAAAGGCACCAGCTAAACAATCAACTAAGTAGCTGTCCTAAACATACTAAAAGTTCGATGAGTCGCACCACAGGGGTGCAACCAATGTGGCCCCTCGAGGGCCCAGGGAGGTAACGAACAGGGGGCCCTTCCCTGCAACGGGACTCTGACAAGTCCCAAATAGGAGCTTTGAAGGCCCAGGTAGTGATCATGTCTTTCGTTGCGAATTCCTGGACTGAGATTGCTTGCGATCCTACCAGAGCGGAGAAAGGGGGCGATGTTCCTCATTCTGGGGGGATAACGCCGGTGAGTCATGAGTCAAAATGCCAAGTTCCATCAGGAGATCTTCGCCCGTTTGAAATGTGGAGAATGAATGGGATCGTCCTTTATAGGTGAATGATAATTTAAAGGGGCATGCCCATCTGTATTTAATTTGTTTGGCTGTCAGCTGCTGGAGTAGTGGTCTCAAGTTTCTGCGTTTCTGAACCGTAGAAGGGGCCAAATCTGTAAATGGCTGAATTGAGGTCCCAGAGAATTGTAGATCCTATCTGTTGCGGGCTACTAACATCATTTTCTCCTTAACACGGTAAAAGTGCGGTTTAACCATTGCATCCTACGGCAGTCCATCAGATCTAGGGGCTGTCAGTGCTCTGTGTATGCGGTCAATTTCCATATGGTGAGGGGCAATATCAGGGATCAAGTCTTTCATCAACTCGTGCATGACCTCTTCCAGATCAGTATATGTTTCATGGAGGCTCCTTATACGTATATTATACCTACGAGAGCGATTCTCTAAATCTTCAATTTTAGAGTTTGCCTCATCCAGCCTGTCCTGGAGGTCAGTTATCATGCGGGCATTTTGATTGACCTTTTTAACTGTATTATCTACCTTAGTCTCTATGTGGTGTGACAGCAGGAAGGTAAAGTCACCTGGTTGCATCCAGGGGGGTAGATATATTTCGCCCAGATTCAGGCTTTACGCCGACTTATACAACTAGGTGGAGTGTTGTATAAGCCCAGCTGAGGCTAGTGGGCTCATGGATGACTCATACCTCTAGGGAGAGTGTGGGGCGTCGTGCAGACAGGGAGTTGATGAGACCAGCTGAAGCTTGTCAGCTCATTTAGGCCTCTATAAAAACTCCCAGATTCATTAGGTGTTTGCTCATGCCTGGACCCAGACCTGTGTGGACTGTCTAGGGAGAGTGAACCCCTGTGCGGTGAGACAAAGCCTGTGTGGCTATTTGCTTGGACATTTAAAACCAGGGACTTAGGGACTAGCACAGCACTAGGCTGATCCCAGTTGTTAGTTAGGAAACCTGTATGTTTAGTCAGAGGTCAAGTTGACCAGGATTTATTTTGTTTATGTTTCTTTTGGCTTTGCTGTGTTTTGTCACTGTAAATAGAAAATAAACCGCACCTTTTTTTGATTTTGAAAACCACAACCTCCGTTTGCTGGGCCTGTTTTTGTGTGGGGAGCCCATCCCGGGGGTCACACACACCCGCTGCCGAGCTAACCCCCTCACAGTGGTCAAAACGTTCCCCCCAGGCTGTGAATGTCTCTCTTGAGGTCAGTTGTAATTAATGTGCAGGCTTTAGAGAGCTCCTGCTGTAGCATAGTGGAAAACCGTTGCTAAAAGCACTGAGTCAGGGGAGTAAGGGGCAAGCTGGGGAGCCACTGCCATATCCTGGCTGGACTGGCTGAATAAGGCCTCTGCTATCCCCGCCATATCCCCATCCATGGAGGATACAGGCGAGTCTGCCGGTTTCTGCAGGTCAGGAAATTTGCCCGGAGACTGAGGCTGCAGCGTGGACTCACCCCTCTGGTCAGCTTCATAATCTCCCGATGATTGGGATGAAAATGGGTCCCTCATCTGTTCCGGATGGTCGACTTTATCCCTACTCTGAGCCGCGGTATTATTCCTGGAGGCCGTGCTGCCTCGTGTGTCATGCCGCCCAGACGCCATCTTGGATCACTGTATAGTGTCCGGGGAAGGCCCCGCTCCGCCGTTAGATTTGGTCCGTCTGCGCTGACCTCTCTTTGGCTGGCCCTGTGCCCGCCTATTCATCACCTCCCCGGGGACCTGGCTGCGGTACTTTCAGGCTGGTTTCCCCACTGCTCACGCTGTAGATTGCTGTATGGGGTCGGAGCGAGCGGATCTCGGCTAGAACACGTCCACCTCCGAGATCCCGCGCATGCGCACTCTGCAGGCGGCTGTTTAAAGTGGCAACTCCTCTTTGAGGAGCTCTGATTGTTTGGGGTGAAGTTGTTTATTGCTCTTCCCACCCCTCGTTTTCTGACACTGCTTGGGGACGTCCCACAAGTCAAGATTATAAGGAAGCTGTGTCCGTCCATGGACGAAAGAGAAAATAGGATTTTTGTACTCACCGTAAAATCCTTTTCTCTGAAGTCCATGGACAGACACAGCACCCACCCCTCATTTTTAAGTTTGTACTGCTTTTGAACTGAGCTGCTCACTGCAGTGAGATAGGTTATGACCAGAGGGACCGCCTCCTGGGCGGGGCTGTTCAGCCTTGCTAAAGATTACATGTTTAACCATTTACATGTCTGCCTAGTCCTCTCCTAATAGATGGAACATAACCCACAAGTCAAGATTATAAGGAAGCTGTGTCCGTCCATGGACTTCAGAGAAAAGGATTTTACGGTGAGTACAAAAATCCTATTTTTTTGGCTTCTGTGTACATAGAAGGTGCTTGCTTACATGTGTCCATCTTTCCAGTGCACCAGCACTTTCTGCGGTTTGCTGTGGAGCTGCTACACTACCAGTTTGTGGCTCTTCCATTTGGCCTCTCTTCTGCACCTTAGGTATTTACCAAGGTGCTAGCTCCTTTGTTGGCCCTGTTGCATTCTTGGGGAATTGCCAATGTGAGATATTTGGACAATCCCCTGTTGAGGGAACAGTCAGCCAGGGCTCTGTCAGACCATGTATCTCTTACTGTCCAGGTGCTGCGTAGGTTCAGGTGGACCTTCAGAAATCATCGCTGGTACCAGCTTATTGCATGGAGTATCTGGATCTTGTCCTGGGTATGTCTCAGGTCATACTGTTCCTTCTTCAGGAGAGGCTTCAGACTCTTTAAGCTTAGGTTCAAACTCTTTAATCCAGAATTTATCTGACTCTCCACTTCTGCATGAGAATCTTGTGGCTGATGGTAGCTTCCTTCAAGACAGTGCTCTTTGGACAGTTTCACTCTAGACATCTGCCACCTAATATTCTGTCATTATGGGAAAAAACTGCCCTTTCCGTCAAAGGAATCGGTTGTTAAAGTAATCTTGTGTCCTTCTAAACCTTTTTGAGATTTGGCCAATTTGGTTGTCCTTTCGGCACTGGACAAACTTGTTGGAGGGCCATCTTATACAGATTTATTCTGCCTGTGCAGCTGTCAGAATAAAATGTCCTAGCAAGGAGGATTTGTCGATATAGGAATTTATTCATGTTTAGCCCGCTTTAGGGTACTTTCACACTGAGGCACTTGGTGCACTGGCGGTAAAGCGCCGCTATTTTTAGCGGTGTTTTACCGCCGTGTTTGCCGCGATTTTCGGGCACTAGCGGGGAGATTTTAAACCCCGCTAGCGGCCGAAAAAGGGTTAAACGCGCCTGCAAAAACGCCCGTTGATTTCAATGGGCAGGGGCGCTATAGGAGCGGTATTTTTACCGCGCCTCAAAGATGCGGCTGACAGGACTTTTTTTAGCGTCCCGCCAGCGCAATGTTCCAGTGTGAAAGCCCTCAGACTGGATAGAAAGGAGCGGCTCTTTCAGGGCGCATTGCAGGCGCTATTTTTAGCGCAATATCGCCTGCAAAGCGCCTCAGTGTGAAAGCAGCCTTAGTCGTGTAATCTTTATTGATTGGGAGGATCAGAGTTCGTATTGACTCGTATACTAGCAAAGACTGTGACTGGAGACAAAGGCTTTGATTACATTTGCAGCACTGAAGGGGTCCTGGAGCAAGCATGACCCCCTAGAGAGAGTATTATTGTTACCTTTCCACTCAAACACAATATTAGCATTGACACTTTTGAAAATGTAATTCTCAGAGCATTAAAAAGTTGGAAAAAAAAGCAATTCACAGCCCCTGAAAACTTCATCTGAAAATACTAAAGAAAACCATTATAAACTGCTACTCCTAAACAAATTCATATGATTTATGCTTCAGCTTTCCACTGTGTTATACAGACTGTGGAGACAGAGGTGACCTAGTTTTTTGTGGAATTACCCTGTAGCAATCTCCTTTTTGGAAGGGAGTCAAAAATCTTATTCATTCCAAACTTTAAAAACAAGTTATCTTGACCTCTTGGACTGGTTAACTAAGTTATACCGTCTACAATGTAGCCATATGAAAAACTACTCCCACAAATATTAGTGGCTGCCCAGGAGACCATTACAGCAGGGGCGGATCCAGGGGGAGGGCAACAGAGGAGCAATTCCCCCCCCCCCCCGAGAAATTAGTGAGTCACCGTGAGTGTGTGGGCGGGTGAGCCGGCGTGCAAGTGACAGTGCGGGCGGCGCGGTGGTAGAGCCGCCGAGCTGCCTGTTTGTTCGGCGCTGACACTGACTGTACGAGCAGATGCAGCTGGGTGGCTCGGCAGGCGGGTGTGAGAGCGAACGGGAAGCTGCCAGCTGGGAGGCTCGGTAGGTGGACTAGCCAATCAGCGGGTGGTGGAGCAGAGAGATGACATCATCTCTCACCGCCCGGCGCCAGCCCTGCATCCCGGCAGTTTGGCCCTCACTCACTGTGCAGGCAGCAGAGAGATTACATCATCTCTCTGCTGCCTGACTCCGGGACACAGGAAGTGACAATCCCCGTTCCCCACCTAAGCAGGAAAGTGACAATCCACAACATGTGGCAAGTGACTTGGCAAGTGGACAATCCACAATGTGTGGCAGGTGACGTGGCAAGTGGACAATCCGCAACTTGTGGCAGGTGACGTGGCAAGTGACAATCCCCAACTTGTGGCAGGTGACGTAATGATGTAGTAATAGAAATAATGCGCTACACTCTTCCTGACGCTATAACAACCATGGTGCCGTGAGGATTG
Source organism: Rana muscosa (assembly GCA_029206835.1). Lineage (NCBI taxonomy): Eukaryota > Metazoa > Chordata > Amphibia > Anura > Ranidae > Rana > Rana muscosa. The sequence continues at coordinate 601,076,365 of CM055116.1, read as the reverse complement.
ACGTGTTAACACCAGCCATTTCCCAAATAAATTCCCCGCAAAAAAAACGTATTTTCTGGCAGTGCCCTTCCCGAGACTAGACTCTGGATACGCCCCTGCATTGTAGTCTCCTGAAAATCCTCTGATCTCTTTCCATAAAATTTCTATTGATTTCAATGGGCAGGAGCGCATTAGGAGCGGTGAGTTCACCGCTCCTAATGCGCTCCAAAGAAGCTGGTGGCAGGACTTTTTCTGACGCCCTGCCAGCGCACCGCTCCAGTGTGAAAGCCCTCGGGCTTTCACACTGGAATGAATAGAGCAGCTGTTTAAGGGCGGATTGCAGGCGCTATTTTTAACGCTATAGCGCCTGCAAAACGCCCTCAGTGTGTAAGGGGTCTAAAAGTCCTCCACACAGTTAGAAAGCACTTCCCAGGCACACACTTTAACCCCTTAATTGCCCCTGGTGTTAACCCCTTCCCTGCCAGTGTAATTTATACGGTGATCCGTGCATTTTTTTTTTTTTGCACTGATCACTGTATTGGTGTCACTGGTCCCCAAAAAGTGTCACTTGGTGTCCAATTTCTCTGCCGCAATGTCACAGTCCCGCTGAAAATTGCTGATCACTGCCATTGCTAGTAAAAACCATAAAAAAAATAAAAAGTCCCTAAATATATCGCATAGTATAACGTTTGCGCAAACCAATCAATATACTCTTATTGGGATTTTTTTTAACCAAAAATATGTAGCAGAATACATATTGGCCTAAATTGATGAAGAAATTTAGATTTTTTTTTTTTTACATTTTTTTTTATTGGGAATGTTTTATAGCGGAAAGTTAAAAATATTGTTTTTTATTCAAAATTGTCGGTCGTTTTTTGTTTATAGCACAAAAATAAAAACTGCAGAAGTGATCAAATACCACCAATAGAAAGCTCTATTTGTGGGAAAAAAAGGACATAAATGTTGTTTAGGTACAGCGTCACACAACCGTGCAATTGTCGGGTAAAGCAACGCAGTGCCGTTTTGCAAAAAATGGCCTGGTCAGGAAGTGGATAAAACCTTCCAGAGTTGAAGTGGTTAATATGAGTTATGTTTAACCACTTGGCGCCCACGCTATAGCCGAATGACAGCCACAGCGCGGACCCCAAATGCCAGGAGGCCGTCGATTGACGGCCCCTCCCCTTAGCACTTGCGCTGTGATCACCCAAGTCACTGAGACTCGGGTGATCGCAGATCCAAGTAAGGGGCCGGCACCGGCCCCTTACCACGTGATCAACTGTCAGCCAATGACAGCTGATCACATGATGTAAACAAAAGCGGGTAATCATTTTTTTTTCTCCTCACGCTGACAGCGTGAGGAGAAAAAAAAGCCGATCACCGGCTTATGTGTAAGGGATATCGGTCCCGAAGAGGAAGAGCCAATTCTGCCTCTCTGTGCCCACCAGTGCCACCTGCCATTGTCACCTATCAATGCCCACAAGTGCCACCTATCAATGCCCACCAGTGGTGCCAATCAGTGCCACCTAGCAGTGCTGCCTATCAGAGTAACTTACCAGTGCTGATCAGTGCCCATTGCTGCCACCAATCAGTGCCCATCACTGCCAGCTATCAGTGCCACCTATCAATGCCACCTATTAGAGCCACTTCTCAGTGCCCAGCAGTGCCACCTATCAATGCCCTTCAGTGCCACCTCTGTGTCACTTATCAGTGCCCACCAGTGCCGCCTTATCGGTGCCCATCAGTGCAGCCCATCGGAGCCCATCAGTGTAGCCTCATCAACGTACATCAATGAAGGAGAAAAATTACCCGTTTGCAAAATTTTATAAAAAAATATCATTTTTTTTTTTATCTGAATTTTGTTTTGTTTTTTAACAAAAAATAAAAACCGCAGAGGTGATCAAATACCACCAAAAGAAAACTCTATTTGTGGGAAAAAATTATAAAAATTTTATTTGGGTACAGTGTTGTATGACCGCGCAATTGTCATTCAAAGTGCATCAGCGCTAAAAGCTGAAAATTGGTCTGGGCAGGAAGGGGGTTTAAGTGCCCAGTAAGCAAGTGGTTAAAAGGTGATCATTTTTACATGGCAAAGGGGGATGCAGACATAGATGGCCAGTCACATCTGTGACATGGTTTAACCCTTTCCCGCCGAGCGTACGCATATATGGGCCTCGGCTTTTGGGGGTTATACCGGGATCATGCCTGCAGCTGCAGGCATGATCCCGGTACCGTTGTTTAGAGCGGGCGATTGGCTATCCAGGCATAACAACCGATGCGGCTAAAAGCCGCTCGGTTGTTATACCGAAGGAGTGGGAGGGGACATCGCCCCCCTCCCGCTGCCTCCCGCCGCTCTGACCGGGCCTCCCGTCCCACCAGGAGGCCCGATCCACGATCTGTCGCTTCCGGCACCTTGCTTCAAGTCAGTCTCCTGAATGTAAACACGGAAGCGACGTCACTTCCGGTTTACTCGGCTGCCAATGGCACCGGATTTAAAAAAAAATATACAGTATTCAGAATCGCCGTTTTCGGCGATCTGAATACTTTGAAATGTAAAGGAGGGATTTGTGGTCTTTTAGACCCCCGATCCCCCCATAAAAAGTACCTGTCACCACCTATTTCTGTCACAAGGGATGTTTACATTCCTTGTGACAGCAATAAAAGTGATAAAAAATTTTTTTTTTTTAAACACAATTTAATAGTGTAAAAATAAATTAAAAAATGTTTTTATTTATTTTTACACTATTAAATTGTGTTTAAAAAAAAAAAAATTTAAGCGCCCACGGGGTTACTAATGTCACTGGGTGTTCAAATCACACATCTGAGGCATCGCCGCGATCGTCAGAGCGAGAGCAATAATTCTAGCCCTTGACCTCCTCTGTAACTCTAACCTGGTAACCGTAAAAAAAAAGTAAGCGTCGCTATGGAGATTTTTAGGTACCGTAATTGTCGCCATTCCACGAGTGCGTGCAATTATAAAGCATGACATGTTTGGTATCTATTTACTTGGCGTAACATTATCTTTCACATAATACAAAAAAAATTGGGCTAACTTTACTTTTTCATTTTTTTAAAAGTCATGAGTTAATTTTTCCCAAAAAGTTGCGTTTAAAACACCGCTGCACAAATACCGTGTAACATAAAATATTGCAACAATCACCATTTTATTCTCTAGATTCTCTGCTAAAAAAATATATATAATGTTTGGGGGTTCTAAGTAATTTTAGCAAAAAATACAGATTTTAACTTGTAAACACCAAATGTCAGAAATAGGCTTAGTCATGAAAGGGTTAAAGTGGTCAATGAATTACAGAACTATTGCTAGAGGCAACATTGTGCCAAATTTCACAAAGCAGCCTACAAAAAATGTTTACTGCAGGTCTGAGTTGATTATTTGTGTGACAACCCCTTTACACTTTCTGCCTAAAGGTGCCCATGTAGATGTGATATGTTGCCCAATTCCATGTCTGTGGGCTGCTGTAGGCAGATACGCTAACAGATTTTGGGTTTAAAAGTGATTAGACCGGTTACAAAGCCTTGTCTGCTCTCTATTCTTGGGTAAGCAGCAACAATGTCTTCATCACATCCATGGCGGGTGCAACTATTTTTGACACCCTAGGCAAAACCTAATTTTCCCCCAGTCGTCTTCCAAGTCAGCCCTTGAGAGATGGAGCTCCTCCTCACAATCAGGAAACACATTGCCATTAATTTTTCCCTCCCTTTAAGAGGCGGTCCCTCAGGTCCCTGGTCAGTCTTAGTGTTTCCTCCGTCCGGAGGAGACATGTTGCCAAAAGGACCTGAGGGGGGGGCTCCATCTCCCATGGGCTGACCGGGACAGGTGTCTGCGGGTGCAGTAGTGGGTGTCAGCAGGGCTGACTGTGTGGAGTCTCTGTGCGGCAGGGGGTCAGTGGACCTTACCGGAGCCGCATCACTGGCATGGAGGAGGACGGTTCTTTGACCACGGGCAACCCTCCTTAGGCTGTGGGCAGGAGGTGTCCCGGGTTCGAATTTCCTCTGTGCCCAGGTGAGGAGAATGGCGCCATTGCTGCGTTCCCTTGGCGGCGTCAGCGGGGGGGGGGGCGTGTACCCACGTCTGAACGCCGCTTGACCCAGAAGACGCGGGGCGTCACTTCCGGGTAGGAATGACGCAATCGGCGTGCGCCGGGGAAGCTGGTCCAATCCCCTTAAAGGCGCGGGAAATTCGAACGGTCGGCTGGTGCTAGTAGCGTGGACGCGGCTGCAGGCGGCAGTATCGAACGCCACAGCAAGCCAGGATGCTGGAAGAGGATGAGATTCCATCGGCCCAGGCTCCAGAAGGCAAAAGCACCAGCAGGATGCAGGTAGGCACCAGTGGGTGACCTTTGTATCCTTTGTATTGGGACAGCAGCTAGGTGGTGATGGTGCACTAGCAAGCTGGGGCCAGGGGGTTACTAATGTCACTGGGTGTGCACTTTAGTATTGTTTGGTGCAGTGTGTATTTTTTTCTCACCGCCATGGGTCCCCCTGTGTTTATCTTTTGGCAGGTGAAACCACCTAAAGAGCCAAAGCCCACTCCCAAGAAGCGGTGTGCAAAGTGTAATACCAAGATGCTCTTGGAAAACACAGAACCGCTATGCAAAACATGCATTGACAAACTGATTGAAAAACAGTCAGATGCAGTTTATGCGAAGATTTTTGGATCCGTAAGAGATGATATGGCTAACACCTTTAAGGATCTCAAAAAGTTTATTGCAGAAGTTAAACCTCCAGCAGTTCCTACTGGAGTTTCCTCTCCCATGGCCTCACCCAGATCAGAAGTTGCCTCAGGGTCGCACGAGTCGGTGAGAGAGCGAGCGGGCAGCAGCACAGCTAGTGTTATGGCTACCGATAGCTCAGATCCAGAGCAGGAAGATGGGAGAGAAGAAAGAAAGGGACCCAAATACAAGTTATCTCTAGAAGACGTGGATGATTTGCTTGGGGCCATTTACGAAACTTTGGAAATTGAGCAGGAAAAAGAACTACCTTCCAAACATGACCTGATGTACCAGGGTCTGAGGAAGAAAAAATCCAAAGTATTCCCAGTTCATCCGGTAATGTCAGATACCGTGAAAAATGAATGGGCAGACCCAGAAAGGAAACCTTTTTTTGCGGCCAGTCACAAAAAGCGATTTCCTTTTAGTGAAGATCCAAAAGAAGTTTGGAATAAAAATCCCAAATTGGATGCGCCACTTTCTAAGGTCTCAAAAAATTATTCATTGGCATTTGAAGACATGGGACACCTAAAAGATGGCATGGATAAAAAGGGCGACATTATCCTAAAAAGAGCTTGGGAGACAAGTGTCGCTAGTCTGAAGCCAGCCCTAGCCACCACTTGCATGGCAAGAAACTTAGAGTTTTGGCTCTCACAGCTGCAAGACCATATTAAAAATGGTACGCCTAGGGAGGAGATTCTGAATACAATTTCAGTTCTCTCCAAAGCGGTTGGTTATATTGCGGATGCATCCGCAGAATCAGTCAAGCTAGCAGCAAGGTCAGGTGGACTAGCAGTTGCAGCAAGATGTGCGATTTGGATGAAGACCTGGACAGGCGATGCGGCATCCAAAACAAGGCTGTGCAATCTCCCATTTACTGGGGATTTGCTTTTTGGTTCCGGCCTGGACGAGGCCTTGGAAAGAACAGCGGACAGGAAGAAAGCCTTTCCGGCTGAAAAACAAAAACCTCCACAAAAGAGGTTTTTTCGTGGGCGAAGAGATCGTCCCCAAGAAGAAAAGAAAGAGTACCCTAAGAAAAACTGGACAGGTCACAAGGGGAAACCAAAGAGTAATGTCCTCTTTGGCTCTTCTAACCAAGCTGCCAAACAATGACAACAGAGTGCCAGTAGGGGGAAGACTGGCTACCTTCCTACCTCAATGGCAGAAGGCGACAGCCAATCAATTTATTTTGGACATTATCGCAAGGGGCTACTCTCTGGAATTCAATTGTCATCCTCCAGAGAGATTTATAGTAACGAGACTTCCCAGGGATCCAGAGAAAGCCAAGGCTCTTCCACTGTTGCTAGGGGAGATGGTGGACCAGAAGGTCCTTACTCCAGTCCCAGAGAAGGAAAAAAGAAGGGGTTTTTACTCTCACATTTTTGTGATCAAAAAACCTTCCGGGAAGTTTTGGTTAATACTAAACTTTAAAACCGTTAAACCAAGCGATTCAATACAAAAAATTTCGCATGGAGTCCATATTTTCGGTCAAAAACATTCTACAACCAGAAACCTTAATGGCGACCATGGATCTCCGAGATGCATATCTCCACATTCCCATCCGACAGGAGTCGCAGAAATATCTGAGGTTAGCAGTGGAGATAGAGGGAAAGGAATATCATTTCCAGAGCAGAGCTCTCCCTTTCGGGTTATCCTCATCCCCAAGGATATTCACCAAAGTGTTAGCAGAAGCTCTGGCCCCTCTAAGGTTAAAAAAGATGACCGTAATACCATACTTAGACGATCTACTATTTGCAGCGCCTTTGAAAGCACAGCTGACAAAAGACCTCACAGAAGCTCAACTGTGGTTAAAGTCACTAGGCTGGATTCTAAACGTAGAAAAGTCCAATCTGTGTCCCACTCAGAACATTCGGTTCCTGGGATATCTGCTCAACTCCATAGAACAGAAGACTTCCCTACCGGAGGAGAAAATCCAAAACCTCATCAAGAGGGTGAGTTTAATACAGAACAACCTCCCAATATCTATCAGGGAGCTGATGTCGGTTCTGGGTCTGATGACATCATCGATACCAGCAGTCCAGTGGGCAAAATACCATCTAAGGTCACTTCAAGTATTTCTCTTAAAAAAACCAAAGAGAAGATCTGGACATGTCAGTTTTACTCCCGACATCCGTAAAAAGGTCGCTGTGGTGGTGGAGGATCCACACGAACCTAAATCAGGGTCTGGCTTGGTCATTTCCGACCTCACAGAAATTGACCACAGAGGCAAGCAGTTGGGGTTGGGGAGCTCACCTAGCAGGGCAACCGGCTCAGGGGAGATGGTCCCCAGAAGAAGCCAAGGCATCTTCGAACTGGAGAGAACTTATGGCGATAGCCAAGGCCATGGAGTTTTTCCAAAACCAACTCAGAAGTCGTCACATTCTGATTCTTTCTGACAATGCCACAGCAGTGGCTTATGTGAACAAGCAAGGGGGCACAAGAAGCCCATCCCTAAGCCACATCTCCAACCAAATTTGCAGGTGGGCAGAAGGGAATCTATCACTAGGAGCAGTCCATCTAAAAGGGGAAGACAACCAAGTAGCGGACTTCCTCAGCCGCCAGGAGATCTCCCAAGAGGAATGGGTATTACACCCGGAGGTGTTCAGGGAAATTACAGCCCGCTGGGGAATGCCAAACATAGACCTGTTTGCCTCTCGGAAGAATGCTCAGGTGAAACATTTCTTCTCGCTAACCCAGCAAGATCAGCCTCTTGGGATAGACGCTCTACAAAACCCTTGGACCTTCAAGCCAGGCTATGCCTTCCCTCCGGTTCATCTGATACCGCGGGTGGTAAAGAAGTTTCTACAAGAACAGATGAAACCTGATACTGATCGCACCATACTGGCCCAAGAGAACCTGGTTCTCTCAACTCCTCAGTCTCTCAGCAGCAGAGCCGTGGCTTCTACCTCACAGGGAAGACCTGATGTGTCAGGGACCCCTGACAGGCCTAAAACAAGAGAGTTTCAAATGGGCGGCCTGGTTACTGAGGAGGACCTCTTGAGATCTAAAGGACTCTCAGATAAGGTGGTGACAACGCTTCTGAGCGTTAGGAAACCAAACACCAGAGCCATCTACAGAAAGACCTGGAGAAAATTTAACAGTTGGTGCACTGAAAATAAAAGACTAAAAATGGATACACCCACCATCCTTGAATTTTTACAACAGGGAGTTGATAAAGGGTTAACGCTCAGTACTTTGAAAGTACAAATTGCAGCGCAATCGGTGTATCTAGAAAGGACACTACAAGAGGACCCTTTGGTCTCTCGTTTATGCAGGGCATTGGCAAAATACAAAAAGCCCAAGATACAAAAATGTCCCACTTGGGATTTGTCAGTGGTCCTCAGGGGAATCATTAAACCTCCCTTCGAGCCACTACAAGATACATCTTTAAGATTATTGACTCTTAAAACAGTTTTCCTAGTAGCCATCACAACGGCACGTAGGATAGGGGAAATACAGGCTCTATCCGTTAGAGAACCTTTTTTGAAGATTCACGACGATCGAATCGTCCTTCAAACAGATCCGGGATTTACTCCAAAAGTGACGTCAACTTTTCACAAATCCCAGGATATAGTCTTGCCTTCATTTTGCAGTTCACCCAATAACAGCAAAGAGCAGGAACTAAGTCTTCTTGATGTCAGAAGGTGTCTACTTCAATATTTAGAAGTCACTAATGAATTTAGAACATCAGATGCCCTATTTGTCTTATACGCAGGCCAACTAAAGGGTAAACAAGCGTCCAAAAAGACAATAGCTGAATGGATCAAGACAGCCATATTAGAGTGCTATAGTGTCATGGAAATTACATTACCTAAAGAACTTAAAGCTCATTCAACAAGGGCTTCAGCAGCCTCATGGGCAGAAAGGGCAGGAGCCACTCAAGAACAAATCTGTAGGGCTGCAACCTGGTCAAGATTCTCGACCTTTGTTCAGCATTACAGACTGGATCTGATTTCCAGCCAGGATCAGGCTTTTGGTAGGAAAGTCCTCCAAGCCGTTGTCCCACCCTAGATTTGGTGAGTTCTTGGTTATCCTCTCAAGGGCTGACTTGGAAGACGACTGGGGGAAAAGCAGAGTTAGTTTCTTACCGGTAACTCTGTTTCCAGTAGTCTTCCAAGGCAGCACGATCCCACCCTAAAATGTCTAACCTCGTGGGGTTGTGTTGTGTATTATATCATTTCAGATTCCGGCCTTCGGTTCTCGTGGATGACTGACCAGGGACCTGAGGGACCGCCTCTTAAAGGGAGGGAAAAATTAATGGCAATGTGTTTCCTGATTGTGAGGAGGAGCTCCATCTCTCAAGGGCTGCCTTGGAAGACTACTGGAAACAGAGTTACCGGTAAGAAACTAACTCTGCTTTTGCCGCCCCCCTTGGCTCCATCCCCGACTCCACCCCCTTTGCCTGCCCATGTATACCCCACCTTTTTAATGTAGCACCCATCAAATGAAGCCCACTGACGCCCATCAAATACAGCCTTCCAGCTCCCATCAATGAATGTTTGCTTGCTTCCATTCATTCGGGAGTCGGAACACAGACACATTCCCCTATCGCCTCTGCGCCTCTGACACTGTGCGAACGGAGCGGCAGCTGCCTGCTGATGCTGAGACTTAGTTACTTGCTGCAGAGAGAAGAGAGTAGGAACACCAGTGGCCGGGCGCCATAGGCAGAAGTGCTTTCTAGGCAGCTGCCTAGTGGTAGCACCGGCCCTGATCACATCTATGCTTGTCTGTCCCAACCATTTCCACAGGTGCAGACATCAACACCTGGCTGAGCCAAGTGTCCTTGTTCATGGACAGAGTACTTTGCATTGTGGCTTTCTTTAGGTTCACTAAACACAGTGTAAGATCTGTTAGTGAAACAACTTCAGCAGCTCAGTTAAAGCATGAGCAGCAATCGGCATTGGCAAAAACCTGTGTGATTATTGAAATACTGTTCGTTTGGGGAGAAATTATTTGTGCAAATTGTATACTACATTAAGGGGGCATTACTGCCCTAAAATGGCTCTGGATTTTTTTCTTGGTAACTGACACTCAGTAATCATTTAACTTGTACTAAGATCCTTGAGTGACACAAAAAAATATTCCAAGTCCATCTTCCTTGCTCAGTAACAAAAGAGCAAAGTACAGTATCCCATGGCATCCATTTGGAATGTATTTATTATTGATCTAACTTCAATAAAGAGAAATCTCGATAACTGCTATGGGCTAGTATACTGTGTGAACAGTATTCTTGCTGAATATGCCATTATATCTGTAAAAATTCAGTTACACAGGTGATTTCTTCTTTAAAGCAGACTTTCTGCTCAAATGTTTAACGCAACAGAAACCTATTCTGAAAGAAATATGTGGGCTGCCTCTGCTAACCTGTTTTTCTAAAAGTACATCATTTGGCACTTTTGCTTTAACACCTTGAGTCACTGACGCTGAAGAAATCTAGGTACTCTATATGGATTTGTGACTTTTATTTGATGCTAGTTCTTGGTATGCCACTCAGATGCATGTCGGATGCATATCAGAATGAGGTCAAAAATAAAAGTTCCTATAGGTATACATTAGCATTTAGTCAAGGAGGAGAAAACTGGGTAGTCTGAGGGGAGTTCAAAGTAAACTGTGGTAGTCGATTTTTAGGCCTCATGCCCACGGATGTTTTTACAGTCGCGTTTTTGAGCGTTTTTTACAGCTTAAAAACGCCTGTCCATGTTAGTCTATAGCTTCATGCCCACCTAGACGTTTTTGAGCTGCAAATAGCATAGACGTTTTTAAGCTGTAAAAAAAAACTATGACCAGTGCGTTCCTCGGCGTCGGCGTTAGGCATAAAAAACCGCAAAGCGCGAAAAAAACGTGCGGAAACGCAGCTATTGCGTTTTTGAGCTCCGACTTTTTTTTTTTTTTCGAAAAAAAAATAAAAATAAAAAAAGTATACAATAACATGGACAGGCGTTTTTAACCACTTAAGCCCCAGACCATTTTGTAGCTAAAGGACCAGAGGTGTTTTCAAAATTTTGCACTGCGCTGCTTTAACTGTAAATTGTGCGGACATGCAATGTTGTACCCAAACGAAATTTGCGTCCTTTTCTTCCCACAAATAGAGCTTTCTTTTAATGGTATTTGATTGCCTCTGCGATTTTTATTTTTTGCGATATAAACGGAAAAAGACCGAAAATTTTGAAAAAAAATGATATTTTCTACTTTTTGTCATAAGAAAAATCGAATAAACTCATTTTTAGTCATACATTTAGGCCAAAATTTATTCAGCCACATGTCTTTAGTAAAAAAAATGTCAATAAGCGTATATTTATTGGTTTGCGCAAAAGTTATAGCGTTTACAAACTAGGGTACATTTTCTGGAATTTACACAGCTTTAAATTTATGACTGCCTATCTCATTTCTTGAGGTGCTAAAATGGCAGGGCAGTACAAAACCCCCCCAAATAACCCCATTTTGGAAAGTAGACACCCCAAGGAAATTGCTGAGAGGCATGTTGAGCCCATTGAATATTTTTTTTCTTTGTCCCAAGTGATTGAATAATGACAAAAAAAAAATTACAAAAAGTTGTCACTAAATGATATATTGCTCACACATGCCATGGTTATATGTGGAATTGCACCCCAAAATACATTCTGCTGCTTCTCCTGAGTATGGGGATACCACATGTGTGGGACTTTTTAGGAGCCTAGCCACGTACGGGACCCCGGAAACCAAGCACCGTCTTCAGGATTTCTAAGGGCGTAAATTTTTGATTTCACTCCTCACTACCTATCACGGTTTTGAAGGCCATAAAATGCCAAAATAGCACAAAACCCCCCCAAATGACCCCATTTTGGAAAGTAGACACCCCAAGCTATTTACTGAGAGGCATGTTGGGTCCATGGAATATTTTATATTTTGCCACAAGTTGCGGGAATATGACAAACTTTTTTTTTTTGCACAAAGTTGTCACTAAATGATAGATTGCTCACACATGCCATGGGCATATGTGAAATTACACCCCAAAATACATTCTGCTGCTTCTCCTGAGTACGGGGATACCACATGTGTGGGACTTTTTGGGAGCCTAGCCGCGTACGGGACCCCAAAAACCAAGCACCGCCTTCAAGGTTTCTAAGGGCATACATTTTTGATTTCACTCCTCACTACCTATCACAATTTTGAAGGCCATAAAATGCCAAGATAGCACAAATCCCCCCAAAATGACCCCATTTTGGAAAGTAGACACCCCAAGGAAATTGCTGAGAGGCACGTTGAGCCCATTGAATATTTTTTTTTTGTCCCAAGTGATTTGAATAATGACAAAAAAAAAATGTACAAAAAGTTGTCACTAAATGATATATTGTGATTTAAATGAAGCCTGCGCCAATTAATATACTAAATATTTGCTATATATAAGCTGCACCTCAAATTACAGTGAAATACTGAAATCAATAGTGAAAATAGTGAGAGAGGAGGGCGCTGATATGTAAAAGTAAATCTAAATTCATTAAAAAACGGTAGACATATATAGAAAAAACAATATGCTCTCCCCACTTAAATAAATGCTGTGTATAAAAATCAACCAGTGTATACAAAAAAAATTCCAAATAAATTTGTGAACAACAAAGATTGACTATCATATAAATCAATACGAACAATGTAAAAATTCAATTGAAACTTATTGCAAATAAAGTCCAAACCAATAAACCCCCAAACAAGGGTTAATAAATGCAAATAAATGTCCCACAAAAAAAGTGTTGTATAAACACCAATTAAATCCACTTCAAACAACGTATTGTGAAAAAATCCAATGTGATTCTTGAGAGAAATGAAGATCCACCTTCACCAATAATAATATTGACACCCGATAGTGCACATTAAGTAAGGATGGCAGCTTACCGCAGCAAATTGACCCTTTTAATTAAAAAAGAAGTCAAACAGGCTTTCAGCAAGTTCCAATTGCTAAGGATCAGCGAAATGTTGTCCACCATGCAGGTAACGATAACGCTTGGATTCAGTGGTATATAATCAGAAAAAGGAGAAGCGAGCAATAGCGTGATACCGTTTTTATTGCATATAAAATTTCTAAAAAGCCAAAAACATGCTTACATGGTTATGTGCCCCGACCCGGCACTGAGGCTATAAAGGCGTAGGGATAACGAATGAGAGTCCTGTGGATACTGGCGTGCGCTCCACCACTATGGAGCAGACAACCAGCTGGACCGGAAGTGACGTCAATTGCGTGACCTGTATTGCGCTTCGACGTACATTTCGGGTTCCGTCATCAGGAAGCAAGAGCGCTTCCTTGTGACGGAACCCGAAACGTACGTCGAAGCGCAATACAGGTCACGCAATTTACGTCACTTCCGGTCCAGCTGGTTGTCTGCTCCATAGTGGTGGAGCGCACGCCAGTATCCACAGGACTCTCATTCGTTAACCCTCGAGAAACTCGGTCGTGTGTACGAGGCCTGTGTTACAAAAAGTGAGATCTGCAAAATACTCAACATACCTCTCAGCAAATAGCTTGGGGTGTCTACTTTCCAAAGTGGGGTAATTTGGGGGGGGTTTTGTGCCATCTGGGCATTCCATGGCCTCCGAAACCGTGATAGGCAGTGAGGAGTGAAATCAAAAATTTACACCCATAGAAATCCTGAAGGCGGTGCTTGGTTTTCGGGGTTCTGTACGCGGCTAGGCTCCCAAAATGTCTCACACATGTGGTATCCCCGTACTCAGGAGAAGCAACAGAATGTATTTTGGGGTGCAATTCCACATATAACAATGGCATGTTTGAGCAATATATCATTTAGTGACAACTTTTTGTAAATTTTTTTTTTCTTTTTGTCATTATTCAATCACTTGGGACAAAAAAAAAAAAAAATATTCAATGGGCTCAACATGCCTCTCAGCAAATAGCTTGAGGTGTCTACTTTCCAAAATGGGGTCATTTGGGGGGGGGTTTTGAACTGTCCTGGCATTTTATGCACAACATTAGGAAGCTCATGTCACACATCATCCACTCTTCTAACCACTTGAAGACAAAGCCCTTTCTGACACTTTTTGTTTACATGAAAACATATTTTTTTTTGCAAGAAAATTATGTTGAACCCCCAAATATTATATATATTTTTTAAAGCAAAGGCCCTACAGATTAAAATAGTGGGTGTTGCATTTTTTTTTCCACACAGTATTTGCGCAGCGATTTTTCAAACGCATTTTTTGGGGAAAAAAAACACACTTTTTTTATTTTTAATGCACTAAAACACACTATATTGCCCAAATGTTTGATGAAATAAAAAAGATGATCTTAGGCCGAGTACATGGATACCAAACACGACATGCTTTAAAATTGCACACAAACGTGCAGCAGCGACAAACTACATTCATTTTAAAAGCCTTTACAGGTTACCACGTTAGATTTACAGAGGAGGTCTACTGCTAAAATTACTGCCCTCGATCTGACCTTCGCGGTGATCCCTCACATGCATGGTGCAATTGCTGTTTACATATGACGCTAGACCGACGCTTGCGTTCGCCTTTGCACAAGAGCAGGGGGGGACAGCAGTGCTTTTTTTTTTTTTTATTATTTATTTTGCTTTTTTATTTTATTTTTAAACTGTTCCTTCCATATTTTTATTTTTTTACCATTTTTATTGTTATCTCAGGGAATGTAAATATCCCCTATGATAGCAATAGGTAGTGACAGGTACTCTTTGTTTGAAAAAACTGGGGTCTATTGGACCTTAGATCTTTCCTCTGCCCTCAAAGCATCTGACCACACCAAGATCGGTCTGATAAAATGCTTTCCCAATTTCCCAATGGCGCTGTTTATATCCGGGGGGGGGGACATTCCCTCCCACTGCTTGTAAAAGCAGTCTAGAGGCTAATTATCTGCTAGGATTGCTTTTACATGAAAGCTGGCCGCTGGCTGAAAAGAATGATACTAAGATGATACCTAAACCTGCAGGCATCATTCTGGTATAAACATTCAAAGTCCAGCAACATACCAGTACGTTGCTGGTCCTTGTTGGACATGTATTGTAATCTTTTTTTTCATGCAGCCTGTTGGCTGAACGAAAAAAAGAGATTGATCGGTGGGTATGCCCACCATTAGAATACCTCCCTTCATCCACCCACTTCTAATGATGTGCAAAGATACACCATTTATATATGCCGAAGCATGGGGGCATCCTCCCGCTAAAAAGTTATGCCGCGTACACACGTCGGACTTTTCCACGGGCAAGCCTCCGTCGGAATTTCGACCGTATGTACGCGGCATTAGGAGCAAAATCGCTCCTCCGCTCCTGCTGCCCCCATGCTTCGGCATATATGCTCTTTTTTTTAACTGTGATGGTGAAATCACCTCCTACAGCTTTGGAGTCACAGCTTTATGTATCGTGGGAACAAACGCTGTTGCTGTCAAGATAAATAGATCCGCGCTGCAACTGAATGGCGTACCTGCTAAGCAAATGATGGTTAACATTAAAACAAAGTAACATTACAGTATAACAGTAAGACCTTACCATACCATACCTGCAAAGCAAATACCAAAACAAAACCTAGTAAAAAATAAAACATTTTTTTTAACGCAACCTGTGCCTAAAATATATATATGCCGAAGCATGGGGGGCATCCTCCCGCAAAAAAGTTATGCTGCGTACACACGGTCGGACTTTTCCACGGGCAAGCCTCCGTCGGAATTTCGACCGTATGTACGTGGCATTAGGAGCAAAATCGTTCCTCCGCCTCTGCTGCCCCCATGCTTCGGCATATATGCTCTTTTTTTTAACTGTGGTGGTGAAATCACCTCCTACAGACTTGGAGTCACGGCTTTATGTATCGTGGGAGCAAACGCTGTTGCTGTCAAGATAAATAATTCCGCGCTGCAGCTAAATGGCGCACCTGAAAACAAAAAATTACATACCTGAAAAGCAAGCATGATAAAACATTGCAGAATAGAATACAGTAAAAAAGAGCAGAACAATAGAGAGAAAATAGAGAGAATAATAAAACGACAACTATTTTTGTTTTTTTTATTTTATATATTTTTTGTGTTTTTTTTTTTTATGTTTTTTTTTTATTTTTTACACTTTTTTTTGTAACTTTAACAACTGTAATGGTTCGGGTCTCTCAAAATGCGATGGCATCTTGGGAGACCCTGTGTAAGTGTGTCCTAGTCTGTGAAATGCTGTACCCTACGCTAAAACTTCACTTTTGAGTGGAAGCGTTCAAAACATTCACCAAGGCAAAGACCAGGCTTGTCAGGACAGCGTGGACAATAATAACGGGTGTCACGCCTAAATCCGCACTTGCTACAGACACAACATCTTTTTTGGGGGGCTCGTTGGGTAGGTGTACTCTCGAGGACATACGTATAATGCCTCTCATGCAGCCGGCTTACTGCATTTGGTAGGGGATGGTGAGGTGCAGAACCGCCTGGATACAGGAGTTCTGTGACTATCTCATCCTGGAATTTTAGGAGAGATAAAGTCCCGCCTGAAGCTCTGTATAGCACATGAGCGTTCAGCAAAGCCAATTGGAATAAGAATAGAGACACTTTTTTGTACCAGCGTCTCGCCTTACGGTCAATTAGATACGGTGCCAACAACTGGTCGTTGAGGTCCACCCCTCCCATATTTTTGTTATATTCATGGACACAGAGGGGTTTCTCCATAACACTAGTCGCCGTAGGAATTTGGACTGTCGTGTCTGCATGAAGGGAGGTAAGAAGGAAAACATTCTTATTGTCCCTCCACTTCATAGCGAGCAAGTTATTACACTTCAAGCAGGCTCTCTCCCCCAGCCTAAGACGGGCATCTACAAGCCGCTGGGGAAAGCCCCGGCGATTAGGTCGCACGGTGCCACATGCTCCAATCTGATGATCAAACAAGTGACTAAACGGTGGCACGCTCGTGTAATAATTGTCCACATACAAGTGGTACCCCTTTCCGAATAAGGGTGACACCAAGTTCCACACTATCTTGCCAGCGCTCCCTATGTAATCCGGGCAGTTGACCGGCTCAACCTGACTATCTTTTCCCTCATAAACCGTAAAGCTCCATACATAGACTGTTGCCCTGTCACAGAACTTATAGAGCTTGACCCCATATCTGGCACGCTTGCTGGGAAGGTACTGCTTGAAAGACAAGCGGCCAGAAAATGTAATCAGGGACTCATCAACGCAGACAACTTGATCGGGAATAAACAAGGCTGCAAAACGTTCGTTGAAGTGGTTTATGAGGGGCCGAATTTTGTAGAGCCGGTCGTATTCAGGGTCTCCACGTGGACGACAAAGTTAATTGTCGTTGAAGTGCATGAACCGCAAAATCTGCTCGTATCGTTGCCTGGGCATGGAGGCAGAGAACACGGGCATGTGGTCAATTGGGTGTGTGGACCAATAAGCACGTAATGACGGAAATTTATGTGTGCCCATGTTGAGGGAAAGGCCCAGAAAGGTCTTAAATTCGGAAACCTTAATTGGTTTCCAATCTTTGGCAATGGAAGGCAACTGGGGATTAGCGGCGATGAATTGACCAGCATATAAATTACTCTGGTCCACAATATATCTATAGAGATCTTCCGTGAAAAACAGCGAATAAAAATCAATTGGCATAAAATCAGCTGTTTTCACCTGAATACCGGGTTGGGCAGTGAATGGGGGAAGTACGGGTTCTGCAGAAGTGGTGGGGACCCAATCAGGATAGGCGAATTCTGCAGGAAGGGCACTATGGGCACAACGGGCCTGCCTTTGTCTTCTTCTTGGTGGCAGCGGGACACAACTTGTGCTTGCCACCTCGCCAGCTTGAACTGCACTTATGGGACTCGCCACCTCACCACGTGATACTGCAGTGCTGGATGTACGCCCAGGCTGTACTAGGCCGCTGGTGCTTGCCAATTCACCAGAAGGAATAGCGGCACTAGTACTACTCTGCTCCATGATAC
Source organism: Rana muscosa (assembly GCA_029206835.1). Classification (NCBI taxonomy): domain Eukaryota; kingdom Metazoa; phylum Chordata; class Amphibia; order Anura; family Ranidae; genus Rana; species Rana muscosa. Next base: position 601,058,750 of record CM055116.1, on the reverse strand, counting down.
GAGAGACCTGCGGTTCTTGCTCCTCAACAACAGCAGAAGATCGGGATCGGGTACGCCTGACCTTAGCAGGGACCTCACCTTCGTCGTCAGAGCTATCTGACGTGGAGCCGCTGACGTCACTGTCTTCTACGGGAAGATATTCTGAGCCTGAATCTGACAGATGCGTGACCTCCTCTTCACTATCTGTCATGCTCAGAATCTCGTAGGCCTCTTTACTAGTGTACCTTCGATTTGCCATTTTGGGCTCTAAATTTAGGGGTACACTAGTAAGATTCACAGGTAAAAAAGCACCTGACTGTCAGCAAATGTATCAAGCGCTTCAAAAAAACCTGTTAGCGATCGCAGGGATCAGGACTGTCTCTGCGAACGCTGCAGTTATGTGTTTTGTGTTTGGTAAGTGACAGTGATCGATCGATACTGCACTTGGGTGGGCTGGGCTGGGCGGAGGGGCTAAACGCAGGTGCTAGCAGGTATCTGGGCTGGTCCCGCTAACGCTGCGTTTTTGGGAACCCTAAACTGCTGGGGACGCAAGTATAGATCTGATCAGATCAGATATTGATCTGTTCAGATACTATACCACTAAGGGAGGTGTATGCTTTGCGCGTGGGTATTAGCGCTACTGGCACTAACCTAACGCTGCCTGGGGCGACGCAGACCCTCTCTAGCGCTAAAACCGAATTGATCTCACCCGCCGGGCGATCAGGGGGTTAAACCTTTATTGGGTTATATACGGCGGGTGCCCTGATGCTATAAAAAGCAAACTAACCAACCAGCGTCACCCGAAACCTTTATATGGTGATCACTGGTGAAAGGGTTAACTAGGGGCAATCAGGGGGTTAAAACCTTTATTAGGTTAAATATGGGGGTACCTGATGCTATATAAAAACCTGACGGGTAACCTAAAAAACGAACTGGCTAACCAGTGTCACCAGTAAAACGTATACGGTGATCACTGGTGAAAGGGTTAACTCTAGGGGCAATCAGGGGGTTAAAATAATATATGGGGGTACCTGACGCTATAAAAACCTGCGGCGAACCTAAAAAAAAATAACTGGCTATCTAGGGCACCAGCGACACGAATACAGCGATCGGAAAAACGATCGCTTAGTGACGCTGGAGTTAGGGGGTGAAAGGGTTACCTGGGGGGCGATCAAGGGGTTAAACCTTTATTAGTGGGTTAGGGGGCTAACCTGGACCTAAAGGGGCCTAAACCTAACTGCCCTGCAACTTTTTACTGTCACAGATGACACTAAATGCAGTGATCAGTAAAATAAATGATCACTGCAATCAGTGACACTGTGACTGGGGGCTGGGGAGTGATCTGGGGGTGACTGGGGGGTGAAATGTGTGCCTATGTGTACCTACATGTCAGTGGGCTGTTGGTGCACTAACCTGCGTCTTCTCTCCTCGGCGCTGCGGACGAAAAGACCGCCGCGAGGGGAGATGACATCACTTCCTCTGCCTGTGTTTAACATTACACAGGCAGAGGAAGATTTTCATTCGCCGGGAGCGATCGCGAGGGGGAGGCCGGAATCGAACAGCCTTCCCCTCATCCCGGATTGCTCCCCAATGGATAAGGACCACTCACTGTATAGAAGGGGGGTCCGATCGGACCCCCCAACTATACAAAGGCAATCACGTACACTGTACGTGATTGTGCCTGTCGGTGCCATTCTGCCGACGTATATATACAGTGAGCGGTCGTTAAGTGGTTAAGCTGTAAAAAACGCGGCTGTAAAAACGTCATCATGCTACTTTCAAAGCCGCCGGTCAGTGTGATTTCTGTGCAACCTCTTGTACAGATGTCTGTGCAAGTCGCACATGAAATCGGCAAATATAGCGCAGGAACATTTTCAAAATCGGTACAAGTCGGAGTCGCACCGATTTGAACAGTTCCATAGGCACAAATAGGGTGCGACTTGTCATGCAATTTTAAACTGTCAAACCACTTTTACAAGTCACACTGGTGTGAATCAGGGCTTAGGAAAATTCTCAGAACATTTATTTGTCACATGGAAGATTTTGTTTGTTTTTAATATCAGATTTTGGAATAATTTGGACTTTACTGAATTTCCACACTGTTGGAAATTCGGTAATTTTAGAATATTTCCTTCATGCTTCAAATTTTCTAAAAACTGTGGTGGAATACTAACATCAATTTGATCCACTAATGATTAGAAAAATTAATATACTTTATTAGAAGAATTCTGGAGTTAGAAAGGGTTAACTAAAATGTTAACTTCAAATTTTATGGTTAAAATTTTTTTCTAATTGGAGTTAACAATAAATATTTTTCTCACTTTATTTCATGTCTTTATTTGTTTCTGGTGCAAGGCGCTTTTTTTACTTGAATTATGCATGAACACAAAAAGCCTAAATACAAACACAAGTAACCACTTGACCTTGAAGATTTACCCCTCTTCGTGGGCAGGTAATTTTTTGCGATATGGCACTGTGTTACTTTAACTGTCAATTGCGCGGTCATGCAACGCTGTACCCAAATAAAATCTGTCCTTTTTTCACCCAGTTTTCCAAGTCAGCCCTTGAGAGATGGAGCTCCTCCTAGGGCTGGGGAAAATTTTTATCTAAATCTTGAATCGAGTTGAGAGGTCAAATCGATTCAAAATTTCAGCAAATCGATTTTTTTCAATTATTATTTTCTTTTACCAGAACCGGCGCTGACACCGCGCCGGTCCTGAGGAGCTGCGGGCAGGAGTTTTTAGGCAGGGCCGCGGCTTTGGCCTAGTCTGCGAGGCCAGACGCCGCAGACTAGGCTGAATCTGAGGCCTCGCCTAAAAACTCCTGCCCGCAGCTCCTCAGGAACGGCGCGGTGTCCATTAAAAAAAAAAAACTTGATTCGGATCTTGAATCACGTTTTTTTTTTTTTTTCTTAAATCGCTGATTTTTTTTTTTTGGACAAAAACTCCCAGCTCTAGCTCCTCCTTACAATCAGGAAACACATTGCCATTGATTTTTCCTCCCCTTAAGAGGCGGTCCCTCAGGTCCCTAGTCAGTCTTAGTGTTTCCTCCGTCCGGAGTCCGGAGGAGACCTGTTGCCAAAAGGACCTGAGGGGGCTTCATCTCTCAGAGGCTGACCAGGGAAGGGGTCCAGCTGGGGCAGCAGGTTTTGTGTGCACAGGCTGCAGGCTTCAGCATTGCACAGAAGGAGCGGTGGAGCCTCAGAGCGGCAGGGGGTCAGTGGAATCACCGGCGCCGTCGGATGGTGTGGAGGAGGATGGGTTTTGGTGGCCACGGGCAACCCTCCATCGCAGCAGGCAGGAGGTGTCTCGGATTCGACTTTCCTCTGTGCCCTGGCATGTAGAAAGGCGCCGATACATCGTCCCCTTGGTGGTGTTAGCGGGTTGCGTGTACCCGCGGCTGAACGCTGCTTGACCCGGGAAGACGCAGGGCGTCATTTCCGGGGAGGGATGATTTAATCGGCGAGCGCCGGGGAAGCTAGTCCAATCCCCTTAAAGGCGCGGGAAATTCGAATGGCCGCCAGGTGCTATTAGCGTGGACGCGGCTGCAGGCTACAGCACGGACACCACAGTGACCCAGGATGCTGGAAGAGGGTGATATTCCGTCGGCCCAGGCGCCAGGAGGCGAAAGCAACAGCAGGATGCAGGTAGGCACCAGTGGGTGACCTTTTTGTATCCATTTTAAATTGGACAGCAGCTAGATGCTGGGGTTTACCATACCAGGGGGGTTACTAGTGTCACTGGGTGTGCACTTTAGTAATGTATGGTGGAGTGCGTTTGTTTCTCACTGCCATGGGTCCCCCTGTGTTTTATTTTTTGGCAGGTGAAACCGCCTAAAGAGCCAAAGCCCACTCACAGAAAGCAGTGTTCAAAGTGTGGCTACCAAGATGCCCTTGGAATACACAGAACCGCTATGCCAAATTTGCATTGACAAACTGATTAAAAAACAGTCAGATGCAGTTTATGCAAAGATTTTTGGATCCGTGAGGGATGAAATGGCTACCACCTTTAAGCATCTCAAATTCATCGCAGAGGTTAAACCTCCAGCACTTCCTTCTGGAAGTTCCTCTCCCATGGCCTCACCTGGGTCAGAAGTTGCCTCAGGGTCGTATGAGATGGTGAGGGAGCAAACGGGGAGCAGCGCAGCTAGCGTTATGGCCACGACAGCTCAGATTTAGAGCAGGAAGATGGAAGAGAAGAAAGGAAGGGACCCAAATACAAATTGTCTCTAGAAGATGTGGATGATTTGCTTGGGGCCATATACGAAACTTTGGAAATTGAAGACGAAAAATAACTTCCTTCAAAACATGACCTGATGTACCAAGGTCTAAGGAAGAAAAAATCCAAAGTATTCTCAGTTCATCCGGTGATGTCAGACACCGTCAAAAACGAATGGGCAGACCCAGAAAAGAAACCCTTCTTTGCGGTCAGTCACAAGAAAGTTTCCTTTCAGTGAAGATCCAAAGGAAGTGTGAAACAAAAATCCCAAATTGGATGCGCCACTTTTTAAGGTTTCAAAAAAATCTTCATTGGCCTTTGAAGATATGGGGCACCTTTAAAGATGGCATGGATAAGAGAGGTGACATTATCCTGAAAGGAGCTTGGGAGACAAGTGTCGCCAGTCTGAAGCCAGTGCTTGCCACCACTTGCGTGGCAAGAAACCTAGCGTTCTGGCTCTCACAGCTGCAAGACCATATTAAAAATGGAACGCCTAGGGAGGAGATTCTGAAGACACTTCCAGTTTTCTCCAAGGCAGTTGGCTACATTGCTGATGCATCCGCAGAGTCCGTCAAACTAGCAGCAAGGTCAGGAGGACTAGCTGTCGCAGCAAGATGTGCGATTTGGATGAAAAACTGGACGGGGACTCTGCATCCAAAACGAGGTTGTGCAATCTCCCATTTACTGGGGATTTTATTTTCGGTTCAGGCCTAGACGAGGCCTTAGAAAGTACAGCAGACAGGAAGAAAACCTTTCCTGCTGAAAAACGCAAGCCTCCACGAAAAAAGTTTTTTCGTGGATTAAGAGAACGTCCCCAAGAAGAGAAGAAAGATTACCCTAAGAAAAACTGGACGGGTCACAAAGGGAAACCAAAGAGTACCGTATATACTCGAGTATAAGCCGAGGCACCTAATTTTACCACAAAAAAACTGGGAAAACTTATTGACTCGAGTATAAGCCTAGGGTGTCTATCTGCATGCCTCACTTTGCCTCACTGTGTCCATGTACATGCCTCACTGTGCCCATGCCTCACTGTGTCCATGACTAGACTGACGTTTAACATTAGGGTCTATGGAAGGGGTGCCCAGCTTTGAAAAATCGGTGCTCCCTGTCCGTAGGTCCCCCAGACAACAAACTTTGCACACCTGTATGGGAAGAATGGGGCTATATGTGTGCCAAGTTTTGGGTCCAGGGTACCTACGACCGGCCGGTACCGGGTCCCCAAATTCACCGGAGAAATTACAGTTTAACATGGGAGTCTATAGAAGGGGTGCCCGGATTTGAAAAATCAGTGCTTCCCGGCTGTAGGTCCCCCCGGACAACAATCTTTGCACACTTGTAGAGGAAGAGTGGAGCTACATGTGTGGCAAGTTTGGGGTCTAGGGGACCTATGGCTGGTTGGTACCGGGTCCCCAAAGTCCGGGAGATCAGGCGCAAAAAGGTGACTCGAGTATAAGCCGAGGGGTGCATTTTTAGCAGAAAAATGTGCTGAAAAACTCTGCTTATACTCGAGTATATACGGTAATGTCCTCTTTGGCTCTTCTAACCAAACCACTAAGCAATGACAACAGAGTGCCAGTAGGGGGAAGACTGGCTACCTTCCTACCTCAATGGCAGAAGTCGACAGCCAATCAATTTATTTTGGACATTATCGCAAGGGGCTACTCCCTGGAATTCAATTGCCATCCTCCAGAGAGATTTCTATTAACGAAACTTCCCAGGGATCCAGAAAAAGCCAAGGCTCTTCCACTGTTGCAAGGGGAGATGGTGGCCCAGAAGGTCCTTACTCCAGTCCCAGAGAAGGAAAAAAAGAAAGGGTTTTTACTCATGTTTTCGTGATCAAAAAACCTTCCGGGAAGTTTCGATTGATACTAAATCGCTTGAACCAAGCGATACAATACAAAAAAATTCACATGGAGTCCATATTCTCTGTCAAAAACATCCTGCAACCAGAAACGTTCATGGCGACCATGGATCTCAGGGACGCATATCTCCACATTCCCATCCGAGAAGAGTCCCAGAGATATCTAAGGTTATCGGTGGAGATAGAGGGTTATCCTTGACACCAAGGATATTCACCAAGGTGTTAGCGGAAGCTCTGGCCCCTCTAAGGTTGAAGAAGATGACCGTAATACCGTACATAGACGACCTACTGTTCGCAGCACCATCAGAAGCACAGCTGGTAAAAGATCTTACAGAAGCTCAACTGTGGTTGAAGTCGCTAGGCTGGATCCTAAACATAGAAAAGTCAAACCTGTGTCCCACTCAGAACATCCGGTTCCTGGGGTATCTACTCAACTCCATAGAGCAGAAGACGTCCCTACCAGAGGAGAAGATCCAAAACCTCATCAAGAGGGTGAGTTCTATACAGAACAACCTCCCGATAACCATCAGGGAGCTGATGTCGGTTTTGGGTCTGATGACATCATCGATACCAGCAGTCCAGTGGGCAAAGTACCATCTAAGACCTCTTCAAATATTTCTCTTATGAAATCAAAGAGAAGATCTGGACAGGTCAGTATTACTCCCGACATCCCTGAGGAGGTCGCTGTGGTGGTGGAGGGTCCACACGAATTTAAATCAGGGTCTGGCTTGGTAATTTCCGATCTCACGGAAATTGACCACAGACCCAAGCAGTTGAGGTTAGGGAGCTCACCTAGAAGGGCTACCTGCTCAGGGGAGATGGCCCCCGGAGGAAGCCAAGGCATCTTCAAACTGGAGAGAGCTTATGGCGGTAGCCAAGGCCATAGAATTCTTTCAGAACCAGCTAAGAAGTCGTCACATCCTGATACTTTCAGACAATGCCACAGCCGTGGCTTATGTGAACAAGCAAGGGGGCACAAGAAGCCCATAACTAAGCCACATCTCCAATCAAATATGCCAATGGGCAGAAGGGAATCTGCTGTCACTCGGAGCAGTCCATCTAAAAGGGGAAGACAACCAAGTAGCGGACTTCCTCAGCCGCCAGGAGATCTCCCTAGAGGAATGGGTATTGCATCCGGAGGTGTTCAGGGAAATTACAGCCCGCTGGGGAGTCCCAAACATTGACCTGTTTGCCTCTCAGAAGAATGCTCAGGTGAAGCGTTTCTTCTCGCTAAACCAGCAAGATCAGCCTCTAGGTGTAAGACGCTCTCCAAAATCCTTGGAGCTTCAAAATATGCTATGCCTTCCGCTGGTGGTGAAGAAGTTCCTACAGTAACAGACAAATCTAATATTGATCGCACCATACTGGCCCAAGAGAGCCTGGTTCTCTCAACTCCTCAGTCTCTCGGCAGACTTTTGTAAAACATATCGACTAAACATAGGCCAGGAATAACATATGTCCATTGAGTGTACAAGTCTACATTAGGATCGGAAGTTACTAATGAATTCAGAACATCAAAAGCTCTATTTGTCTTGTACGCAGGCCAACTGAAGGGTAAACCAGCGTTCAAAAAGACAATAGCCAGATGGATCAAGGCAGCCATAATAGAGTGCTACAGTGTTATGGAGATCATACCACCAAAAGAAGTTAAAGCTCATTCAACAAGGGCTTTAGCAGCCTCTTGGGCAGAAAAGGCAGGAGCCACTCCAGAACAAATCTGCAGGGCTGCAACCTGGTCAAGATTCTCGACCTTTGTTCAGCAAAAAAATATATATTTTTTACTTTCTGCTAGAAAACATATCCAATAATTTTTTTTAAGAAAATCAAGCTTAGGCCAATATGTATTCTGCTACATATTGTTAAAAATCCCAATAAGCGTATATTGATTGGTTTGCACAAAAGTTATAGCATCTACAAACTATGGCATATACAGTGGAACCTCGGATTGCGAGTAACGCAGTTAACGAGCGTTTCGCAATACGAGCACTGTATTTTGAAAAATCCTATCTCGGTTTGCGAGTGTTGCCTCGCAGAACGAGCAGGATTTCAGGCCAAATCAGTGTGCAGTACCCAGTTTGGCCTGAAGTGGGGGCGCCTTTCGAAAATGCTCGGAAAGACTCAGAAATACTACGTTTCCGAGGTTTGCCGAGGTCAGCCGAGCTGGCCGCATGCGGTATTGCATGCCATTGAAGTCAATGCGAAACAAATTATTTTCGTTTCCATTGTCTTCAATGGGGAAACTCGCTTGGATATGCGAGTACTTTGGATTACGAGCATTCTCTGGAATGTATTATGCTCGTAATCCGAGGTTCCACTGTATACTGGAATATGTACTTTTTTTAAATAATTTTTTTTTATACTAGTAGTGGCAGCAATCAGCGACTTATAGCTGGACTGTGATATTGCGGTGGACATTCTGACCTTAACTGATACTTTTGACACTTTGTGGGAATAAGTGACACTAAGCTCCCCGTTCACATCGGTGCAATTTGACAGGTCAAATCTCATGTCACATTTTTCAGATCCCAGGCGGATGTGGCTGGAAAAACCACCACATAGCTGTAAAGGTTTTTAAAGCACCTATTGGAAATTCTGCGTGTCACCATTTTGCAAAGCAGTTTTAGGTCTTTAAATATTTTTACTCAACTGAGCCTCATCTTCTAAAATGTATAGAAATTTGGAGATTATATTTTGTTTGTGTACACTAAAAAGCATTTGAATGTATTTTTACTGAAAATATAGATTAATATATAGAAAATATAGATTTGATTAACTGTTGTGCTAATTACAACTGCTATGTTTTGTATTCTATGTTTTCATGCAAAAAAAAAAAAAAGTGCATTTTAGCATGTATGCAATAAAAAAAATGGCTCTGGCAGCGAAAGGGTTGAGTAACTTGGGGTACCACAGTGTAATCTTTGTTCCTAAAGATTCAGGATGTTGTGGTTATACTTTAGAAAATGGTCAGTTTATTGCAACAACAAATATGCAAGACTTTGCTGTTCATTCACAGCTAAGTAATACAATTGATATATTCAGAGCCGGTTCACACAGGGGCGACTTGGGATCCGACTTCAAGTCGCGCGACATGAGAAAATCAATGTAAGTGAATGGGAGCCGTCTTAAAGGGGTTGTAAATAAAATTTTATTTTATTTTTTAAATAACAAACATGTTATACTTGCCTCCACTGTGCAGCTCGAGTGGCCTCGAACCTGGTCTTCTGGGGTCCCTCGGCAGCTGTCTCGGCTCCTCCCCGCAAGAACTCACCACCTATATGCGAGCGAGCGAGTCCCCCCCCGCCCTCCGGTGCTTCTACCGACTCACTTGTGTGATCGGTGAGTCGGTGACAGGATCCGCCGGCCCCGGATGTTGATCATAGAGATTTCCGATTTCCGGCGGACCAGATGGTCGCCGGAGTCTCTATGATCGTCAGAGGCCAGGCGCGATGTTATGACGTCACACCCGACCTCTGCATTAAAAAAAACACCGCCGCTTCGGCTGTGAAGCGGTGATCGTTTTTTTTTTTTGGCTTCCCAGCCTAGAGGTGAGATGTGGGGTCTTATTGACCCCACATCTTACAGTAAAGTCCTGTCATGCCATATTCCTATTACAAGGGATGTTTACATTCCTTGTAATAGGAATAAAAGTGATCACATTTTTTTTATTTTTTTTTAAAGTGTCAAAATAAAAAATAAAGTAAAATTAACAATAATAATTTTTTTTATTTTTTTAAGTGCCCTTGTCCCCGTGTGTTCGCACGCAGAAACGAACGCATACGTAAGACCCGCCCACATATGAAAACGGTGTTCAAACCACACATGTGAGGTGTCGCCGCGAATGTTGGAGCGAGAGCAATAATTCTAGCCCTAGACCTCCTCTAACTCAAAACATGTAATTAGTAAAAAAATGTAAAGCCTTGCCTATGGGGATCTTTAGGTACCGAAGTTTGGTGTCATTCCACGAGCGTGTGCAATTTTGAAGCGTGACATGTTAGGTATCTATTTACTCAGCGTAACTTCATCTTTCACATTATGCAAAAAAATTGGGCTAACTTTACTTTTTTTTTTAATTTTTTTTTTATTTAGGAGTGACTAGGCAGAAAAACTTGTAAAAAGTGTTGCATCACACCTTCTACAGTACCACCCAGGGGGCGGACCCTCTGGGTATATCCCCTCTCACTGCATCTCGTAGATAATTTTTTTCTGTCTAGCAAGGAGTAGGACATGGCTCCCTTCGGGCCCATTGGTCCGGGGGGAAAAATTAATTTTTTTTTTGTTTGGGTTCTGCGATCTTCGATCAACTGCCGACTGGGTGACAGGCTGGATCCTCGATCCTTGTAGTTCCCCCAGTTTTGGCCATCGAGCGTGTGCCGACCCTAGCTACACGCCGGGTTTTCCACGACATGCCCGTCGCTCTACGGGTGGCCGGTGAGACTTTGCTCCAGGACCTGCATCGGACCGCTCAGCTTCGGCTGACCTTACGGCCAAGTTGCAGTAGCCTGTCCGGTGAGCTTACGCTCCAAGGCTTGCATCGGACCTCTCAGCTTCGGCTGACCTTACGGCCGAGTCGCAGCAGCCTGTCCGGTGAGCTAGCGCTCCAGGGCATGCATACGATCGTTCCCTAGGGTTCAATCACAGCATGCCTGGCCGACAGTCACCTCCGTGCGCTGATGATGATCTGTCCGGAATGTCTTCCAGTGCGATTCACGCAGGACAGCTAAGTAGCTCCCCTGCTTTGGCAGGGTGACTTGACTGGACATTGTGACTGGACATTCCTGGAGAGATCAAGTTAGTGGTTGTGGCTCCTTTCTTTCCTCTCTCCCTGCCTTCCCTCCTTCCTGGGCTCTGAGCTAAGGTTGCTGGGGGTCACCTAGGGGGCTCCATCTGGAGCGGGGCTGCGCTGTGTTGTCATTTAAAAATGTAATTTTGCTTACGTGTGTGTGTGTGTGTGTGTGTGTGTGTGTGCTTGTCTCCCTCTATGCTGTCGGTGACCATTTTGCGGTGGTCCATGCCTGTTTTGGCCTCTAGTGACTGCCCGGCGGTCATTTTCTTGTGGTTTCGCGCCCGCTTTGGCCTCTATCGACTGCCTGGCGGCCATGTTTCTTATGACTCACGCCTGTATGTAGTTACCGCCGCTTGGCGGCCATCTTTTTGTGGCCCGCGGCCGCTTTTGCCTCTCTATTCGGCTCGGCGGCCATTTTCTTAGAGCCCACATTGTTCCATACAGCCGCTTGGCGGCCATTTTGCAGTAGTCTCCGGCCTCTAGGGTGCACTTTCACTGGCGCAAATTCACACAGCAAACGCTGATAGGGATCAGACTGACACTACAGCGGTGGGATAGCATCACAGGCGGAACACACGGCAGCAGTAGCAGTACCGTTCCAAGGGTGGTGAGTCCTCTGGGAAAATACCCTGCATCTCTGTATCAGCTAGGAGGGTGGCCTATTGATACCTTGCCTGGAGTCCCTGCGGGTCTCAGCACGTAGGTCAGCATGGCGTCTAAAGCAGACGGTTTTTCCCCTGAAACACCTGATTTGGCAGCTGGTGCCCCTGAGGTAGCTATGGAGTGGAAGCAGCACACGGGAACACGGGGGGTAGTAAACGCCCCCATTCCCTGCAATCTTCTGGGGATAATTCTGATGCAGAACCAGGCCCAGCTATGGCTCATGGCCCAGATTCTGATGCATCAGTGACTGCAGACCGTGACCGATCGGACAGTGAGAATGACTCCAAGTCCAGGTCAGTACGCGATAAGGCTTTGGTATCTGACCTTTATTACTGCAGTGCGGGATACGCTAAAATTGGAGAGTGCTGCAGAAGCCGCGGAAACGCCAGTCCCCTTTGGGTTCCGTAAACCTGCCTGCACTGCTAAAGTGTTTCCTTGTGTGTCTTCTTTTGATAGACTCTTATACAAGGAGTGGGAAAACCCACTAAGGGTGTTTACATCCCCAAAGAATTTCCCCCGATAGTGGACCCTCTGTTGTCCGGCCTAATAGAGCTACCACAATTCCAGTGGAAGGGGCTCCTATTTTCAAGGACCCTGCGGATAAGAAAGCTGAAGCACTCGCTCGCTACTTATACTCAGTGGTAGGCTCAGCGGTGCACCCGGCATTGGCCGGGGCCTTAGTGTCTCAGACACTTACTGAATGGGCAAAATTGCTACTCCAGGGGTTAAAGGACCAGTTGGTCCAGGGCCTTAAGTTTGTCTGCGAGTCAGACATGGATACTATTCCCTTGCTGTCTAAAGCTTTGGTTTATGCGGTAGCAATACGCCGCCTGATCTGGCTAAAAGGCTGGTCTGCGGACCAGGCTTCCAAAAAAGCCCTGTTGGATCTGCCCTTTAAGGGCGACAGACTTTTTAGGGCCTCTCTGGATGACATCATCAAGGATGCCACAGGAGGTAAGAGCACTTTGCTTCCTCAAACCAAGAGGGGTAAGGGGCCACGCCAGGGGCAAGGCCCCTCCTTTACTGCACGCAAGCGTTTTTTCGTCTGCCCAGGGGGACAGGGAAAAGACCCCAGACTGACAAAGCGCCTGCTCAAGGACAGAAGCGACCTTGGCCCCGCAAACCCAGCAAGCCTGCGGACAAATCTGCGTCCGCATGAAGGTCTGCCCCCACCCATCTCTCGGGTAGGGGGGCGCCTTCGCGAATTTGCGACTCAGTGGACATCTCTGATCTCCGACCGGTGGGTTTGCAAAGTGATCTCCTCAGGCTACAAGATAGAATTTCTCTCTTGTCCACCGGACAGATTCGTTCCCTCCAACCTCCAGCTACAGATGACCCGTTGAGAGGCCCTTTTCCAGGGCAGTCCAGGGTCTGCTGGAACGCGGGGTGGTCATTCCAGTTCCAGAGAAGGAACAATTTCAGGGTTTTTACTCGAATCTGTTCATAGTGCCAAAGAAGGAGGTGGTTCAACCTATCCTGGATCTCAGGGCCCTCAATTGCTTTGTGAAAGAACAAAGATTCCGGATGGAGTCTGTTCGATCTGTAGCCACTACTCTCCATCCAGGGGACTTCCTGGCATCCTTGGACATCAAGGACGCATACCTGCAATGTCCCCATATACTCCAGACACCAAAGGTTTCTGCGATTCGCAATCGGGGACAACCACTATCAGTTTGTGGCTCTCCCGTTTGGCCTGGCTTCGTCACCCAGGACGTTCACCAAGGTGATCGCCCCGATTCTGGCCCTCAAGCTCAGAATTAGAGGTAAGCGTGTCCATAACCAGACTCAGACTCTAAGAGACTGTGGTTGTGTACTAAACACGCAAAAGTCAGTTTTGGTGCCGATTCAACGCCTAGTGTATCTAGGGGGAATTCTGGATTCCTCAGAGGCAAGAGTATTCCTCCCTGTGGAAAAGTTGCAGACCCTGCGGGCTGCAGTGCGGCAGCTGACATCCAAGAATTGGTCGTCACTCCGTTTTTGCATGCGAGTTTTGGGCCTCATGGTAGCCTCCTTCGAGGCGGTCCCATATGCTCAATACCACACTCGGGTGTTACAGAAGGAGGTTCTGTCCAGATGGAACAGATGCCCATCATCCCTGGATTATCAAATTCGGGTAAGCCACCTAGTCAGGAGATCCCTGGTGTGGTGGCTGACATCACCGGCTCTGCTGGCCGCGAAGCCACTCCTTCCTGTTCATTGGATAGTGATCACGACGGATGCCAGCCTTATAGGTTGGGGGGGGGTGTCTGGGGTGTTCAGTCGATGCAAGGTCGCTGGACCCCGGAGGAATCCCGCCTGCCGATCAATGTCCTGGAACTCCGGGCGATCAGGCTGTGTGCCTCTTCAGATGGTCTCAGAGGCTGCAAGGGCATCCAGTCAGGATCCAGTCAGACAACGCCACGGCAGTAGCATATGTCGATTATCAAGGAGGAACAAGAAGCTCAAGCTGCAGCATCGGAGGTCGCTCGCATTCTAAGGTGGGCAGAAAGGAGCGTACCGGCACTGTCGGCCGTGTACATTCCGGGTGTGGAGAACTGGCAGGCGGACTACTTGAGTCGCCAAATGCTGGACCAGGGAGAATGGTCCTTACACCCGGATGTGTTCCAGCTCCTCTGCCAAAGATGGGGCACGCCAGACGTAGATCTTCTGGCGTCCCGACTCAATCGGAAGGTATTGAGATTTGTGGCCCGGTCAAGGGACCCATGGGCAGACGCAACGGACGCGTTGGTGACATCGTGGGGTCAGTATCGACTAATCTATGCCTTTCTTCCCATGAAGCTCCTTCCTCATCTGCTTCGCAGAGTGGAGGCAGAGGGAATTCCAATGATTCTGATCGCTCCAGATTGGCCTCAGCGTCCTTGGTACGCCGATCTAGTACGTCTGGTAGCAGACGTCCCCTGGTGTCTACCACTACGGAAGGTCCCATACTCCATCCTGCTTTACAGTCACTGGCTTTAACGCCACGGCTATTGAGAATCAGGTACTGAGAAACCGGGGCCTGTCAGATTCAGTAATCTCTACTATGAGAAGTGCTCGGAAGTCGTCCTCTAGGAGGGTTTATCATCGCACTTGGAAGGCCTACATCTCCATGTGTGAGGAAATGAAATGGCATCCGCGTACTTATTTGGTCTCCAGAATCCTACTGTTTCTACAACGTGGGGTGGACCAAAGGCGTTCCCTAAGTACGGTTAAGGGACAGATATCTGCCCTGGCTGTCTTTTTTCAGCGACCCCTGCGACTCACTCTCTTGTGAGTACATTTGTGCAGGGGGTTCGACATGTGGCTCCTCCGGTCCGTCCCCCGCTACCTCCGTGGGACTTAAACCTGGTCCTCTCGGTGCTTCAGAAGTCACCGTTTGAGAATATTAGGGATATTCCCTTGTTGACACTTTCTCAAAAAGTGGTCTTTTTGGTGGCTGTTACGTCAGACGAGTTTCTGAGCTGGCAGCCTTGTCATGCAAGGCTCCCTATCTGATCTTTCACAAGGATAAGGTGGTACTGCGTCCGCAGCCCTCTTTTTTTCTTCCAAAGGTCGTTTCGGCTTTTCATCTCAATGAAGAGATTGTACTTCCATCCTTGTGTCCTGATCCGTCAAATCCTAAGGAGTCTGCGTTACATTCCTTTGACGTTGTCCGAGCTTTGAGAGTATACCTATCTGCTACTTCCTCGTTCCGGAAGTCAGACTCACTGTTCGTTTCGGTGGCTGGTCCCAAGAAGGGCCTAGCAGTCTCGTCGGCCACCATCTCTAGGTGGATCCGACAGATAGTAATCCAGGCTTACGCCTTAAAGGGTCAAGCGCCCCCCTTTCCTGTCACGGCGCATTTGACCAGAGCAATAGGTGCCTCTTGGGCTTTCCGACATCAAGTGTCTGTCTCCCAATTATGTAAAGCGGCGACTTGGTCGTCCGCTCACACTTTCACTAAATTCTACAAAGTTGATGTAGGTGCATCTTCGGATGCCTCTTTTGGCCGCAAAGTTTTGCAGGCGGCTGTTTAGAGTTGCAACTCCTCCGTTGGAGGAGTGCTGTTTTGTGTTTGGGGTGAAGTTTACTTTTTTGCTGTTACCACCCCTCGTTTTTTTTGACACTGCTTTGGGACGTCCCACTATGTCAATAGGAAGCTGTGTCGGTCCATGAACGAAAGAGTAAATAGGATTTTTTACTCACCGTAAAATCCTTTTCTCTGAGTTTATGGACCAACACAGCACCCACCCCTCCTTTTTTGTTTAAGTTTGTACTGCTTTTTGACGAACTGATCTGCGAGATGCAGAGAGAGGGGATATACCCAGAGGGTCCGCCCCCTGGGCGGTACTGTAGAAGGTGTGATGCAACACTTTTTACAAGTTTTCTGCCTAGTCACTCCTAGATAACGGATAATACCCACCATGTCAACAGGAAGCTGTGTCGGTCCATGAACTCGGAGAAAAGGATTTTACGGTGAGTAAAAAATCGTATTTTTTCCCAAAAAAACGCATTTGAAAAATTGCTGCGCAAATACCGTGCGACATAAAAAGTTGCAATGACCGCCATTGTATTCTCTAGGGTCTCTGCTAAAAAAACATATATAATGTTTGGGGGTTCTATGTAATTTTCTAGCAAAAAATTGCAAAAAAATTATGATTTTTCCATGTAGAAAGAAGTGTCAGAATTGGCCCGGGCCTGAACCTTTACAACCCCTTTAATGTACACTACTGAAGTCGCTCCTACTTCAGAAAAGGTTCCTGTACTACTTCAATCCGACTTCTAGGCGACTTGTACCCATTGATTTCAATGGAAGTCGACTCCAAGTCGGATCCCCGTTCATAGTGAGGCAACTTTACAGGAAGCAGAAAGGAATTTACCCAGGTACTCCCCACTAAAAAGGCAGCAACCTCCTTCCCACACAGAGTGCTTCCATTTTGGCCGTTGTCTCTGTATACTTGTACTTGTACACAAGGACCTGTATACACAATGTCTAGCAGAGCCAGGGAAGTGAATACAAGAGGCTGTCGACAACGAATCGCTGATAAGGTACATCAGGAAGAGAACATGTCTGTACGACAAGACAGACCCAAACTACAAAGACCAAATGAAGAGGGACAATGCCTGACTGGATATCTGTCGCCTGTCCTTCGAGGATTGGGATGTATTATTGCAGACTGACCGCACTGACAAATGTAAGTTTAACCTTTATTATATTTATGTCTGTTATCCTTGACTAGGCATGATGGTTGTAGTCCCATACAGGGCTTTTTTTCACAGAGAATAGGTGCATGAACTCCCCCTTTCCAAGTCGCCCCTTGTCTCCCAAGCCCTACCCAGCTCTGAGCACCATTCCTTGGTTCCACCCCCTACCCACCTCCCAAGACCACCCCTTCTGGAGATTTGTGGTACTAACAGTTTTGTATAGAACTTGTTAACAAGAAAAGCAGTATAATAGATCCCCTGCAGACAGCAACAATAGATCCCCTGCCAGCAACAATAGATCCCCTGCCAGCAACAGTAGATCCCCTGCCAGCAACAGTAGATCCCCTGCCAGCAACAGTAGATCCCCTGCCAGCAACAGTAGGCACCCCCTGCCAGCAACAGTAGGCACCCCCTGCCAGCAACAGTAGACCCCCCCTGCCAGCAACAGTAGACCCCCCCTGCCAGCAACAGTAGACCCCCCCTGCCAGCAACAGTAGACCCCCCCCTGCCAGCAACAGTAGACCCCCCCTGCCAGCAACAGTAGACCCCCCTGCCAGCAACAGTAGACCCCCCCTGCCAGCAACAGTAGATCCCTTGACAGCAACAATAGACCAACCCAACAACAATAGATCCCCTGCCAGCAATAATAGATCCCCTGCCAGCAACAATAGAACACCCCAGCAACAGTAGATCCCCCTGCCAGCAACAGTAGACCCCCCTGCCAGCAACAGTAGACCCCCCCTGCCAGCAACAGTAGACCCCCCCTGCCAGCAACAGTAGACCCCCCCTGCCAGCAACAGTAGACCCCCCCTGCCAGCAACAGTAGACCCCCCTGCCAGCAACAGTAGACCCCCCTGCCAGCAACAGTAGACCCCCCCTGCCAGCAACAGTAGACCCCCCCTGCCAGCAACAGTAGACCCCCCCCCTGCCAGCAACAGTAGACCCCCCGCCAGCAACAGTAGACCAACCTAACAACAATAGATCTTTTGCCAGCAACAGTAGACCACCCCATACACTCAGTACTAATGGTGCCTGAACTGTAATCACCCACGTTCCTGCTGCAAAAAAGCAGTGTTTCAAGAACAACTTGAGGGCAAGAGTATGGAGAACCCTGGTGAAGTCTGTCACTGATGTCTAGCTCTATTGTAATTTTATGTAGATAATGATTGATCAATTAAACCACAGCTAAAATAATCATCAAAATGTTACAGAATATATTTTATTTAAAACATTAACGACAGTATAACATAACTTAGCATGAAAAAATTTGAAACTCAATACCTGACCTGCAGGCTCTAGTAAACTTTTTACAGAAAAAACAGCAGAATCAAAATATATATTTAATGAATTTAGCAATGCAGTTAGGAAATGGCGTCCATTTGCCATTGTACTTCACCAGCCGTTTAAAGGAAGTAAGAAGCAAATTGATCGCGAACAGTGGCACCGTCACTGGATCCCCTCGTAGCACTGAGGTGTGCACTTTCCATGTCATGCGTAAGTGAATATTCAAAACGGTACCCGTCACGTACCCTGACATAATTGTGCAGCACGCATACTGCTTTGACAGCAGTAATTACATTTTCAATGTTTAATGCAATAGGCGTATGTAAGAAACGCCATTTATTGGCAAGAATTCCAAAACTGCACTCAACCACCCTTCTTGCCCTTGTTACCCCAGTGTTTCTCAACTCCAGTCCTCAAGGCGCCCCAACAGGTCATGTTTTCAGGCTTTCCATTATTTCGCACCGGTGATTTGATCAGTTTCACTGCCTTAGTAATTACCATAGCTGTTTCATTTGAGGGAAATCCTGAAAACATGACCTGTTGGGGCGCCTTGAGGACTGGAGTTGAGAAACACTGTGTTAGACCATAGTTAAACACCTTCTTAGGAGTAGTCCGGTTCCTGCTAGAGTAAGGCCTCATTAGGTGTTCCCCCAGCACAAAAGCCTCATCCGCGATAAACACATAGGGTAGCGGGGGTTCAGTTGTGCCAGGAAGAGGACAGTTCTCTGGAATATCTAGTAGATTGTCCCGTAGCCTTTGACCAAATGAGGAATTTTAAAAAATATGTGCATCGCAGCTACTTCCGTAGGATCCTATATCTATATAGGTGAAACAGTAGTTGGATATTTTTTGTAATTGAAGAACATACTTCCGCTACCAACAGGCTTAATGACACGCACGTGCTTCCCATATATAGCTCCAATACAATTGGGGAAATTGAACTGGCTCCAAAATAGATTTGCAATATCTTGGCAATTCTCTTGTGTAGGCCTCTTCATAACTATGGTGTTCAGCACGTCCCATAAAATCTGGCAGGTTTCTCAGATGATGTAGCTGATTGTCAACCTGCCCGCCATGAACTCAAAATGTAGGCTTACTAGAGAATGACCGATTGCTGGGTATCTGAAAGACAAAATACGTAATTGATTATGTTCCTGTTTATGTTTTGCAGTGGCAAGTTTACGAAGTCGGTGGAAAGGATTAAGGGACTGTTGCAAGCGGTACCTAAGAAGAATCTAGAAGTGGATCTGGTTCCAAAAGGGTGGTACCATATTTGCATGCAGAAGAGCTGCAGTTGCTGAGGCTATTCATGGAACTAAGAGAGTAAGATAACATCCTTCATATTTGTAAAGTGATACTATACAGTTCTATAAAAAAGGGTGTGCTAATTGTATTATATGTTTAATGCAGAACACAATCAAGTTGTGAGGACAGCAGGCAGGTGGAGAGGCAGCATGCGATGAAGAAGGGTCGCAGTGTCGGTCTTTGGATCACTCAACTGAGGAAATGAAAGACACTCAGGAGACCTACATTGGAGAACCTTCTTCCCAGGTCGAGCAGCCACAGGTCGAGCTGCCAGCTAGGCGTATACCTCTGCAAACTCAAAGATCGAGCAGACCCATAGGAGGGAGACATGCCCAAAACATTGATAGGTTTGCCACCCTCATGGAGAAAATGGATAGGAAACTGGACGCCTTGGAGACAGAAGAAAGTGGGTTTGGGATTATGGTGGCAGCAATGCTAAAAAAAGTTCCGCAGGAGCGTAAAAATTATGTAAAAAAAAAAAAGCAGTGATGGACCTCCTGGAGGCCAACATGCTCAATCAGTCAGCCACTGCCCCCCTCAGCAATTTTTGGACCCTACTACAATTTTCCTAACCCTCTGCCACCCAGAACCCACCCCTACTATCCCCCTCGCTTCCGTCCATACACAGACTAGTATGCAATGCCATAAACCCAGGCAATACTCCAATCTACCCTTGGCGCACCAGGTAATCAAAGATTCCGTCAATATTTTGATATGCCACTCACACCTTCCCCAAGGCCTTCCACCAGCTCTGCTAGTTAACAACCAACATATCAACGATTATAAATTTTGTAAATACATTTTTGACTATTGTCTGTTTTCCTGTTTTAAAAATTAAAAACTTTAGTTATGCTGGTACTGTTATAAACATAGTGTTTTATAAATATTAAAAAAGTTTGATATATCTATTGTTTAAAAAAAAAAAGTTTGATTATTTTTATATATATATATAATGTATGTGTTATAAATATTAAAAAGTTTTGATTTTTCTAGATTTTTGGTATGTTTGTGTGCTAAATTTTGAAATGTTTATTCCACGATATGTTTTTTTTGGGAAAAAATACTTGCCTAGGTGGATGCAGCATCGCAGCGATGCTACATCTGTCCACTGCCGCTTCTTCACACAGAACTGAGTCAACAAACATCGTCTATGGCTCGCTTCTCTCCCCTCCATGAGCTAAAAGCTGCTGACTGTCAGTCAGCAGCTCTCCTGCTCTGCTCCTCCACGCTCATTGGAGCGCTGAGCTGTGAAGGGGCTGAGAGCGGCTTGCTGAGAGGCTGGGACTGCCATCACTCAAGGCAGCTGCACTCATTTGACCCGTTGGAGAAGAGCGGACAAATGAGCGCAGGTTGGACTTTATTAATGTGGAAAATATGCTACTAATGTGCATAAAAAAAAAAAGATAGTTTACCTTAGTGTAATAATAAGTCTTTCAGCGGATGAGATACTCCTATATGATGTATTCTGTCGCCCCAGATGGATGTTAACCAGACCAAGCAATTCGTCAAAACTGTAATAAAAAATGAAAAAAAATAAGGGAATTTACTATATTGAAAATAAGAAATACCAACCAATGGTAGCTACATACACACACATTACCGCTTAGCCTACCATATGCAAATATGCGGCCTCAGATTTAGGGGGTTCTGCCGGGGTGAGGCATGCAAGTTCACCCATCACCCCAGTAACATTCAGTAGAGTGGATAGTCGGCATGGGTGAATAACAACCAATTCTACTAAATAGCAACATTCGCCATTTTATTCTCTAGGGACAATGCTACAAAATATATATCGAATCTATGGGGCTCATAAAGACTTTGTCGAGCAAAAGATCCGTAGGAAAATTAAATAAATGAAAAATAGGCTAATTCATATGTTTATATGCACATACAGCATATGTACTTGCCTTGCGATCGACATCCGGGTATAGTTGAAAAACTTGTCCTCAAAACCACGCAAATTCTCATACATGGCCCAGAACTGGCCTCTATTAGCTCTATTGGCAATGATTGGATGGATCCAGTAGCGACGTCATCTTCTCAACCTCAGCCTTCGCTTCCGTTCTGCCTCTTCCATCAATATTGCCAAACCAGCTGTTATGACAGCTGACATTAAATAATGCCAAGAGAGCATTTTGGACACAGAACAACAGGGAACAAGGAAGAAAACAGGAACAAGAATAATGTCACAAGAGCTGATAAGCTCTGATTGGCCACTTGTAAAGTTCCGTGTCCTGGAGGCGACTTCAAGTTTGCGTTGTAAGTCGCTCCAAGTCGCGCTGTGGTTCGCGCTCGTCGTGTCCAAGTCGCCTCGCAAAGTCGCGCTGTAAGTCGTGTCGCCCCTGTGTGAACCGGCTCTCAGGTTGTTATTTGAAATGTAGGGCTTTAGAAAAGTTATGTCTGAATAATTCCTAAAAAAGATTCCTACTGGCATGTAGATCAGTTCGAAAGCGTAAAGAAGGTCTAGAACCTCTGTAATTTTTTTTTTTATAGTGCCATCTAGATCTCAGGTGTGGACATTTCTACTGATTATTTGTCCCACTGACCCCTATCACTGGGACAGAAAGTAAGGAGATATTGTAAACACAGGAATGCAGGCAGCAATAAAACCTTTTAAAAGGCTCCCACACTTCTATTAACCACTTCAGGCCCAGGCCAATTTTGACACTTCGCTCCTACATGTAAAAACCATCTTTCTCTTACCATCCATGGACTGACACGGTGTCTCTTTACACTTTACACGTGGTTATGTCCCTGCTTGCAGGAGAAGACCTAGGCAGAATGTGAAATGTTATACATACATTCTAAAAGCCAGAGCTGAACAGCCCCACCCAGGGGCCCTCCCTCCGGACATAACCCTCCCACTACAGTCAGCAGACTTCAGTTTTTTTCTGCCTAGCAGAAGGAGAAGACGTGGCTCTCTCAGGAGCCAGTCTCCTGACCTATTTTTATTCCTTTTCTGGAATTCTTTTTTATTTTATTTTTGAGAATTTTCTATCAACTGTCGGCTGGGCAACAGGTTGGGTACAAGATATCCTCGTAGTCTTCCCTGTCCGACCATCGAGCGCGCTGATCCTCGCCTTGTGTGCGTGAGACTCAGTTCACGACAGGCCCCATGACTCCAGGGGTGGCCGGGTTTGCTTTCATGCTCCCACGGTCCTCTCAAGACTGAACAGTTCCTGGCTGACTGTATCTTTCGCGGTGGACCGGGCCGACAGCTACTCAGTACTGCACTGTGATAGTCCTGTCAGAAACACACCAGTGGGTCCCTCAGGGGACGGGTAAGTAGTCTCTCCTGCCTGCAGGTGAGTACAAAAGGCTGTGTGTTTCTCTGTGGGGGATTTTCCCTGTCTCCCCCTGTATTTCATTGTCACTCTCTGTCACCATTGCTGGCGCTGTGCTGTGTGGGGTGCCTGGGGGTCACACTGTTCTTGGAGGGGCTAATGCTGGTCTGCAGATATGCTTGCGGCCTTTTTTTGTGTGTTTTGGGGCCTGAGCGCCGAGTGGTGCTGTTTGTGTGCTGTTTTTTTTTTTTTCACTTTTGCTGAGTCATGGCGGCCATCTTGCCGCGGATCGACTCAGTGAAGTACGGCGGCCATTTTCTTGTAGCCCGCGCGCTCTTCAGCACTAGTTTTGGCCTCTAGCGCTGCTGTAACAGCGCGAATCTCCTCACAGCTCACCAGCGCTGACACAGCGCGATACAGACAGCGGAACTGAGCGGTCCCTGGTCCGGTTTGGTGAGTCCCCTGGGCGCCCCCTCCTCAGTCAGCACAGCCTGTGGGTGGACTTTTTATCTGAGGAGTCTCAGAGGGGGGCAATATGGAGTCTCTGTCACCAGCTTCCCCTAAATGTCAGTGGACAACAGGCAGTGCTTCAGCACCTGCGGTCCCTAGGGACCAGTTGTGGGCAGTCCTTGAATTATTTCTGACCAGGATGGGAGCTGTGTGCAAGCGCAAGGGAGCAAAAAAAAAAAAAAGCGCCCTCTCCCCACTTTACTTCATGAGGGCAGTGCGCTGATTCAGATATGGGCCTAGCCACTACTGCTCAGGACCCTAGTTCTGAATGTATTGGATGGTTTTGAACAGGACATTCCTTATGAGGAAAACTCCAGTTCTGAGTCAGTAAATGACAGGGCGCTTGTTAGTGTACTCATGACTGCGGTGAGGGACACTCTCAAGCTAAAATGCTGCGGATGCAGAACCTCAGGCGGATACAGTCTCCTTTGGTTCTTTTAAGGCCAGGCCTTCTAAAGAGGTTTTTCCATATGTACTTTCTTTGACCAGCTCATTGATAAGGTCTGGGAAAAGCCGCAGAAGAATTTTTTTATGGTCCCGCGGCGTTTGTCTATCAGATACCCCTTGAAGATGCCCTACTTAAAAAGTGGGCTTCTCCCCCAGGGTCGACCCTCCAGTCGCCCGGTTGAACAAGGCCATCACTCTCCCGATGGAGGGGACTCCTGCATTTGAGGACCCCACTGACAGGAGGTCAGAAGTGGTGAGCAGAGCCATGTTTGCCTTGTTGGGATCCGCCCTACGGCCTGTGGTAGCGGCTACCCTTGTGTCTTAAACACTTACAGGTTGGGCAAAAATGTTGCACCTAGCTGTACAGGAGCATAATCTTCCTCCAGACACAGTTGCTTTGGCCCACCAACTGGTTCAGGGCCTGGTTTATGTGTGCGACGCCACGTTGGACGCGGCCCCTTTAATATCCAGGGCCTCTGTCTCGGCGGTGGTATTGCATCGTCTTATCTGGTTGAAGTGCTGGTCTGCTGACCTAGCCTTAGGAAGCTCCTGACGGATCTACCATTTAAAGGTGGTAGACCTTTCGGTGCTGCTCTGGATGACATCGTCATGGATGTCATGGGAGGTAAAAGCACTCTTCTTCCTTAGACTAGCAAGGGTGAGGAGGCCCGCCGCAAACAGGGGCCTTCCTTTCCAGCAAAACAGGGTTTTTTCGTCAGTCAGAGTCCACGGGTAGGCCCTCTCAGACTGACGGCAGTGCGGCTGGTGGGCACAAGTGCCCCTGGGTGCGTAAGCCGAACAAGCGGCTCCCAAGCCCGCCTCCGCCCGACTCTGGGGTGGGGGGACGACTTTGCAGGTCACGAATCGGTGGTCCTCCCGAATCTCCGACTGGTGGGTGTGCGAGGTAGTCACCTCAGGATACAGGATAGTATTCCGATCCTGGCCCCCAGACAGATTCTTTCCCTCAAATCTTCCTCTCCTTCCTACCTGTCGGGCAGCCCTCTTGGGGGCTGTACAGGATTTGATCAGGTCCGGAGTGATTGTGCCGGTTCCGTCACAGGAGAGTTTTCAGGGATTCTACTCGAATCTGTTTGTCGTCCCAAAAATAGTACGTGGTTCGACCTATCCTGGACCTCAAGGCCCTGAATGCCTTCAAGAAGGTGCAGAAATTCCGCATGGAATCCATTTGCACGGTGATCGCTACACAAGGGATTTTCTTCTGGCGTCCTTGGACTTCAAGGACGCCTTCTTGCATGTTCCGATCTGCGCAAGTCACCAGAAGTTTCTGCGCTTTGCGATCAGCGAAGTCCACTATCGATTGTGGCTCTTCCTTTCGGCCTAGCCTTGGCACCAAGGGTGTTCACCAAGGTGCTTGCTCCGGTTCTAGCCTTCTGTTACAGCGAGGTATTGCTGTCCTGGGCTATCTGGACGATTTTCTGCTAAGAGCAGAAAGTGGATCAGACTTAGAGGAAAGGTGACTATCGTCAATTAGACCCTCAGGGACTCGGGTGGTTCCTGAACATTCAGGAGTCAGTCCTGGTCCCGACTCAGTGTCTGGAGTATCTAGTTCTGATTCTGGACTCCTTGGAGGCAGAGGTATCCTACCTCTGGAGAAGTTGCTGACACTTCAGTCTGCGGTGCGGGTGCTGACATCCCAAAAATGGTTGTCAATCCGTTTTTTGCATGAGAGTCCCGAGACTCGTGGTGGCCTCCTTCGCGGCCGTTCCGTATGCCCAATCACACACCAGGGCATTGCAGAAGGATATCTTGTCCACCTGGGACAAATCCCCGTTGTCCTTGGATCTTCAGATCCAGGTGATTTACCTGGTCAGGGCGCCCCTGACATGGTGGTTGAGATCCTCGGCTCTTCGGTCCGGAAAGTCGTTCCCCTCCCATCCAATGGATGGTACTCACGACGGACACCAGCCTGACGGGCTGGGGTGGAGTCTGGGGAGTCCTGTCGGCTCAGGCCTTGGACTCCGGACGAGCCCGTTTACCAATCACTGTTCTGGAAATACGGGCCATCGGACTGTGTCTCTCGTCAGGTCGGAGAGAGTATGGGGTCGCTCCATCAGGAGCCAGTCGGATACCGCCACGGCGGTGGCGTATGTAAACCATCAAGGGGGAACTCGGAGCTCAGCTGTGGCTTCCGAGGTAGTCCGTATCCTGAAGTGGGCCGGAAGAAACGTGCCGGCTCTGTAGGCCATTTTACATTCTGGGCAGGCGGACTATCTGAGTCGCCAATCGCCAGACACCGGACCAAGAAGAGTGGTCCTTGCATATTTCAACTCCTTTACCGACGGTGGGGCACGCCGGATGTGGACCTGATGGCCTCTCGACTTAATCGCAAGGGTCGAGGTTGTGGCCAGATCCAGGGATCCTTGGGCGATGCCTCGGATGCGTTGGTGGCCCCATAGGGTCCTTATCGTCTGATATAAACTCTGGCGATCCTAATTGTTCCGGATTGGCCTCAGCATCACTGGTACGCTGATCTGGTACGTCTCGTCGCGGACATTCCCTGGCGGTTGCCGATGAGGGAGGACCTTCAGTCTCAAGGTCCTATGTTTCATCCGGCTTACAGTCTCTGGCTTTAACGGCAGGGCTGTTAAAAGCCAGGTGTTGAGGGACCGAGGTCTCTCGGACTCGGTCATTTTGACCATGTTAAGGACACGGAAGTCTTCCTCCAGGCAGATCTATCACCGTGCCTAGAAAGCTTATATCGCCATGTGCGAAGCGCTGGACTGGCGTCCTCGGACGTATTCCATCCCCAGAATCCTGCGTCCTCTGCAGTGTGGAGTGACCCAAAAGCTTGCTTTGAGTACCATCAAGGATCAGATTTCGGCCTTGACCGTCTTCTTTCAGCGACCTCTAGCGGGTCATTTTCTTGGTTAGCACCTTGTGTTGGGGGTTCGCCATGTGCTCCCTCCTGTCAAGCCTCCTCTCCCACTGTGGGATCTGAATTTGGTGCTCTCGGTCCTCCAGGAACCTCCTTTTGGGAATATCCGGGATATTCCCCTCTTGTCTTGTCTCAGAAGGTGGCCCTTTTAGTGGCAATCACTTCTGTTTGACGAGTGTCTGAGTTGGCGGCTTTGTCCTGCAAGTCGCCATATTTAGTCATCCATAAGGATAAGGCGGTGTTGCATCCGCGACCTTCCTTTTTTGCCAAAGGTGGTGTCCACCTTTCACCTACATGAGGACATTGCCCTCCCGTCCTTGTGTCCTCACCCATCGCATCCCAGAGAGTTTGCGCTGCACATATTGGAGGTGGTACGAGCCTTACGGCTGTACCTGTCTGCTACTGCTTCTATTCGGAAGTCCGACTCACTGTTTGTGACTGTCTCTGGTCCATAACAGGGCCAAGTGGTTTCGTCTGCCATCATTTTTAGGGGAATCAGACAAACCGTCATTCAAGCCTATGCTCTCAAAGGGCGGGCGCCTCCCTTTCCGGTTACGGCGCATTTCACCAGGGCAATTGGTGCTTCCTGGGTTTCCCGACATCAAGCGTCGGTTGCACAAGTGTGCAAGGCGGCGACCTGGTCGTCTGTTCATGCCTTTTAAGTTTTATAAGGTTAATGTGGCTGCATCTTCGGATGCTTCCTTCGGCCGCAGGGTGCTGCAGGCCGCTGTTTAAAGTTGCGACTCCTCCGTTGAGGAGCTCTGCCTTATTGGAGTGAAGTTTTGGTTTTTCCATTTATACTGCTCCCATCCCTCTTGACACTGCTTTGGGAC
This sequence comes from Rana muscosa, assembly GCA_029206835.1. Lineage (NCBI taxonomy): Eukaryota > Metazoa > Chordata > Amphibia > Anura > Ranidae > Rana > Rana muscosa. Next base: position 601,031,522 of record CM055116.1, on the reverse strand, counting down.
ATCCCACGTGTAAAGTGTAAAGAGACACCGTGTCAGTCCATGGATGGTAAGAGAAAATAGGATTTTTTGTACTCACCGTAAAATCCTTTTCTCTGACATCCATGGACTGACACGGCACCCACCCTTCCTTTTAAGTTTGTACTGCTTTGTTACGAACTGAAGTCTGCTGACTGTAGTGGGAGGGTTATGTCCGGAGGGACCGCCCCCTGGGTGGGGCTGTTCAGCTCTGGCTTTTAAAATGTATGTATAACATTTCACATTCTGCCTAGGTCTTCTCCTGCAAGCAGGGACATAACCACGTGTAAAGAGACACCGTGTCAGTCCATGGATGTCAGAGAAAAGGATTTTACGGTGAGTACAAAAAATCCTACTTTTTTTTTGCTAGAAAATTACATAGAACCCCCAAACACTATATATGTTTTTTTAGCAGAGACCCTAGAGAATACAATGGCGGTCGTTGCAATTTTTCAAACGCGTTTTTGTTTTTTTTTGGAAAAAAACTGTTTAAAGTGGAGCTCCACCCTAAATAGCAACTTTTGCTATTTGGATTCCTCCCCCCCTCCGGTGTCACAATTGACACCTTTCAGGGGGGAGGGGGGTGAAGATACCTGTCTAAGACAGGTATTTTCACCCACATCCGGGAGTCCTCTCTCCGGGAATCTGCGGGAGTTACGTCACTTCCCGCAGACTTCCCTTGGTGTTCTGGGAGACACTTGGCTCCCAGAACACAGGAGCACCAATCAGAACGGCGCAGCGCGACTCGCGCATGCGCCGTAGGGAACCGGGTATGAAGCCGCAGGGCTTCACTTCCTGGTTCCCTCAGCTAGGATGGCGGAGGGAGCAGCAGAGCGACGAGCGGTCGCTCGTCCTCTGCTGCGGACGTCGCTGGACTCCAGGACAGGTAAGTGTCCAAATATTAAAAGCCAGCAGCTGCTGTAGCTGTAGATGCTGGCTTTTAATATTTTTTTTTCCGGCGGAGCTCCGCTTTAATGCTTTAAAAAAAAAAAAACAGTAAAGTTAGCCCAATTTTTTTGCATAATGTGAAAGATGAAGTTACGCCGAGTAAATGGATACCCAACATGTCACGCTTTAAAATTGCACATGCTCGTGGAATGGCGCCAAACTTCGGTACTTAAAAATCCCCATAGGCGACGCTTTATTTTTATTTTTTTTACTGGTTACATGTTTTGAGTTACAGAAGAGGTCTAGTGCTAGAATTATTGCTCTCGCTCTAAAATTTGCGGCGACACCTCACATGTGTGGTTTGAACACTGTTTTCATATGTGGGAGGGACTTGCGTATGCTTCCGCGTGCGGAGCACACGGGGACAGGGGCACTTTAAAAAAAAAAAAAAAATTTATTGTTTATTTTACTTACATTCTTTTATTTTGACACTTTAAAAAAAAAAAAATTTGATCACTTTTATTCCTATTGCAAGGAATGTAAACATCCCTTGTAAGGGCTCTTTCACGCGGGCGGATCCCGTCATGATCCGCCCCGTGAATATCCGCTTGCTCAGCGGAGATCACTCTGTTGATCCCCGCTGAGCCGGCGGATGACTTTTCCCTCTCTGCACACTGTGCAGAAACGGACCGGTCGGATCGCCGCTTTCCTCTATGGGGGGATCGGATGAAAACGGACCGTCTGTCCGTTTTCATCCGATCCGCAGACGGATGGAAAAGTAGGATTTTCCTCCGTCATGCTAAACAGACCATAGCGGAGACTGATGTCGTCGGATGTCAGCGGATGTTCATCCGCTGACATCCGCTATCCCATAGGGATACATGTATGTCCGTTTTTCATCCGAAAACAGATGGATGAAACACGGACATACGGAACGTCCGTGTGAAAGAGCCCTAATAGGAATATGGCATGACAGGACCTCTTTACAGTGAGATATGGGGTCAATAAGACCCCACATCTCACCACTAGGCTGGGAAGCCTAAAATATAAAAAAATTCCACGATCACCGCTTCCCTGCCGAGGCGCCGCCGTTTTTTTTAATGCAGAGGCCGGGCGTGACGTCATAACATCGCGCCCGGCCTGCGACGATCATGGAGACTCCGGCGACCATCTGGTCCGCCGGAAATCTCTATGATCAGAATCCGGGGCCGGCGGATCCGTTCTCCAACTCACCGATCGCACAGGTGAGTCGGTAAAAGCACCGGACGGCAACGGGAGGGGGGGACGTCCCCTTTCGCCGCCCGTAAGAACGGTCAAGCGGCAGAACAGCCGCTATGATCATTTTTATTGTGTAGGGAATCGCCGGCTGAAAATGCCGATATCTGAATGATCCCTGTAGCTGCAGGCATCATTCAGATATACCCCCACAAAGTCAAGGACGTCATATGACGACCTGGGGGCACCAAGTGGTTAAAAATGTTTTTTGCTGTGAATGTTACAAATGGGGTGTTCTCCTGTCTCAGTAGCATTGCTAAAGAGGTTTCACTGGGTGTTATTCTGTGTGTGAAAGTCAAATGTTAAATAACATGGGTATTGGGAGCTTAAAAGTATGGCCTTGTCTCAAATTCCACCCTTAAAATCTCTAGGTAGCGAGACAAAGGGTTTTGAAGACATGGAGGGACAAGAGTGCCTTATGTTGCAGGAACCAGTGGACAGGAACATGAAAGTGTTAAAAAATTTTTTTAGACCTCTGGGCAGAAATTTGTGAGCATTGCAATAGAGTCCACAGGAGGCCTGGTACAGGGAAGGTCAAAGTCAGAAACAAGCAGGCTTCAGCAAGGAGAATCGATAGGCAGAAACAAGGTTGAGAGCATAGCCAGGGTTGGTAACAGGTACAAAAGGATCGGTAGATATATTGCAGAAGACAGGTCAGTAGGAAACGGAATCCATATCAGGTCGTCAAGATTGTCGCGCACAAAGCCCAGGCTGAGCTCAGTTTAAATCACACACCTGATGACATTGTCAGTATCGAGCATCTGTTTCCTCCTATCTAGGAGAGCACTGTAACTTTTGCTGTTTTCTTCCTGATTGGATGGCTGTTGGGTCAGTGGTCCCCATATAGATCCAGATTCGCTGCTGCCTATCAGAGATGATAGCTTGAGGTGTACTCCTAAGGCACCTTTTTTTTTTCTGACAAAATCTTGGCCTTCGGTTTCTTTGGGCCAACTCCTAAAGCCCTCAGATTTGGTCTCTGACTTTGCCTCCTCACTGGAAATGCTTTGTCAGCAATAAAAGTTTGTGAGTGGCGAGTGCCCAGCAGCTGTGGTGGCTTTCGTTCTGGCCGACTTTCAGGTGCTGCAGGAGGGCAGTAAGAGAGTTTGCAGTCTCACTCTGGCATGAGCATGTCTTTTATGTCCCTTTCTGTCAGTGTCTCTGTAATAGCCTGTTGGGAGCCACACACCTGCATGCCTCAGTAATATATAAATACTGAAAGAAAAACAGGTGGTCTTAATGCTTTATCTACTCGAACAAAGAATTTAGCATTTGGGGGGGCGCGAGTGCTGCCCTGGAAAACTTCCTAGAAAAGGAGTTACCTGGTACCTAACTCTGATTTCTCAGGTCGTCTTCCAGGGCAGCATCTGGGAGGATGTAGCAAGGAATACTTACTAGAATGGGTCCACCATCTAGAGTACTTTGCTACCAAAAGTTTGATCTTGATTGGACAGGCGGTTCATGCGATAGTGCCTTACAGAGGTTTTAAAGCTCAGCCATGTTGCCAACCTGCAGATCTGTTCTGGCTCCGCAAAAGAGGAAACCCAAGGTCTGGTAGACTGCGCTGTGATGCCACTGGGAGGTGATAGGCTTTGGGAGTGATGCCATTGAGGCCGTCTTGACCCATCAAGCTATTGTGCTCTTTTAAGCTAGTTGACCTCGATATGTTCCTGAGTATAGAACAAATAGAGCCGAGGCCTTCCACCAATCTTTGGTCCATTCCAGGCAGGCTAAAAGGATTCTTATAATTTGGAGTAGGTTTCTCTTTTGCTGCTGTTAAGGGTGGTTGGGAGGGAAGGAATAATAATCAACTGTGACCTGTAAAGGCTGGGTCAGGAGAAAGCATTATTTTGTCACGGAGGATCGTACAGTATGGCTCCAAAGTTGACAGCGCTTGAATTTCACTCACTCTGCTGGCTGACACCACTAGAAGTACTGGTTTTAAGGTGAGTATTTTGTCTGAATACTCATAGAGAGGTTCAAAGGGAGTCCTGGGTAAACCCCTTTTAGTACCTTTTAGATAGATGGGTCCCATGAGGGAAATTTCCTGTAACTTATTGGTTTTGTTTTGCTTATTGAAAAGGGGAATCATTTTTCTAAGCTGATCTTCAGCCAGTCTTGTATCAAAAAAGGAGGATAGAGCCACCACCTGCACTTTTAAAGTGTTATGTATTAGTTTTCTGTCTGTACCTTCTTGGAGAAAGTTCAGAACTGTTTCAAAAATTCCCCGTCCCCTGCCCCACAACCTTCTTTTTTTTTTTTCTAGGCACCAGGATACAAATTTATTGCATACATTTTCGTATCTGGCCTGTGTAACTTTTCCCTGCTTGCTAAGATTGTGTTCACTACTTTGTCTGACAGAACCTTGTTCTGTAACATTGCCCTTTCAGTAGCCAGGCTGGAAAGTTGAATATTTTGATGTATTGGTGCAGAATCTGACCCTGTGTTGGCTAGCCCATTTTGTATGGTAACAGTAGGTGTGGCTGGTGTTTTTGAGATTGCTGAGCCAAGCTCTCTGGGGCCAATACGGTGCAGTAAGAATGATTGTGGCCTTTTTTTCTTTTTTGGTCTTTTGCATGACTCTTGGAATCGGAAACATCTGTGGAAACGTGTAGCATAGTGTAAATGAGCAATTTTAGGCAAAGGCGTTCAGGCCCATACTCCCATCCCTCAGGAAAAGGGAGAAGAATCTCAGGCCCTTGGTGATGTGTTTTGATGCACATACATAGATGTCCCCCAGATCTGAGTGATCTAGTTAAATGTTGATTGTTCTAGTGACCACTGCATGTGCCTCACCGTGTTCATGCTTAGATAATCCGCTAGGGTGTTCTCTGCTCCTTTTCAGGTGTATTGTGGAGATGGACTGTACTTTCACATCTGCTCATGTCAGAATTGAGTCTTGAGCTCAGGGGATCTCGTTCCCCCTTGTCTGTTGGTATATGCTACATCATCTAATTGTATTTGAACATTCTTGTTCTTGATCTGTGCTTGAAAGGACCTCAGCTCTTGATGCATAGCTTCCTTTTCCCTCTTATTTGATGACCCATTCTGGTTCCATTCGCCCTGGGCAAGGAGCTCTGGCGGGTGTGCTATCCAGCCTGAGGTGCTGGCATCTGTGGTGATACAGATTGTTTGTTTGTTTTTTTGAGTCCACTGGCGCCCCTTGCTGTATACGGGTGGGTTTAGCCACCATTGCAGATGTTTCGGCCTCTTGTTCATGGATCACAGGTTCCTGTCCCATTGTGCCACAATGAAATTCTATAGAGGCCTAGTGTGCAGCTGTCCCCACGTAATGGCTGGTATGTAGGATGACATGAGTCCCAGTACCCTCGTGGCCTTCCTGAAGGTGATCAGGTTTGGGTAGCATATTAATGCTATTTCTTTTGTTATCCTCTCCTTCTTGTCTTGTGTGAGGAAAATCCTTTGTTTCCTTTGCGTCCAGCACATACCCCAAGTAGATTAGCCAGGATTTTTGTTCCTCAAAAGAGTCTGTCTTGTTTGTGATCTTAGAGAGCAACACGTTCACTTTGGGGCATTTAGCCCAGGTCTGAGTGTCCTCTTCTGCAAATAGGTACCTGTGTTTTTTTGCCATTGGCGTGAAAAGTTTTAGCCCAGGTTCACACTAAGCTGTGAGAACGAAGCTGTGCGAGTTCAGCTGTGATTTCACAGACATCCTGTGCGGGTTTCTGCACAGATGTCGATGGAAATCGTACCCCGAAATCGCAAAAAAGTAAGAAAAACAAACTACTTTTTGAAATCGTTGCAGCGCCGCACCGATTAGGACAGTGCCATTGCCGCCGATTTTAAAATGCGATTTGACATGTCAAATTGCACCAATGTGAACCAGGGCTCATTTCTGGTTCTTCCCATACATTTTTCAACGGCTTTGTGCAATGAGGATTATTTTCTATTATTCCCATTCACCATTTATGGGGCAACTTGCTGCAAGAGGCGCCAGTACGGATCTCTCCAGGGGTCTCCCCACATGCCTGAATGACCATACTAGAGATAGATGTACACTCACCCCTAGGAGTTGACCAACTATGTGGGGCACCCAGTCTGAGCACCCCGTAACACAGATTTACTAGTGAGCACGAGCACCTTTATATCACCAAATTGGGACTGTATAAGATTTTGTATATATTGTTTACACCTAGCGCGGTGGATTGTTTCTTTTTCATTTATTTGCTATTTAGCACGTTTTTACTGCAGCTGGTGGAATTACGTTTGAATTGGAGGTCGACCGATATGGGTTTTTCTCTGGCCGATGCCGATATTTAGAAATCGCGGTAGTCGATGGCCGATATATGATGCCGATATTTTTGGCCGATTTTTTTAATTTTATTTTTTCCCCTTCATCTCATAAAATCTAACAGTTGGACCCCTTTCACACTGGGGTGTTTTTCAGGCGCTTTTGGGCTAAAAATAGCACCTGTAAAGTGCCTGCAAAACGACTCCCCTGCAGTCTGTGTGAAAGCCCGAGTGCTTTCACACCAAGGCGGTGCGCTGGAAGGACGTTAAAAAAAAGTCCTGCAAGCAGCATCTTAGGAGCGGTGTATACTGCTCCTCCACCACTCCTGCCCAATGAAATGAATGGGCACTGCTGCCGAAGCGCCTGTAAAGCGCTTCTGCAGCGGTGCTACACGGGCGCATTTAACCTCTTCATCGGCCACTAGCTGGGTTATAAGCGCCACGCTAGCAGCCGAATAGCGCCGTTAAAATGATGGTAAAGCGCCGCTAAAATTAGCAGCGTTTTACCGTCAACGCCTGCCCGCTCCAATGTGAAAGCAGCGGAGTTCCGGCGAAAAAAATATATTAAGGCCTCATGCCCACGGACGTTTTTACAGCCGCATTTTTTACAGCTTAAAAACGCCTGTCCATGTTGTTGTATACATTTTTTGACCCTATTTTTTTCGGAAAAAAAAAACAAAACGTCGGAGCTTAAAAACGCAATTGCGGCGTTTTTGCGCGTTTTTTTATGCCTAACGCCGACGCAGAGGAACGCACTGGTCCTGGTTTTTTTTACAGCTTAAAAACTCCTATGCTATTTGCAGCTCAAAAACGCCTAGGTGGGCATGAAGCTATAGACTAACATGGACAGGCGGTTTTAAGCTGTAAAAAACGCTCAATAACGCGGCTGTAAAAACGTCCGTGGGCATGAGGCCTAAAAGTCAGCAGCTACAAATACTGCAGTTGCTGAATTTTAATATATGGACACTTGCCTGTCCTGGGAGCCCACGATGTCGGCACCCGAAGCCAATCTCTCCCTCGGCTCTCGGGTGCTGCCGCCACCATCTTCGGTTAGGGAATCAGGAAGCAGACACAAAAACAGATAATCAAAACTTTTGGACGAAAAAAAAACGGCTAACTTTGCTGTTTTAGTTTTTCTTTTTTTTTTATTCATAAAAATGTAAATTTTTCCCCAAAAATTGCGTTTGAAAGACCGCTGCGCAAATACCGTGTGACATAAAATATTGCAACAACCCCTATTTTATTCCCTAGGGTCTCTGCTAAAAAATATATATATATAATGTTTGAGGGTTCCAAGTGATTTTCTAGCAGAAAATACAGGATTTTTACTTGTAAGCAACAAGTGTCAGAAAAGATTTAGTCTTTAAATGGTTAAACTGAGAACTTCTACTACACATGGAGTTCAGTCCATTGATAAGTAGAAACATTGTTTTATTTTCTCAGACTTGGCAGGCTGCCCAGAAAGAAGTTGCTCCACAGGGAAACTTCAGGCAACATGCATTGACTTCTATTACAGAAGTTATTTGCAAGTCGCGCTGAAGTTTTAAATCGGCTTTTTTTTCAGCACAATCGGCCGATGCCGATTTAATTAAAAAGTGCCAAATATCGGCCGGCCGATATATCGATTGACCTCTAGTTTGAATTTATTTGATCACTATTCATTGGCGCTTAGTTTTTATTTATCTTTTAAAATTTGGACTGAGAAGGTTCTGGGTTTCTTGGGTTGCAGACCTTTGCACATCTTGTCATGGAGACTGCTCCTTTTATGCCCAGGGTTTCCGTGATCGCTCTCAGCAGCTCTTCCGTGTCCTCCAATGGGAAGAGGAAACTCTGAGAGTCTTCCACCTCATCTGGGTCTGAGTATAGGCCATCATCTGATACTAAGATAGAAGCCTCAGATTCCTTTTTCTAATTGGATCTGCAAGACTCTTCCCTGCTGCAAAGATGGGATTGACACCTGGCTGGTAGAGGGGTTGCTGCCAGAAGCTTTGTTGCCCAGGGTTTGGAGATTTTGAATTACTGTGTGTAATGGTTTAAAGGTCCTCCCACATTTCCTTTTTAAAGGTCAACATGAGCTCTTTAAAAAAAACCTGTGATTCATAAGCCACCAGTTTACTGACATTTTTGACATAGAGGTTTGGTCCAATCTGAGGATAGTTTGTGACTGCATGAAGATCATGCTAGTCTTGGCCTTTTTCTCTTCTGGAGACTTTGTCTGCAAAATAAACAAATGGACCCGGAATAAGGCACATAGCAAAATAAAATCAGTGCTAGTAATATATGATGGCTATCTGCGCATAGTGGTTAGGTAAGTACAGAGGTGGCCCATGCATGCTTTGGCTTACCTTGGAGCTGTCCTGGCTTGCAGGAGCTGCAGGGCAAGTGGTGCAGCATCCAACATGATCAGCTTCAAGTGGGCATCAAACACCTGCACCTTTTAAAAGCTTTTCCTGCTCCGTCCCCACCCCCCAGTTGTCCTGTCAGTAGTATGTGTGGACACATACCTGCTAATAGTGTGCATGGATAAGGGTCTGGTATGGATTTTGAGGGCGACCCCACACCATTTTTTTTTTTTTTTGGTGTGGGGTCTCCCTTAAAATCCATACCAGATCTAAAATGGCCTGGTATGAATTGGAGGGGGACCACCCACCAGATCCGATTTGTGTCCAAATCTGATCCGATGTGCAATTCAGATGTATTCCCATTGAAAGCAATGAGGCTGGAATTCGCATCTGAACCGCACCGCAGTGCTCAAAGAGCGCACAGGCCTATTTTTAAATTTGCAGCAAATTTACACTGCCTCTGCACCGCATATGTGAATCGGTTCCATTAAAAAAGGAGGTTTAATTCCATTGGCATTCGAATCAAATGCGGTTCAAAACGCATTCAATTTGCATAAATGCGAACATAAGAACAAATTCCAGGGTACCCACAACTGTGGGATGTAACCTAAGTAGCAGCCTATCATGGACCAGCTATGGGGATCCCATATTGTAAAACGACATGTTTCGGAATAACTCCTCCTATGGGTTTTTATTTTTTGGTACACAAAATTCTATAATGCAACAACAAACAGCATATATAAGGAAAGAGCATCCATAGTAGGTATAATGAATACATATAGCGTAAAGTACAAAGAAATAATATAGAGGCTAGAAACACTTACATAAGTTGTGTGGTGTACAATAAAAATATCTTCAAATCGAGCTGGGGCACCACGAGATCCGACAACAGGGGGGAGCCGGCCACATCCGCAACCAGTGTGCGCTACCACTAGTACCCACCCAGGTAGAGGGAACCAACTAGGCTGCCAAATGGCCACCCCGAGAAACAGGAGGAGGATATAATGTCTGTAAGCAAAGTACCAAAGGATATATACTTGTAAAATGTATATAATATAATAACTGTGAGGATTGACAGTATGAAAAAAAAGGGAAGCCAGTCAGATTGAAGAGGAGTAATTAAACTTGCATATAAGTGCCAATAAAAAAACTAAATGGCAACATGATAGTGAGTGGGTAAAGACTGACCTATGTGTAGCTGTAATCAAATCTACATCCTCACAGGACTCCTTCAATTTGACTGGCTTCCCCTTTTTTCATACTGTCAATCCTCAGTTATTATATATATTTTTACAAGTATACATTCTTTGGCACTTTGTTTACAGACATTATATCCTCCTCCTGTTTTACTGGTTGCCATTTGGCAGCCTAGCTGGTTCCCCCTACCTGGGTGGGTCCTTGAGGTAGCGCACACTGTTTGCTGATGTGGCTGGCTCCCCCTTGTTGTCGGATCTCATGGTGCCCCAGCTCAGTTTAAAGATATATTTATTGTCGGCCCATGGCAGGATTTCAGTCTTTCATTACTTCAAGCCCCAGCTTTCCCAGGAGGCAGCGGCGATGTCTCCCTCATATCTCCCAGAAACATCGGAAGTCAGGGACAAGGTATTTTTTCCTTTTTTTTTTTTTTTGTTTTATATTTCGGTTTGAGGGTGGAGGACTAACAATAAAGCATACCTTCCATTCCAATGGAAAGTCCACTTTGTTATTGTAGGAGTATCTGGCTTTTTTTCATGTAGACCAGCAACTGGATCTCTAGGCATCATTTATATATTTACCTTCTTTTTTTTTTTGTTTTGTTGGAAAAAAACAGCTTGCCCCCCAGGCTGTGCTTGGACAATAAAAAAGCAGCAGACAAAGTAAACTTTTTTTCTTCTGTCAGTTTGTTCTCTGCATTTGTGCATGATTGTCTCTCAGTACTGACCCCCCCCCCCCCCCCCCGGTTCTACTGTACAAGGAATTACAAAATGAAGGTATCAAGACAGATTAAGACACTTGGACTAAATTTACTTAACCACTTAAGCCCCGGACCATTTGGTAGCTAAAGGACCAGAGGTGAATTCAGAATTTTGCACTGCGCTGCTTTAACTGTAAATTGTGCGGACATGCAATGTTGTACCAAAACGAAATTTGCGTCCTTTTCTTCCCACAAATAGAGCTTTCTTTTAATGGTATTTGATTGCCTCTGCGATTTTTATTTTTTGCGATATAAACGGAAAAAGACAGAAAATTTTGAAAAAAAATATTTTCTACTTTTTGTTATAAGAAAAATCGAATAAACTTAATTTTAGTCATACATTTAGGCCAAAATGTATTCAGCCACATGTCTTTAGTAAAAAAAATGTCAATAAGCGTATATTTATTGGTTTGCGCAAAAGTTATAGCGTTTACAAACTAGGGTACATTTTCTGGAATTTACACAGCTTTAAATTTATGACTGCCTATCTCATTTCTTGAGGTGCTAAAATGGCAGGGCAGTACAAACCCCCCCCCAAATGACCCCATTTTAGAAAGTAGACACCCCAAGGAAATTGCTGAGAGGCATGTTGAGCCCATTGAATATTTTTTTTTTGTCCCAAGTGATTGAATAATGACAAAAAAAAAAATTACAAAAAGTTGTCACTAAATGATATATTGCTCACACATGCCATGGTTATATGTGGAATTGCACCCCAAAATACATTCTGCTGCTTCTCCTGAGTACGGGGATACCACATGTGTGGGACTTTTTAGGAGCCTAGCCACGTACGGGACCCCGGAAACCAAGCACCGCCTTCAGGATTTCTAAGGGCGCAAATTTTTGATTTCACTCCTCACTACCTATCACAGTTTTGAAGGCCATAAAATGCCAAAATAGCACAAAACCCCCCCCAAATGACCCCATTTTAGAAAGTAGACACCCCAAGGAAATTGCTAAGAGGCCTGTTGAGCCCATTGAATATTTTTTTTTTTGTCCCAAGTGATTGAATTATGACAAAAAAAAATAAAAAATTACAAAAAGTTATCACTAAATGATATATTGCTCACACATGCCATGGTTATATGTGGAATTGCACCCCAAAATAAATTTTGCTGCTTCTCCTGAGTACGGGGATACCACATGTGTGGGACTTTTTAGGAGCCTAGCCGCGTACGGGACCCCGAAAACCAATCACCGCCTTCAGGATTTCTAGGCACAAATTTTTGATTTCACTCCTCACTACCTATCACAGTTTTGAAGGCCATAAAATGCCAAAATAGCACAAAACCCCCCCAAATGACCCCATTTTGGAAAGTAGACACCCCAAGCTGTTTGCTGAGAGGCATGGTGAGTATTTTACAGCTCTCATTTGTTTTTGAAAATGAAGAAAGAACATTTTTTTTTTCTTTTTTTTTTTCAATTTTCAAAACTTTGTGACAAAAAGCGAGATCTGCAAAATACTCACAATACCTCTCAGCAAATAGCTTGGGGTGTCTACTTTCCAAAATGGGGTCATTTGGGGGGGTTTTGTGCCATCTGGGCATTCCATGGCCTCCGAAACTGTGATAGGCAGTGAGAAGTAAAATCAAAAATTGACACCCTTAGAAAGCCTGAAGGCGGTGCTTGGTTTTTGGGGTCCCGTACGCGGCTAGGCTCCCAAAAAGTCTCACACATGTGGTATCCCCGTACTCAGGAGAAGCAACAGAATGTATTTTGGGGTGTAATTCCACATATGCCCATGGCATGTTTGAGCAATATATCATTTAGTGACAACTTTGTGCAAAAACAAAAAAAATTGTCTTTTTTCCGCAACTTGTGTCAACATATAAAATATTCCATGGACTCGACATGCCTCTCAGTACATAGCTTGGGGTGTCTACTTTCCAAAATGGGGTCATTTGGGGGGGTTTTGAACTGTTCTGGCATTTTATACACAACATTAGGAAGCTTACATCCACTCTTCTAACCACTTGAAGACAAAGCCCTTTTTGACACTTTTTGTTTACATGAAAACATATTTTTTTTTGCAAGAAAATTATGTTGAACCCCCAAACATTATATATATTTTTAAAGCAAAGGCCCTACAGAATAAAATGGTGGGTGTTGCATTTTTTTTTTCTACACAGTATTTGCGCAGCGATTTTTCAAACGCATTTTTTGGGGAAAAAATACACTTTTTTTTTATTTTAATGCACTAAAACACACTATATTGCCCAAATGTTTGATGAAATAAAAAAGATGATCTTAGGCCGAGTACATAGATACCAAACACGACATGCTTTAAAATTTCGCACAAACGCACATTGGCGACAAACTACATACATTTTTAAAAGCCTTTAAAAGCCTTTACAGGTTACCCCGTTAGATTTACAGAGGAGGTCTACTGCTAAAATTACTGCCCTCAATCTGACCTTCGCGGTGATACCTCACATGCATGGTGCAATTGCTGTTTACATATGACGCCAGACCGACGCTTGCGTTCGCCATTGGGCAAGAGCAGGGCAGGACAGGGGTGCTTTTTTTTTTTTTTTTTTTTTTTTTTTTTTTATTATTAATTTTGCTTTTTTATTTTATTTTTAAACTGTTGCTTCCATATATTTTTTTTTTTTATCATTTTTATTGTTATCTCAGGGAATGTAAATATCCCCTATGATAGCAATAGGTAATGACAGGTACTCTTTTTTGAAAAAACTGGGGTCTATTGGACCCTAGATCTTTCCTCTGCCCTCAAAGCATCTGACCACACCAAGATCGGTGTGATAAAATGCTTTCCCAATTTCCCAATGGCACTTTTTATATCCGGGGGGGGACATTCCCTCCCACTGCTTGTAAAAGCAGTCCAGAGGCTAATTAGCCACTAGGATTGCTTTTACATGAAAGCCGGCCGCTGGCTGAAAAGAATGATACCAAGATGATACCTAAACCCGCAGGCATCATTCTGGTATAAACATTCAAACTCCAGCAACATACCAGTACGTTGCTGGTCCTTGTTGGACATGTATTGTAATCTTTTTTTTCATGCAGCCTGTTGGCTGAACGAAAAAAAAAGATTGATCGGTGGGTATGCCCACCATTAGAATACCGCCCTTCATCCACCCACTTCTAATGATGGGCATACATGCACCATTTATATATGCCGAAGCATGGGGGCATCTTCCCGCAAAAGTTATGCCGCGTACACATGGTCAGACTTTTCCACGGGCAAGCCTCCTTCGGAATTTCGACCGTATGTACGCGGCATTAGGAGCAAAATCGCTCCTCCGCCCCTGCTGCCCCAATGCTTCGGCATATATGCTTTTTTTTTTTTAACTGTGGTGGTGAAATCACCTCCTACAGCACTGGAGTCGCAGGAATCAGGCCTGTCTCTGCGAACGCTGCAGTTATGTGTGTTGTGTTTTGCAAGTGACAGTGATCGATCGATACTGCACTTGGGTGGCCTGGGCTGGACGGAGGGGCAAAACGCAGGTGCTAGCAGGTATCTGGGCTGATCCCGCTAACACTGCGTTTTTGGGAACCCTAAACTGCTGGGGACGCTAGTATAGATCTGATCAGATCAGATATTGATCTGTTCAGATACTATACCACTAAGGGGGGTGTATGCTTAACGCGTGGGTGTTAGCGCTACTGGCACTAACCTGACGCTGCCTGGGGTGTGACGCAGACCCTCTCTGACGCTAAAACCTAATTGATATCACCCGCCGGGCGATCAGGGGGTTAAACCTTTATTGGGTTATATATACGGCGGGTGCCCTGACACTATAAAAAGCAAACTAACTAACCAGCGTCACCCGTAACACTTATATGATGATCACTGGTGAAAGGGTTAACTAGGGGCAATTAGGGGGTTAAAACCTTTATTAGGTAATATATGGGGGTACCTGACGCTATATAAAAACCTGACGGCGAACCTAAAAAAAAATTACTGGCTACCTATCGGCATCACCGACGCTAAGACATCGATCAGAAAAATGATCGCATAGCGACGGCGGTGCTAGGGGGTGAAAGGGTTACCTGGGGGGCGATCAAGGGGGTTAAACCTTTATTAGATAATATATGGGGGTACCTGACGCTATAAAAACCTGCGGCGAACCTAAAAAAAATTACTGGCTACCGATCAGCATCACCGACGCTAAGACATCGATCAGAAAAATGATCGCATAGCGACGGCGGTGCTAGGGGGTGAAAGGGTTACCTGTGGGGTGATCAAGGGGGTTAAACCTTTATTAGGTAATATATGGGGGTACCCGACGCTATAAAAACCTGCGGCGAACCTAAAAAAAATTACTGGCTACCGATCAGCATTGCCGACGCTAAGACATCGATCAGAAAAATTATCGCTTAGTGACAGTGGTGATAGGGGGTGAAAGGGTTACCTGGGGGGCGATCAAGGGGGTTAAACCTTTATTAGGTAATATATGGGGGTACCCGACACTATAAAAACCTGCGGCAAACCTAAAAAAAATTACTGGCTACTGATCAGCATCACCGACGCTAAGACATCGATCAGAAAAATGATTGCTTAGTGACAGTGGTGATAGGGGGTGAAAGGGTTATCTGGGGGGTGATCAGGGGGTTAAACCTTTATTAGGGGGGGGTTAGGGGGCGACACTGGACCTAAAACTAAATGTAGTGACACTTTTACAGTCACAAATGTCACTGATTGCAGTGATCACTAAATAAATGGTCACGGCAATCAGTGACACTGTGACTGGGGGCTGGGGGGTGATCTGGGGGGGCGATTTATGTGCCTATGTGTCCTGGTGTTAGTGTGCTGTTTTGTGTACTAACCTGCATCTTCTCCTGTACGGCGCTCGGTATATGTGAGCGCCGCAGGAGAGATGACATCACTTCCTCCTGCCTGGCAGGCAGGGGAAGCTCTCTCATTCGCCGGGAGCGATCGAGAGGGGGGGGCCGGAATCGAACGGCCGTCCCCTCATGCCGGATCGCTCCCGAAGGTAAAACGACCACCCACTGTAAAGAAGGGGGGTCCGATCGGACCCCCCAACTATACAAAGGCAATCACGTATATGTACGTGATTCTGCCTGTCGGTGCCATTCTGCCGACGTATATTTACAGTGGGCGGTCGTTAAGTGGTTAAAGTAGATATAAAACCGAAAAAATTATTTTTAATTAAGTCTTGCACCTTGTACAGTATATGATTTCATGTCATCTGTCCCCAGTCTTCCCGCGAAGAGTTAATTCAGCTCTGAGCAGTCCTCTTATCTTTTTTCAGTGAGATAAAACAGTTGGAGAAATAGATGTCCATTTCTCCCCCCTAACTGTGATTTACATATCTCATGGATGAGTGTGAGAGAGGCATTCTGTGTACTTCAGATCCCCTCCTCCTTCTCAGCTCTCACAGGATTGGCTGCTCCACACCTCAACGTGATTGGGCATGCTGAAGTCATGTGGTCACTTTCCTGTATTTTGACTGCATGTTGGTGATCATGGGGCATAATCCACAAGACCAGCAGAAGTTCAGTGTAAGAAATATCAATGTCTGGCCAAGGGGAGTGTAGAATTGGGTGGGGAGTCTACTGACATCACGACTCCACCCACCGAGCTCCAGACAACAGACCCACCTACAGAATCTGCAGTTTTTCGGGTCTCATAACAGACAAAGGGGAGACATTTGACAGGTAAGGATACAGTGCCTTGCAAAAGTATTCACCCCCCCTTGGCTTTTTACCTATTTTGTTACATTACAGCCTTTAGTTCAATGTTTTTTTAATCTGAATTATATGTGATGGATCAGAACACAATAGTCTAAGTTGGTGAAGTAAAATTAGAAAAATATATACATAAAACAATTTTTCAGAAATAAAAAACTGATAATTGGCATGTGCGTATGTATTCACCCCCTTTGTTATGAAGCCCAAAAAAAGCTCTGGTGCAACCAATTACCTTCAGAAGTCACATAATTAGTGAAATGATGTCCACCTGTGTGCAATTTAAGTGTCACATGATCTGTCCTTACATATACACACCCTTTTGAAAGGCCCCAGAGGCTGCAACACCTAAGCAAGAGGCACCACTAACCAAACACTGCCATGAAGACCAAGGAACTCTCCAAACAAGTAAGGGACAATGTTGTTGAGAAGTACAAGTCAGGGTTAGGTTATAAAACAATTATCCAAATCTTTGATGATCCCTAGGAGCACCATCAAATCTATCATAACCAAATGGAAAGAACACCAAAAACTCAGGGACCGGGCAAGGAGGGCATTAATCAGAGAGGCAGCACAGAGACCTAAGGTAACCCTGAAATAGCTGCAGAGTTCCACAGCAGAGACTGGAGGACGACAATAAGCCATACGTTCCATAGAGTTGGGTTTTATGGCAGAGTGGCCAGAAGAAAGTCATTACTTTCAGCAAAAAACTAAATGGCACGTTTTGAGTTTGCGAAAAGGCATGTGGGAGACTCCCAAAATGTATGGAGGAAGGTGCTCTGGTCTGATGAAACTAAAATTTAACTTTTTGGCCATCAAAGAAAACGCTATGTCTGGCGCAAACCCAACACATCACATCACCCAAATAACACCATCATGTTTTTCAGCAGTCGGGACTGGGAAACTGGTCAGAGTTGAGGGAAAGATGGATGGTGCTAAATACAGGGATATTCTTGAGCAAAACCTGTACCACTGTGTGTGTGATTTGAGGCTAGGATGGAGGTTCACCTTCCAGCAGGACAATGACCCCAAACACACTGCTAAAGCAACACTTGAGTGGTTTAAGGGGAAACGTGTAAATGTGTTGGAATGGCTAGTCAAAGCCCAGACTTCAATCCAATAGAAAATCTGTGGTCAGACTTAAAGATTGCTGTTCACAAGCGCAAACCATCCAACTTGAAGGAGCTGGAGCAGTATTGCAAGGAGGAATGGGCAAAAATCCCAGTGGTAAGATATGGCAAGCTAATAGAGACTTATTCAAAGCGACAAGGTGACGCTATAAAGTATTAACTTTAGGGGGGTGAATAGTTATGCACATTGACTTTTTGTGTTATTTCATCCTATTTGTTTGCTTCACAATAAAAAAAAAAAAAAAAAAAAAAATTCTATGTGGGCATGTTCTGTAAATTAACCCTTTCACGCTGAGCGGACGCATATATGCGTCCTCGGTTTTCGGGGGTTATACCGGGATGATGCCTGCAGCTGCAGGCATCATCCCGGTACCGTTGTTTAGAGCGGGCGATCGGCTTTCCTGGTATAACCACCGATGCGGCTAAAAGCCGCTCGGTTGTTATACCGGAGGGGACATCCCCCCCCTCCCGCCGCCTCCGCCGCTCTTACCGGGCCTCCCGTCCCACCGGGAGACCCGATCCACGATCCGCCACCTCGGGCGGCTACACAGAGAGTGAATCAAAGCCGCGAACGGCTTTGATTTTTTCTCTGCACTGTAACCACGGAAGCGACGTCATGACGTCACATCCGGGTTACTCGGCTGCCAATGGCGCCGAATTTAAAAAAGTACACAGTATTCAGAATTGCCGTTTTCGGCGATCTGAATACTTTGAAGTGCAAAGGAGGGATTGGGGGTCTTTTAGACCTCCGATCTCTCCATAAAGAGTACCTGTCACCACTTGATACTGTCACAAGGGATGTTTACATTCCTTGTGACAGCAATAAAAGTGATAAAAAAAATTATTTTTTTAAAAGCACTATTTTTAACCACTTAAGCCCCGGACCATTTCGGGCCATTAGGACCAGGCCTGTTTTTGGGATTCGGCACTGCGCTGCTTTAACTGTAAATTGTGCGGACATGCAATGTTGTACCCAAATGAAATTTGCGTCCTTTTCTTCCCACAAATAGAGCTTTCTTTTAATGGTATTTGATTGCCTCTGCGATTTTTATTTTTTGCGATATAAACAGAAAAAGACCGAAAATTTTGAAAAAAATGATATTTTCTACTTTTTGTTATAAGAAAAATCGAATAAACTCAATTTTAGTCATACATTTAGGCCAAAATGTATTCAGCCACATGTCTTTAGTAAAAAAAATGTCAATAAGCGTATATTTATTGGTTTGCGCAAAAGTTATAGAGTTTACAAACTAGGGTACATTTTCTGAAATTTACACAGCTTTAAATTTATGACTGCCTATCTCATTTCTCGAGGTGCTAAAATGGCAGGGCAGTACAAAACCCCCCCAAATGACCCCATTTTGGAAAGTAGACACCCCAAAGAAATTGCTGAGAGGCATGTTGAGCCCATTGAATATTTTTTTTTTTGTCCCAAGTGATTGAATAATGACAAAAAAAAAAAAAAAATTACAAAAAGTTGTCACTAAATGATATATTGCTCACACATGCCATGGTTATATGTGGAATTGCACCCCAAAATACATTCTGCTGCTTCTCCTGAGTACGGGGATACCACATGTGTGGGACTTTTTAGGAGCCTAGCCACGTACGGGACCCCGGAAGCCAAGCACCGCCTTCAGGATTTCTAAGGGCGCAAATTTTTGATTTCACTCCTCACTACCTATCACAGTTTCGAAGGCCATAAAATGCCAAAATAGCACAAAACCCCCCCAAATGACCCCATTTTGGAAAGTAGACACCCCAAGCTATTTACTGAGAGGCATGTTCAGTCCATGGAATATTTTATATTTTGCCACAAGTTGCGGGAATATGACAAACTTTTTTTTTTTTGCACAAAGTTGTCACTAAATGATATATTGCTCACACATGCCATGGGCATATGTGAAATTACACCCCAAAATACATTCTGCTGCTTCTCCTGAGTACGGGGATACCACATGTGTGGGACTTTTTGGGAGCCTAGCCGCGTACGGGACCCCAAAAACCAAGCACCGCCTTCAATGTTTCTAAGGGCATACATTTTTGATTTCACTCCTCACTACCTATCACAGTTTTGAAGGCCATAAAATGCCAAGATGGCACAAACCCCCCCAAATGACCCCATTTTGGAAAGTAGACACCCCAAGCTATTTGCTGAGAGGCATGTTGACCCCATTGAATATTTTTTTTTTTGTCCCAAATGATTGAATAATGACAAAAAGAAAAAAAAAAATGTACAAAAAGTTGTCACTAAATGATATATTGCTCACACATGCCATGGTTATATGTGGAATTGCACCCCAAAATACATTCTGCTGCTTTTCCTGAGTACGGGGATACCACATGTGTGGGACTTTTTGGGAGCCTAGCCGCGTACAGGGCCCCAAAAACCAAGCACTGCGAACGCTGCAGTTATGTGTGTTGTGTTTGGTAAGTGACAGTGATCGATCGATACTGCACTTGGGTGGGCTGGGCTGGGCTGGGCTGGGCTGGGCTGGGCGGAGGGGCTAAACGCAGGCGCTAGCAGGTATCTGGGCTGATCCCGCTAACACTGCGTTTTTGGGAACCCTAAACCGCTGGGGATGCTAGTATAGATCTGATCAGATACTATACCACTAAGGGGGGTGTATGCTTTGCGCGTGGGTGTTAGCGTTACTGTCACTAACCTAACACTGCCTGGGGCGACGCAGACCCTCTCTGGCGCTAAAACCTAATTGATCTCACCCGCCGGGCGATCAGGGGGGTTAAACCTTTATTGGGTTATATACGGCGGGTGCCCTGATGCTATAAAAAGCAAACTAATCAACCAGCGTCACCCGTAACCTTTATATGGTGATCACTGGTGAAAGGGTTAACTAGGGGCAATCAGGGGGTTAAAACCTTTATTAGGTTAAATATGGGGGTACCTGACACTATATAAAAACCTGACGGGTAACCTAAATAACCAAATAACTTACTGGCTAACCAGTGACACCAGTGACGCTTATACGGCGATCACTGGTGAAAGCGTTAACTCTAGGGGCAATCAGGGGGTTAAAATAATATATGGGGGTACCTGACACTAATAAAAACCTGCGGCGAACCTAAAAAAAAATAACTGCCTATCTAAAACACCAGCGACACGAATACAGCGATCGGAAAAACAATCGCTTAGTGACGCTGAAGTTAGGGGGTGAAAGGGTTACCTGGGGGGTGATCAAGGGGTTAAACCTTTATTAGGGGGGGTTAGGGGGCTACCCTGGACCTAAAGGGGCCTAATCCTAACTGCCCTGCAACTTTTTACAATCACAGATGACACTAAATGCAGTGATCAGTAAAATAAATGATCACTGCAATCAGTGACACTGTGATTGGGGGCTTTGGGGTGACCTGGGGGGTGATCTGGGGGTGACTGGGGGGGGTGATTTGTGTGCCTATGTGTACCTACGTGTCAGTGGACTGTTGGTGCACTAACCTGCTTCTTCTCTGCTCGGCGCCGGGAACGAAAAGACCGCGGCGAGGGAGATGACATCACTTCCTCCTGCCTGTGTTTACATCACATGGCGGAGGAAGCATTTTCATTGGCCGGGAGCGATCGCGAGGGGGGGGGCGGAATCGAGCGGCCGCCCCCTCATGCCTGATCGCTCCCGAACACTTAACGGCCGCTCACTGCAGTGAAGGGGGGTCCGGATGGACCCCCCAACTGCACAAAGGCGATCACGTAGATCTACGTGATTCTGCCTGTCGGTGCCATTCTGCCGACGTAAATCGGCGGTGGGCGGTCGTTAAGTGGTTAATTATAAAAATAAATAAAATAAATAATAATAAAAATTTTTTTTTTAAAGCGCCCCTGTCCCCGCGAGCTCGCGCGGCAAAGAAAACGCATACGAAAGTCACGCCCGCATATGAAAACGGCGTTCAAATCACACATGTGAGGTATCGCCGCGATCATCAGAGCGAGAGCAATAATTATAGCCATAGACCTCCTCTGTACCTCTAACCTAGTAGCCGTAAAAAAAAATTAAAGCGTCGCCTATGGAGATTTTAAGGTACCGTAGTTTTTCGCCATTCCACGAGTGCGGGCAATTATAAAGCATGACATGTTTGGTATCTATTTACTCTGCGTAACATCATATTTCACATTATACATAAAAATTGGACTAACTTTGCTTTTTAATTTTTTTAAAATTCATGAAAGTAAATTTTTCCAAAAAAGTTGCGTTTAAAACACCGCTGCACAAAAACTGTGTGATATAAAATATTGCAACAATCGCCATTTTATTCTCTAGATTCTCTGCTAAAAAAATATACATAATGTTTGGGGTTTCTAAGTAATTTTCTAGCAAAAAATCCGCATTTTAACTTGTGAACACCAAATGTCAGAAATAGGCTTAGTCATGAAAGGGTTGTGCAAATCCTCAAACAATCCATGTTAATTCCAGGTTGTGAGGCAACAAAATACTAAAATGCCAAGGGGGTTGAATACTTTTGCAAGGCACTGTACATGTAGGAGGCATGTATATCCTTATAGATAACCACTATGGCAGTAGTTTAGAAAGAATGAGAGTAGGTTTACATCCATTTTAAAAATATTTGATGCAATAATGAATAAATAACTGCATGATTATGGCTGGCATTCAGTTTAAATGTTAATAGTTTGATTGGAATATATTTTAAAGCTCGACAATAGACAAACTGAAATCACCCCAACAGGGTCGTGGACAGCACTACAAACTTGACAAGTCATCCCAAGTCTGCTCTAAAATGTTAAGTTTTGATTGGGGCTGGGCTTTAAATTATGTTTTGCATGCATGGTATCTGCACACACAGTCTTAACCACTTAAGCCCCGGACCATTTGGTAGCTAGAGGACCAGAGGTGATTTCAGAATTTTGCGCTGCTTTAACTGTAAATTGTGCGGACATGCAATGTTGTACCCAAACGAAATTTGCGTCCTTTTCTTCCCACAAATAGAGCTTTCTTTTAATGGTATTTGATTGCCTCTGCTATTTTTATTTTTTGCGATATAAACGGAAATAGACCGAAAATTTTGAAAAAAAATGATATTTTCTACTTTTTGTTATAAGAAAAATCGAATAAACTCAATTGTAGTCATACATTTAGGCCAAAATGTATTCAGCCACATGTTTTTAGTAAAAAAAATGTCAATAAGCGTATATTTATTGGTTTGCGCAAAAGTTATAGCGTCTACAAACTAGGGTACATTTTCTGGAATTTACACAGCTTTTAGTTTATGACTGCCTATCTCATTTCTTGAGGTGCTAAAATGGCAGGGCAGTACAAAACCCCCCCAAATGACCCCATTTTGGAAAGTAGACATCCCAAGGAAATTGCTGAGAGGCATGTTGAGCCCATTGAATATTTTTTTTTTTTGTCTCAAGTGATTGAATAATGACTAAAAAAAAATAAAAAGTTGTCACTAAATGATATATTGCTCACAAATGCCATGGTTATATGTAGAATTGCACCCCAAAATACATTTTGCTGCTTCTCCTGAGTACGGGGATACCACATGTGTGGGACTTTTTGGGAGCCTAGCCGCGTACGGGACCCCGAAAACCAAGCACCGCCTTCAGGATTTCTAAGGGCGCAAATTTTTGATTTCACTCCTCACTACCTATCACAGTTTCGAAGGCCATAAAATGCCAAAATAGCACAAAACCCCCCCAAATGACCCCATTTTGGAAAGTAGACACCCCAAGCTATTTGCTGAGAGGCATGGTGAGTATTTTACAGCTCTCATTTGTTTTTGAAAATGAAGAAAGAAAATATTTATTTATTTGTGGGCACTGATTGGCATAAGTTAGGCATATTTTTATACATGTGGATGGCCATGGGGGACTTACCTGGCCATCCACGTTAGGGGCTTCCCTGGTGGTCCTGGGCGGCATCCTGGTGGTCTAGTGTGGGCATCCAAGGGGGGGCTGCGCTGATAAACAATCAGCGTGAACCCCCCCTGTCAGGAGAGCCGTCGATCAGCTCTCCTCTACTCGCGTCTGTCCACGGCTCTTCCTGTTTACATCGTGATCAGCCGTGATTGGACACGGCTGATCACGTGGTAAAAAGCCTCCGCCGGAGGCTCTTTACCGAGATCAGTGTAGCGGTGGGTCAGACTGACACACCGATCCACCGATCGCCGCGATGCACGCCCCCCGGGCGCACGGCGGCTGTTATCCTGCGGGACGTCAATAGACGTCCAGTCAGGATAACACAACCACTTCCCGGACATTAATCTCCTATTGACCGGGCGGGAAGTGGTTAAAACAACGATATTGAGCTGGGGTTTGTGTTTAGACCTTTTTTTCACAATCCAGAACAGCACTTAGTACTGGAGTTCCACCCACTTTTACAACTTTTTTTTTTTACAAGAAACACTTTTACAACTTTGTCTTAAAGGAAGATAACTTCTCCACCACTCGCTTTTGGTTAATTTATTTTTCTTGCTTTTTATGAAGTACCTTCCATCCCAGCCTCGCCGCAGCCTCACATCATCTTCTCCCCCGCTGCCTTCTGGGACCTGTGTGTGTGTGTGTCCCCCAGAAGATGACGGGGCCATTCAAGAAGCGCCGCACACACATGCGCAGTTGGAAACCGGCGGTGAAGCCTGAAGGCTCTACTGCTGGTTTCCCTTAGTTTGAATGGCGGCGCCTGCACCCCGATTCGATGGACTGATCGGCCTCTGGGGACTGACATCGCGGGCTCTCTGGACATGTAAATGTCCTTATTTAAAAGTCAGCAGCTACAGTGTTTTGTAGCTGCTGACTTTATAAAAAAATTAAGATATGCGGCTGGAACACTGCTTTAAGAATGCTTAAAATGTTGATTTACTTGTGGCGCCTCATTTAATGACCAATCCGTTTACCAACCTGGTCCTTGAGTGAGGAGTACCTGTATTTACTGTGTTACTTAGGAATCTAATATAGCCCCCCCAAAGGTGATGTTTCAGGCACAGTGCCAGGATGAGCTGCTTTTGTTCCCTTGAAAATATTTATACATTTGCTTTTACTATTATCCTGGAGATAGACTGGGGGAGTGCATTTTTTTTATTTTATTTTTTAAAGTAAATAAGTATAATTGCTGTGCTTTTCAGCATTGAGCCATAGTCCACACTCGTATGAATTGCTCCATCATGCTTCTTTTATTATAGTCATTCCTTATGATAGCCATAAACAAACAATTGGCAAGAGTATATGAAAGTGTCTCATTAGCAATACTCTTGGCTTAGAAAGAATACGGCTAATAGGTAATCTGTGGAGAAAATAATTAATCTTCTAGGTGGCATAATGTGTTTTTAGATATCAAACATTTTCTAATGCTACGAAATACACATATTCATCTTTTGCATTCAACCGTTAGGCCTCATGCCCACGGACGTTTTTACAGGCGCGTTTTTGAGCGTTTTTTACAGCTTAAAAACGCCTGTCCATGTTAGTCTATAGCTTCATGCCCACCTAGACGTTTTTGAGCTGCAAATAGCATAGACGTTTTTAAGCTGTAAAAAAAACCCAGGACCAGTGCGTTCCTCAGCGTCGGCGTTAGGCATAAAAAAACGCGATCGTGTTTTTTAGCTCCGACGTTTTTTTTTTAAATAAAAAATTATACAATAACATGGACAGGCGTTTTTAAGCTGTAAAAAACGCAGCTGTAAAAACGTCTGTGGGCATGAGGCCTTAAGAGTAACTTACGGTTGTCCTTTCAAATCATTCTAATGAAGCATCTTACTATAAACAACACAAGGTTCCCCATGCTCCATATGATTTTTATATATTTTTTAATGCAAATAGAAATACTATTGACTGTCTCATAATAAATGTCTCCAAGAGGCCGGAGCCTGGCCATTGTATGTATTACTGGAAAATTTATAAAAATAGCACAAATAATGGTTTCCAGAGCAACAGAGGGGGATATATACCGCTCTCATATTGACGTATTTAAATGTGTTTAAGTAAAGTTACTGCTTCCTGCTATTTACTCAATTATTTGTGACAGTGTTATAAATACATTTGGACACTCCAATGTATTATTCTTGTGCTTTTCTTGTGTAAATATTACTCTGCTAATAGTAAAAATGTAGTACGTGTAAGTGCTGTGGGAAGGATGTACCTTTAAACTTCAGCACAGTTTTATGGCGTATGAAAAGGGTCATAAAGAAACGTTAATCAAAAGGTTATCAGAGGTAGCAAACAAACAACATTTTGCCTTAAAATAGTTCTAATTTATTGTGGATGCAGAGGTCTTTGCGGAAATGGTGTTTGGGTCATTTCTGTTCTGATAGTTTCCTAGAACAGGATTTTCCTTTGTTTATTCTCATGACAGAAATGTGTCACAGTTACTAGGGTACTGTCTGTTACAAAGTCAGACAGCAGTATTCTTCCTGCACGGAAGTGTGCTAATTTCTTGCCAGCAAATTATTTCTCAGGAATAGTCTTGTATAACCTATCTGCAATGGGCGTGTACACTACATTGTATTTGGAGACACTTTGGAGCTGGAAATTGTACCAGTGGTTCAAATGTGGTACAAATCTAACATAAAAAGAATGTGGGGCAATGGCATAAATTTATTGTTAAAATAAACCTCTTGTATTTTGACAGGAAGCCAGCTCCTGAACTACTGATTGAGTATTCCAGGAAAGTGGACTTCTTAAAGGGCCTGTTAGAGGCTGAAAAATTGGTAAGTCTTGCATTTAAAAGACAGCATATGTAAGATAAAATGCCTGTTAAAGAAACCTGAATAACAGAGTAAAGGTGTTGACCTTAACTCCTGTGATGGCTAGTTGCCCGACCATCCTGCATTAACTAAACATCGGACAACCAAGAGATGGCTCCATTGGCCACGTAGAGTCATATCACATTGGTGTACATGTGCATGGCAACCCACTGATGCCTCTTATTATGGGAAGAGGGTTGTTGGCTTAAAGTGGTTGTAAAGACTGCAGGAAGGGAAAAAACCTTACATGTTTTTCTCCACCTCCATCCATCCCTAAATTCTTACCTGAGCCTGATCTTGATCCACAGTAGCTGCTCTCTCCTCACTGGGGATCGAGGCAGCAGCAGATGCCATTGGCTCCTGCTGCTGTCAATCACAGCCTGTGAGGAGAGAGCAGCGAGGGGTGGGGCCGAGTATCTGCGTCTATAGACACAGGCAGCACAGCTCGGGATAGAGCCCACAGGTGTGCCACCATAGGAAGTGACTTCCTATGGTGGCACACCAAGAAGAGAACGAGCGAGGACCGCTAGCAGGGGACCCAAGAAGAGGAGGATCAGGGCTACTGCACAGAGCAGGTAAAATATTAAACCTGTTTGTTATAATAAAAAAAACAGCCTTTTCAATCACTTTAACCACTTAAGCCCCGGACCATTTGGTAGCTAAAGGACCAGAGGTGAATTCAGAATTTTGCACTGCGCTGCTTTAACTGTAAATTGTGCGGACATGCAATGTTGTACCCAAACGAAATTTGCGTCCTTTTCTTCCCACAAATAGAGCTTTCTTTTAATGGTATTTGATTGCCTCTGCGATTTTTATTTTTTGCGATATAAACGGAAAAAGACCGAAAATTTTGAAAAAAAATGATATTTTCTACTTTTTGTTATAAGAAAAATCGAATAAACTCAATTTTAGTCATACATTTAGGCCAAAATGTATTCAGCCACATGTCTTTAGTAAAAAAAATGTCAATAAGCGTATATTTATCGGTTTGCGCAAAAGTTATAGCGTTTACAAACTAGGGTACATTTTCTGGAATTTACACAGCTTTTAATTTATGACTGCCTATCTCATTTCTTGAGGTGCTAAAATGACAGGGCAGTACAAAACCCCCCCAAATGACCCCATTTTAGAAAGTAGACACCCCAAGGAAATTGCTGAGAGGCCTGTTGAGCCCATTGAATATTTTTTTTTTGTCCCAAGTGATTGAATAATGACAAAAAAAAAAATTACAAAAAGTTGTCACTAAATGATATATTGCTCACACATGCCATGGTTATATGTGGAATTGCACCCCAAAATACATTCTGCTGCTTCTCCTGAGTACGGGGATACCACATGTGTGGGACTTTTTAGGAGCCTAGCCACGTACGGGACCCCGGAAACCAAGCACCGCCTTCAGGATTTCTAAGGGCGCAAATTTTTGATTTCACTCCTCACTACCTATCACAGTTTTGAAGGCCATAAAATGCCAAAATAGCACAAAACCCCCCCAAATGACCCCATTTTGGAAAGTAGACACCCCAAGCTGTTTGCTGAGAGGCATGGTGAGTATTTTACAGCTCTCATTTGTTTTTGAAAATGAAGAAAGAACTCTTTTTTTTTTTTCAATTTTCAAAACTTTGTGACAAAAAGCGAGATCTGCAAAATACTCACAATACCTCTCAGCAAATAGCTTGGGGTGTCTACTTTCCAAAATGGGGTCATTTGGGGGGGTTTTGTGCCATCTGGGCATTCCATGGCCTCCGAAACTGTGATAGGCAGTGAGAAGTAAAATCAAAAATTGACACCCTTAGAAAGCCTGAAGGCGGTGCTTGGTTTTTGGGGTCCCGTACGCGGCTAGGCTCCCAAAAAGTCTCACACATGTGGTATCCCCGTACTCAGGAGAAGCAACAGAATGTATTTTGGGGTGTAATTCCACATATGCCCATGGCATGTTTGAGCAATATATCATTTAGTGACAACTTTGTGCAAAAAAAATAAAAAATAAAATTATTTTTTCCGCAACTTGTGTCAACATATAAAATATTCCATGGACTCGACATGCCTCTCAGTATATAGCTTGGGGTGTCTACTTTCCAAAATGGGGTCATTTGGGGGGGTTTTGAACTGTTCTGGCATTTTATACACAACATTAGGAAGCTTACATCCACTCTTCTAACCACTTGAAGACAAAGCCCTTTTTCTCTTGTCATCCATGGACTGACACAGCGTGTCTTATACACCTTTACACGTGGGTTATGTCCCTGCTTGCAGGAGAAGACCTAGGCAGAATGTGAGATGTTATACATACATTCTAAACAGCCAGAGCTGAACAGCCCCGCCCAGGGGGGCGGTCCCTCTGGGCATAACCCTCCCACTGCAGTCAGCAGACCTCAGTTTTTTTCTGCCTAGCAGAAGGAGAAGACGTGGCTCTCTCAGGAGCCAGTCTCCTGACCTATTTTTATTCTTTTGGAAATTTTTTTCCTATTTTATTTTTTTATTTTTTTTTGAGATCTTCTATCAACTCTCGGCTGGGCAACAGGTTGGGTACAAGATATCCTCGTAGTCTTCCCTGTCCGACCATCGAGCGTGCTGATCCTCGCCTTGTGTGCGTGAGACTCAGTTCACGACATGCCCCACGACTCCAGGGGTGGCTTCCAGCTCCGCGGTCCTCTCAAGATAGAACAGTCCGGCTGTATCTTTCGCGGTGGACCGGGCCGACAGCTACTCAGTACCGCACTGTGATAGTTCTGTCAGAAACACACCAGCGGGTCCCTCAGGGGACGGGTAAGTAGTCTCTCCTGGCTGCAGGTGAGTACATGCTGTGTGTTTCTTGTGTGGGGGATTTCCCTGTCTCCCCCTGTGTTTTTAATGTCACTCTCTGTTCACTAGTGCTGGCGCTGTACTATAGGGGGTGCCTGGGGGCCATACTGTCCTGGGGGGGGGGCTCATGCTGCTCTGCACTCACTGGGGCTGTTTTGTTTTTGGAGGTGAGGGGCCTGGGCGCCGTTCGGCGCCATGTTTTGTGTGTGTGCTGGTTTTTACATTGGCGGCCATCTTGCCGGGGCCCGCCGGAGCACATTGCGGCGGCCATTTTCTTGTAGCCGCACGTCTTTTCTGGCACTAGTTTGGCCTCTAGCGCCGCTGGAAACGGCGCGAATCTCCTCACACTCTCTCCTCTCAGCTCACTCACGCTGAGCAGCGCGGCGCAGTGAGACAGAGCGGCGGAACCGAGCGGTCCTGGTCAGGTTGGTGGGTTCCCTGGGCATTCCCCTACTTCAGTCAGCACGGCCTGTGGGTGGTCTGAGAGGGACATTATGGAATCAGAGTCACCAGCTTCCCCTAACATGCCAGAGGCAGCAGCCAGTGCTCCAGCACCTGCGGTCCCTATGGACCAGTTGTCGGCAGTCCTGGAATCATTTCTGACCAGGATGGAAGCTGTGTGTGAGCACAAGGGAGCAAAAAAGCGCCCTCTCCCCACTTTATCTCCACAAGGGGAGTGCTCTGCTTCAGATATGGGCCTAGTTATTGCTGCTCAGGACCCTAGCTCTGAATATTTGGATGGTTTTGAACAGGACATTCCTTGTGAGGAAGACTCCAGTTCTGAGTCAGTAAATGACAGGGCGCTTGTTAGTGAACTCATTGATGCTGTGAGGGACACTCTCAAGCTAGATGCTGCGACCGCAGAACCTCAGGCGGATACAGTCTCCTTTGGTTCTTTTAAGACCAAGCCTTCTAAAAAGGTTTTTCCATATGTATCTTTCTTTGACCAGCTCATTGACCAGGTCTGGGAAAAGCCGCAGAAGACTTTTATGGTCCCGCAGCGTTTGTCTATTAGATACCCCTTTGAAGACGCCCTGCTTAAAAAGTGGGCTTCTCCCCCGGTGGTCGACCCTCCAGTCGCCCGTTTAAACAAGGCCACCACTCTCCCGATGGAGGGGACTCCTGCGTTTAAGGACCCCACTGACAGGAGGTCAGAAGTGGTGAGTAGAGCCATGTTCGCCTTGTTGGGATCCGCCCTACGGCCCGTAGTAGCGGCGACCCTTGTGTCTCAGACACTCACGGAATGGGCAAAAATTTTGCACCAAACTGTGCAGGAGTATAACCTTCCTCCAGACACTATTGCTCTGGCCCACCAGATGGTGCAGGGTCTGATATATGTGTGCGACGCCACGTTGGACGCGGCCCCTTTAATATCCAGGGCCTCTGTCTCGGCGGTGGTATTGCGTCGTCTCATCTGGTTGAAATGCTGGTCTGCTGACCTAGCCTCTAAGAAGCTCCTGACGGATCTACCTTTTAAGGGTGGTAGACTTTTTGGTGCTGCTCTGGATGACATCATCAAGGATGTCACGGGAGGTAAAAGCACTCTCCTTCCTCAAACTATCAAGGGTAAGGAGGCCCGACGTAAACCGGGTCCTTCCTTTCCAGCAAAAAAGGGTTTTTTTCGTCCGTCAGAGTCCACGGGTAAGCCATCCCAGACTGACAACAGTGCGGCTGGCGGGCACAAGCGCCCCTGGGTGCGTAAGCCGAACAAGCCGGCTCCCAAGCCCGCCTCCGCGTGAAGTCTTGCCCCCGCCCGTCTCTGGGGTGGGGGGACGACTTCGCAGGTTCACGGATCGGTGGACCTCCCGGATCTCCGACCGGTGGGTGTGCGAGGTGGTCACCTCAGGATACAGAATAGAGTTCCGCTCCTGGCCCCCAGACAGATTCTTTCCCTCAAATCTCCCTCTCCTTCCTGCCCGTCGGGCAGCCCTCTTGGGGGCTGTACAGGATTTGATCGGGTCCGGAGTAATTGTGCCGGTTCCGTCCCAGGAGAGGTTTCAGGGGTTCTACTCGAATCTGTTTGTTGTTCCAAAAAAGGACGGGGTTCGGCCGATCCTGGACCTCAAGGCCCTGAATGCCTTCGTGAAGGTGCAAAAATTCCGCATGGAATCCATTCGCACGGTGGTCGCTACACTCCGTCAAGGGGATTTTCTGGCATCCTTGGACATCAAGGACGCCTACTTGCATGTTCCGATCTGCGCAAGCCACCAGAAGTTTCTGCGCTTTGCGGTCGGCGAAGTCCACTATCAATTTGTGGCTCTTCCCTTCGGCCTGGCCTCGGCACCGAGGGTGTTCACCAAGGTGCTTGCCCCGGTCCTAGCTTTGCTGAGACAGCGAGGCATTGCTATCGTGGGCTATCTGGACGATTTCCTTCTAAGAGCAGACAGTGGCTCAGAATTGGAAGAAAGTGTGACTATCGTCAGTCAGACCCTCAG
Organism: Rana muscosa; assembly: GCA_029206835.1. Lineage (NCBI taxonomy): Eukaryota > Metazoa > Chordata > Amphibia > Anura > Ranidae > Rana > Rana muscosa. Next base: position 601,000,054 of record CM055116.1, on the reverse strand, counting down.
GGAGTTTGGGTGGCTCCTGAACGTTCAGAAGTCGGTTCTAGTCCCGACTCAGCGTCTGGAGTATCTAGGTCTGATTCTGGACTCCTTGGAAGCAGAGTCTTCCTACCTCCAGACAAACTACTGACACTTCAGTCTGCAGTACGGGTGGTGACTTCCCGAAAATGGTCGTCAATCCGCTTTTGCATGAGAGTCCTGGGACTCATGGTGGCCTCCTTCGAGGCCGTTCCTTATGCCCAAGCGCACACCAGGGCCTTACAGAAAGAGATCTTGTCCACTTGGGACAAATCCCAGTTGTCCTTGGATCTTCAGATCCAGGTGAGTCACCTGGTCAGGGCGTCCCTGACGTGGTGGTTGAGGTCCCCGGCTCTTCGGTCCGGGAAGTCGTTCCTCCCCATCCAATGGACGGTGATCACGACGGACGCCAGCCTGACGGGCTGGGGGGGAGTCTGGGGAGTCCTGTCGGCCCAAGGGCTTTGGACTCCGGACGAAGCCCTCTTACCGATCAATGTGCTGGAGATACGGGCAATCAGACTGTGCCTCTCCTCATGGTCGGAGAAACTACAGGGTCACTCCATCAGGATACAATCGGACAACGCCACAGCAGTGGCATATGTCAACCATCAAGGGGGGACTCGGAGCTCAGCTGCGGCTTCCGAGGTCGCCCGCATCCTGAGGTGGGCCGAAAGAAGCGTGCCGGCTCTGTCGGCCGTCTACATTCCGGGCGTAGACAATTGGCAGGCGGACTATCTAAGTCGCCAGACGCTGGACCAGGGGGAGTGGTCCTTGCACCCGGAGGTCTTTCAACTTCTTTGCAGATGGTGGGGCACGCCGGATGTGGACCTGATGGCTTCTCGACTCAATCGCAAGGTGTCGAGGTTTGTGGCCAGATCCAGGGATCCCTGGGCGGATGCCTCGGATGCGTTGGTGGCCCCATGGGGTCAGTATCGCCTGATATACGTTTATCCTCCGCTGCAGTTGCTCCCTCGCCTGCTCCGCAGGGTAGCGACCGAGGGAATTCCGGTGATCCTCATTGCTCCGGATTGGCCTCGGCGTCACTGGCGGTTACCGATACGGGGGGACCTTCTGTCTCAAGGTCCTATATTTCATCCTGCTTTACAGTCTCTGGTTTTAACGGCATGGTTATTGAAAGCCAGGTGCTGAGAGACCGAGGTCTCTCGGATTCGGTCATTTCGACCATGTTAAGGGCACGGAAGTCTTCCTCCAGAAGGATCTATCACCGTACTTGGAGAGCTTACATCGCCATGTGCGAAGAGCTGGACTGGCGCCCACGAACGTATTCCGTTCCCAGAATCCTGCATTTTCTGCAGCGTGGCGTGACCCAAAAGCTCGCTTTGAGTACCATTAAGGGTCAGATTTCGGCCTTGGCCATCTTCTTTCAGCGACCGCTGGCGGGTCATCCCTTGGTTAGCACCTTTGTGCAGGGGGTTCGCCATGTGCTCCCCCTGTCAAGCCTCCTCTCCCCCCGTGGGATCTGAATTTGGTGCTCTCGGTCCTCCAGGAACCTCCCTTTGAAAATATTAGAGATATTCCCCTCTTGACTTTGTCTCAGAAGGTGGCCTTCTTGGTGGCCATTACTTCCATTAGACGAGTGTCTGAATTGGCGGCCTTGTCCTGCAAGTCGCCCTTTTTGATCATCCATAAGGATAAGGTGGTGTTACGTCCGCGACCTTCCTTTCTGCCAAAGGTGGTCTCGGCCTTCCACTTAAACGAGGACATTGTCCTCCCGTCCTTGTGTCCTCACCCATCGCATCCCAGAGAGTTTGCGCTACACACTTTGGATGTGGTACGAGCCTTGCGGGTGTACCTGTCTGCTACTGCTTCTATTCGGAAGTCTGACTCACTATTTGTGGCTGTCTCTGGGCCAAAACAGGGCCAAGCGGTTTCGTCTGCCACCATTTCTAGGTGGATCAGACAAACCGTCATTCAAGCTTATGCTCTCAAGGGGCGGGCGCCTCCCTTTCCGGTTACGGCACATTCCACCAGGGCAATTGGTGCTTCCTGGGCTTTCCGACATCAAGCGTCGGTTGCACAAGTGTGCAAGGCGGCGACCTGGTCGTCTGTTCATACCTTTTTCTAAGTTTTATAAGGTTGATGTGGCTGCATCTTCGGATGCTTCCTTCGGCCGCAAGGTGTTGCAGGCCGCTGTTTGATGTTGCAACTCCTCCGTTGAGGAGCTCTGCTTTGTTTGGAGTGAAGTTTTTGGTTTTCCATTTATACTGCTCCCATCCCTCTTGACACTGCTTTGGGACATCCCACGTGTAAAGGTGTATAAGACACGCTGTGTCAGTCCATGGATGACAAGAGAAAATAGGATTTTTGTACTCACCGTAAAATCCGTTTCTCTGGCATCCATGGACTGACACAGCACCCACCCTTCTTTTTAAGTTTGTACTGCTTTGTTACGAACTGAGGTCTGCTGACTGCAGTGGGAGGGTTATGCCCGGAGGGACCGCCCCCCTGGGCGGGGCTGTTCAGCTCTGGCTGTTTAGAATGTATGTATAACATCTCACATTCTGCCTAGGTCTTCTCCTGCAAGCAGGGACATAACCCACGTGTAAAGGTGTATAAGACACGCTGTGTCAGTCCATGGATGCCAGAGAAACGGATTTTACGGTGAGTACAAAAATCCTATTTTGACACTTTTTGTTTACATGAAAACATATTTTTTTTTGCAAGAAAATTATGTTGAACCCCCAAACATTATATATATTTTTAAAGCAAAGGCCCTACAGAATAAAATGGTGGGTGTTGCATTTTTTTTTTCTACACAGTATTTGCGCAGCGATTTTTCAAACGCATTTTTTTGGGAAAAATACACTTTTTTGAATTTTAATGCACTAAAACACACTATATTGCCCAAATGTTTGATGAAATAAAAAAGATGATCTTAGGCCGAGTACATAGATACCAAACACGACATGCTTTAAAATTTCGCACAAACGCGCATTGGCGACAAACTACATACATTTTTAAAAGCCTTTAAAAGCATTTACAGGTTACCCCGTTAGATTTACAGAGGAGGTCTACTGCTAAAATTACTGCCCTCGATCTGACCTTCGCGGTGATACCTCACATGCATGGTGCAATTGCTGTTTACATATGACGCCAGACTGACGCTTGCGTTCGCCATTGGGCAAGAGCAGGGCAGGACAGGGGTGCTTTTTTTTTTTTTTTTTTTTTTATTATTAATTTTGCTTTTTTATTTTATTTTTAAACTGTTGCTTCCATATTTATTTATTTTTATCACTTTTATTGTTATCTCAGGGAATGTAAATATCCCCTATGATAGCAATAGGTAATGACAGGTACTCTTTTTTGAAAAAACTGGGGTCTATTGGACCCTAGATCTTTCCTCTGCCCTCAAAGCATCTGACCACACCAAGATCGGTGTGATAAAATGCTTTCCCAATTTCCCAATGGCGCTTTTTATATCCGGGGGGGGACATTCCCTCCCACTGCTTGTAAAAGCAGTCCAGAGGCTAATTAGCCACTAGGATTGCTTTTACATGAAAGCCGGCCGCTGGCTGAAAAGAATGATACCAAGATGATACCTAAACCCGCAGGCATCATTCTGGTATAAACATTCAAAGTCCAGCAACATACCAGTACGTTGCTGGTCCTTGTTGGACATGTATTGTAATCTTTTTTTTCATGCAGCCTGTTGGCTGAACGAAAAAAAAAGATTGATCGGTGGGTATGCCCACCATTAGAATACCGCCCTTCATCCACCCACTTCTAATGATGGGCATACATGCACCATTTATATATGCCGAAGCATGGGGGCATCTTCTCGCAAAAGTTATGCCGCGTACACATGGTCAGACTTTTCCACGGGCAAGCCTCCGTCGGAATTTCGACCGTATATACGCGGCATTAGGAGCAAAATCGCTCCTCCGCTCCTGCTGCCCCAATGCTTCGGCATATATGCTTTTTTTTTTTTAACTGTGGTGATGAAATCACCTCCTACAGCACTGGAGTCGCAGGGATCAGGCCTGTCTCTGCGAACGCTGCAGTTATGTGTGTTGTGTTTTGCAAGTGACAGTGATCGATCGATACTGCACTTCGGTGGCCTGGGCTGGACGGAGGGGCAAAACGCAGGTGCTAGCAGGTATCTGGGCTGATCCCGCTAACACTGCGTTTTTGGGAACCCTAAACTGCTGGGGACGCTAGTATAGATCTGATCAGATCAGATATTGAGCTGATCAGATACTATACCACTAAGGGGGGTGTATGCTTCACGTGTGGGTGTTAGCGCTACTGGCACTAACCTGACGCTGCCTGGGGTGTGACGCAGACCCTCTCTGACGCTAAAACCTAACTGATATCACCCGCCGGGCGATCAGGGGGTTAAACCTTTATTGGGTTATATACGGCGGGTGCCCTGACACTATAAAAAGCAAACTAACTAACCAGCGTCACCCGTAACACTTATATGATGATCACTGGTGAAAGGGTTAACTAGGGGCAATTAGGGGGTTAAAACCTTTATTAGGTAATATATGGGGGTACCTGACGCTATATAAAAACCTGACGGCGAACCTAAAAAAAAATTACTGGCTACCTATCGGCATCACCGACACTAAGACAATGATCATAAAAACGATTGCTTAGCGACAGTGGTGATAGGGGGTGAAAGGGTTACCTGGGGGGCGATCAGGGGGTTAAACCTTTATTAGATAATATATGGGGGTACCTGACGCTATAAAAACCTGCGGCGAACCTAAAAAAAATTACTGGCTACCGATCAGCATCACCGACGCTAAGACATCGTTCAGAAAAATGATCGCATAGTGACGGCGGTGCTAGGGGGTGAAAGGGTTACCTGGGGGGTGATCAAGGGGGTTACACCTTTATTAGGTAATATATGGGGGTACCCGACGCTATAAAAACCTGCGGCGAACCTAAAAAAAATTACTGGCTACCGATCAGCATCGCCGACGCTAAGACATCGATCAGAAAAATTATCGCTTAGTGACAGTGGTGATAGGGGGTGAAAGGGTTACCCTGGGGGGGCGATCAAGGGGGTTAAACCTTTATTAGGTAATATATGGGGGTACCCGACGCTATAAAAACCTGCGGCGAACCTAAAAAAAATTACTGGCTACCAATCAGCATCACCGACGCTAAGACATCGATCAGAAAAATGATCGCATAGCCACGGCGGTGCTAGGGGGTGAAAGGGTTATCTGGGGGGTGATCAAGGGGGTTAAACCTTTATTAGGTAATATATGGGGGTACCCGACGCTATAAAAACCTGCGGCGAACCTAAAAAAAATTACTGGCTACCGATCAGTATCGCCGACGCTAAGACATCGATCAGAAAAATTATAACTTAGTGACAGTGGTGATAGGGGGTGAAAGGGTTACCTGGGGGGCGATCAAGGGGGTTAAACCTTCATTAGGTAATATATGGGGGTACCCGACGCTATAAAAACCTGCGGCGAACCTAAAAAAAATTACTGGCTACCGATCAGCATCACCGACGCTAAGACATCGATCAGAAAAATGATTGCTTAGTGACAGTGGTGATAGGGGGTGAAAGGGTTATCTGGGGGGTGATCAGGGGGTTAAACCTTTATTAGGGGGGGTTAGGGGGCTACACTGGACCTAAAACTAAATGTAGTGACACTTTTACAGTCACAAATGTCACTGATTGCAGTGATCACTAAATAAATGGTCACTGCAATCAGTGACACTGTGACTGGGGGCTGGGGGGTGATCTGGGGGGGCCTGGGGGGGCGATTTATGTGCCTATGTGTCCTGGTGTCAGTGTGCTGTTTTGTGTACTAACCTGGCATCTTCTCCTGTACGGCGCTCGGTATATGTGAGCGCCCCAGGAGAGATGACATCACTTCCTCCTTTCTGGCAGGCAGGGGAAGCTCTCTCATTCGCCGGGAGCGATCGAGAGGGGGTGGCCAGAATCGAACGGCCGTCCCCTCATGCCGGATCGCTCCCGAAGGTAAAACGACCGCTCACTCCCCCAACTATACAAAGGCAATCACGTACATATACGTGATTCTGCCTGTCGGTGCCATTCTGCTGACGTATATTTACAGTGGGCGGTCGTTAAGTGGTTAAGGGAAAAAGAAAATTGAAAACACTTTATGCATAATTGTCAGTCAATGCTGCTAAGTATCTAATAAATAATTGCTACCAATCCAGTTAAAGGGGTTGCTCCGCCGGAAAAAAAAAATTAAAAGCCAGCAGCTACAGCTACAGCAGCTGCTGGCTTTTAATATTTGGACACTTACCTGTCCTGGAGTCCAGCGACGTCCGCAGCAGAGGACGAGCGACCGCTCGTCGCTCTGCTGCTCCCTCCGCCATCCTCGCTGAGGGAACCAGGAAGTGAAGCCCTGCGGCTTCATGCCCGGTTCCCTACGGCGCATGCGCGAGTCGCGCTGCGCCGTTCTGATTGGTGCTCCTGTGTTCTGGGAGCCGAGTGTCTCCCAGAACACCAAGGGAAGTCTGCGGGAAGTGACGTAACTCCCGCAGATTCCCGGAGACAGGACTCCCGGATGTGGGTGAAAATACCTGTCTTAGACAGGTATCTTCACCCCCCTCCCCCCTGAAAGGTGTCAATTGTGACACCGGAGGGGGGGAGGGTTCCAAATAGCAAAAGTTGCTATTTAGGGTGGAGATCCACTTTAAGCTTTGTCATCTAGCCACCCAGGAGGCCAGGAGCTACCAGAGTATGAATAAAGACAGATGGGGACAAGATATAGTTGTTCAGTTCTGGTGACACTTGTTTGATTAGTTGTACAAACAGTGGCTTATTTCCACTACTGCATAATAACTTCCTGTAGTATGTAATGTGTGATATACAGTATGTATCTTTTTTATAAACCAGGTTTCATTCCTGGCAAAAACCTTATGTAAATATATGATCCAATAAGGTGATCTATTAATTACAGCCTCATACTAAAAAAATGTATGGCTTATGTTTTCTGCCGATCTGATCTTTCTGATTCTTGAAATGAGCGGTTAAGGTCACAAAGTCAGTAATGTTCCAAATAAATCAATGGCGAGATGTAACCAGCCATGTATAAAGTATGTTTACTTACGGTAGTTGCAACAATCATTAACATGTATCACCATGGAAAACTAATGCGTGCATCACTTGCACTCTGGCAGAGAGCAGTTGTTTTGTATTCCCACTTTGATTCCTAGTTACACAACTTGTAAATATGATTTGAATGAACTTAAATTATGTATTTAATTTAAAAAAATAAGATATGAATAGCATTAATGTATTGGTTTATAAAGTAGGTAAAACACCTGAAGCCAGTTCAAACAAAAGCATGCCACATACCAAGATTCTTCCTATTCTTCCTGGTGATTACATGTAGTCATCTCAATGAACAATTAGGGCCCATTTACACCAGCAGCTGTATTAGAATGCAGCCACTGGCAAGTGGTGTGATGACTCTAATGCCAAAGCCGCAAAGAGACGTTTTCCTAAGTTCTGTTGACTGTACTATGGTGCGATGCTGTGGATGCGCTGAAAAAAAAAAAGACTGCATGACCTACTTTTTTTTTTTTTTTTTTTTACAGTACACACTACCACATCACGGTGATGTGAACTGGCCTGATAGGAAACAATGCTTTTTTTCAGTGTCTCTCATTGAGACTGCACTGGGCAGGGCTGCCCAGCACAGTTCCAACACATCTGGTGTGAATAGACAGTTATGCGTAGTACACACAATGAGAAAATCGAACAAAAAAATACCGCTTTTGGAGTGACTATCCAATAATCTCATTATTTTTTGAGAAAAGGCTACATAATAATGGCCTCTATAGACCGCTCCTGAAGATGCATATTTGCGTGAAACATATGTAGAGCTACACTGTAGAGGACTAGAGGTCGTGCCGCATTCTCTGCAGGTATGGCGGACCCTTGTGTAAGTTTGAAAGCAGCATTTGTTTTTATACACATTTTTAAACTGGATGTTTTTAATGTATATTTGGAAATAATAAACTACTACGCTATGAGCAAAAATATTGTTTTTGGTTGGTGACTCCATGCGGATAACTCTGGTACTATTCCCTGGTGGAGTGGAATAGAGCAGTCTGGTCCTGCAATCTGTGGAGCGAGAGTGGTGATGCTGGATACCATTTACACAAAGTGCTTAATGCTGTTCTAGTAATAGACAGCATAATTCTCTGGTGAGTGTGTATTTTTTACAAGAAAAGGTTGGTCTTTATTGAGAAGATATCAAAGTACAAGAGATACACAGACATGTCCTGTACATAGTACAATTCAGAAGTCCATACATAACAGCAATACGTAGATCAGCGTCAATTCATCCCAAAATACACTATCAAAACTAAACATAGGAAAATACAGCAATAACATGAGAAAAACCACATCTCAAAATCATTGGGTCCAAGGAAGCCATACCCGGTCAAATTTCTTGGGACAACCCCTGCTAACATATGTCAACTTCTACATCGGTATGACCGCGTTAACAGAGGAGTCCCAAGATTCAATTTTGGGGGGGCAGGGGAGGACCATTGTTTAAGGATTTCTTTCCTAGTGTAGAACCGTAGCATAGATACAAGTAACTTTGTGTATCTGGGCCTCTGGTCATCATCGTGTATCCCAAGCAGACCTAGTTCGGGTGATGTTGGGATAGACAATGCGAGTCGGATATTAATACATTCAAAGACCTCAGCCCAGAACTTCTCCACCAAGGGACAAGCCCAGAACATATGAATAAATGTACTTTCGGAAGAGCGACATTTCAGGCAGGTGGGGGATCTATACGGGTAAGTTCTGTTAAGTCTCTGAGGTGTGTAGTAAATACGGTGGATACATTTAGTCTGCATTAATTTATCTCTAGAGGATATCATCAGCTTAGACCCATCTTCAAAACACTCCTCCCAAGTAGCCCTGTCTAGGCTGGCGACATCAGTCAGCCATTTTTCCCAAAGAGTGTCTATTTTAGGCGAGTCAACTACCAAGAGGGCAAGGTAAAGAGCAGAGAGCGTTTTCTCAAGATCCTCCTGAGCTAGTAACCTCTCAATAGGATCCGCTACTAAACTAATAGTCTGGGGGAACTGAGCCCTGGCAGCATGTCTCAACTGGAAGTATCGGAAGAGCATCCGCTCCGGCAGCCCATACTGATCAACCAACTGCCGGAAGGACAATGGCCTACCAGAGCGAAAGACATCCCGAAGGGTCTTAGTGACATATCCAGGCCATAGGTGTGGATCAGGGATCGTCCTAAAGTGAGGGAGGGAGGGATTACCCCACAGCAGGCAGTATGGAGAAATTTGGTTCGGACGTTTAAATCTCTTCCGAGCAATGATCCACACCTTAAGGGTAGTCCTGGTTGGTCCCGGAAGAGACGAGTACGCAGCCGCCCCCCTGTATACCAGGTTCCCCATTTCACTAAGTGAACCCACGACAGCGGCCTCAAAGCAGGTGGCCGCGTTCGACCTGGACTGCACAAAGCACCAACGTATTGTGACCAGAATCGCCGCCCAGTAATACACCAGGAGGCAGGGGAGCGCGAGACCCCCACAGCGGACAGGGAGTTGTAAGGTGGATCTCGCAAGCCTAGGCGAGGAGCCCCTCCAGATAAAGGAGCCTATACAGACATCCAACTCCTTGAAAAAAGAGCCAGGGAGCCAAACCGGACAATTCCTAAACACATAAGTGAATCTGGGCAGAAACTTCATTTTTAGCACATTAATGCGTCCGAGCAGATTGAGGGGTAAGTCTTTCCACCTGACGCAATGTTCCCTAAGTCTCATCACCAGGGGCTTCAGATTGAGGCGGCGAAAGTCCTGAAGGTCCCTCGATACCACAATTCCCAGATATTTGAACTCCTCGACCCAAAGCAACGGGGTACAAGAGACCTCACTCCGGGGCCGAGGATCCAGCAGGAACAAGACTGATTTTGACCAATTGATCTTGACCCCGGAAAAGCGGCCGAATTCCTCAAATATCTGCAGAACTGCCTGCAATGAACCATCAGAATCCTGAAGGTAGAGTAAGGCATCATCCGCATATAGGGAAATTTTCTCCTCCAAAGGGCCAACCCGCAGTCCACGAACCACGGAAGACTCTCTGATCAAGATCGCCAATGGCTCCAGGGCCAAGGCAAACAAGCTGGGCGATAAGGGACAACCCTGCCGGGTGCCCCTTTGGAGAAGAAAAAACTCAGACAACCTGTCGTTAGCCCGGACCCTAGCTCTGGGGGAGTCATACAGCATACCCAGCCACCTGCGGAACCTAGGCCCAAACCCGAATCGTTTCAAAACCTCCCAAAGATAACACCATTCCACCGAGTCAAAAGCCTTCTCTGCATCAAGAGAGGCTATGACTCGGTTACCACCATTGTCATGGGAGGTGTCTAGATTAAGGAACAACCGGCGGATGTTAATGTCTGTGCCCTTACCCGGCATGAATCCCGTCTGATCCGGGTGGACCAAATCCTCCATCACCGTAATCAGACGAAGAGCAAGGATTTTGGCCAGTAACTTGGCATCGGCATTAATGAGAGAAATGGGCCTATAAGAGCCACATTCCTCTGGATCCTTACCAGGTTTGGGCACCAACACCACCATAGCATCAGCCATTGTATCAGGAAGGGAGCCCAGAACCGAAAACCTCTGAAAAAGATCCGTCAGTCTAGGGGCCAACAACTCTTGATATTCTGAGTAAAACTCAATAGGGATACCATCCAACCCAGGGGCTTTCCCTGACTGCATACAACTCAGCGCCTTCTGCACCTCCTCTAAAGTGATGTCCTTTTCTAAGTCCAGGCTTCTGTCCGGGTCAAGCGTGGGGAAGTGGACCCTGTCCAAAAAGTCAGAGAGGTCCGCATCAGTATAAGTTACCTTGGATGAGTAAATGTCCCGATAGAAGCGGAAAAATCTAGAGCAAATGGATTCCGGGGTAGTAAGCAACAAGCCGTCTGCGTCTTTAAGCCTGCCCACATGTGTAGAAGCTCGCTGTCCCCTGGCCAACCAAGCCAAGAGCTTGCCATTTTTGTCCCCATACTCGAAGACTCTCTGAGCCCTATCTAGCATGGACTTCTTAGTGATGTCCACTCTTATCAAGGACAACTCCCTAAGGGTGTGCTGCCAGGCATGATAGGCATCCGAACCAGGTGACTGGACATAAGCCCTCTCACGCGACAGGGCCTCTGCCTCCAGCTGCTTCAGAGCCCGCTCGGACCCCCTCCTCCTAACGGCAATCTTTTTTAAATACACACCCCGCAACCAGGCTTTAAAAGTATCCCAGAGTACCAATGGTCCTGAGGACTCAGCATTCCTTAGCCAAAAACTACAGATTTCATCCGGTAGGTCCTCCTGGATCTCCGGATCTGCCACCCAGTATCTAGAAAGTCTCCAGACCCCCCGGCCTCTGGGAGGAGCAGCACTAACCGAGACCATCAACGGAGCATGATCAGAAATGCCGCAAGAGAGAATCTCAGACCCGCTGCTCAGCCTCCGTGAGTCTGGAGCGAATTTTGTCCAGATCCTGCCTCAGCTAGCCCACGTCCATCTGTACCGCCTCAATCTTATTCGTGAGCGTCGTCTGGCAAGTGGTGATGGCCGCCTGGCAGGTCGTGATAGCCGCCATAACCTCCGGGATTCCAGGCGGGGAGGCCGCCACGCTTCCCTCCTGGTCCGTCTGCGACGCCATATTGTGTTGGTGCACAGGCTCGCCCGGCAGTGGAGAGGCCGGACTCTCTGTGGCTGCGACAATCGAGGGAAACCTCAGTCTTTTGCCCCTCTTCGGGCCTCCGGAGGCTCTGGACGGCATACAGGTGCAGTGGATCCAAAATATTAGGAAATCCACCCAGGAACGGAGTCGGAAACGGATCTTTGTCCAGCAGAGCTCAGAAGGTACGTCCGCTCAGTCCACCATGCCGGCCACGCCCCGAGTGTGTATTTTTAACATTGGTGAAAGATTGGCACTTGGATGAAGGCTGAAGTGGAGCACTTTTATATGTTTCACGCCCATAATAATATGAACTGTTTGTTTTGTATTAGTTCTGACAAACTTCAGTTTATGGTCACTTTATTATTTTTAGAGCTGCATTTTTGTTATATTTGCTTATTGGTGTACTCAGGGCCGACCCTACGATGGGACCCGATGGTACCTCGGTCCCAGGCGGCACTTTCAGGGGGCGGCAAATTGCCGCCTGCCAGCCCGCTCAGCTGCACATGTGCCTGGGTTTCCTTCTTTTTTTTTTCCACCTCAGACTCAACCATAGCAAGAGACTTGGTCATATTTTTGTTCGTTCATATCGTATCTACTTCAGTTTCACATCATTTGTGGATTTCCTTTTTTTTAATATATCTCTTTATTAATTATTTATTAATTGTTCATGTAAACACAACATTGTAACCTTTATGCTTCTGTTTGTTAGTTTGTTAGATCTTCGAAATTACACCCTTCCTGCCCTTATCCTCGCATAATTTCTCGAAGGGCCGCAGATTTTCTACTGTTCTAATCGGCTGTGGTAGTTTTTCAAAGAAATGCTTTAACTGGGCATACCGCCATTCATCAATCAGCATCAGTCCACTCCTTTTTTTTAGTTCCTGGTATGTGAGTAGTTTGTTTTGCTACGTCTTTTAATTGGGCGTTATCTTTTGTAATCCATTTTCCGAACATTTTTTCCCATCCTGGTGTAAAATATTTTGTGTCAGTTAACGGTATTAAGGGTGAGTTAAAGTCCCAATTTTCCTTTTTATGAATCTTGTCCCAAATTATCAATGCGTTTCTAGTGATGCAGTGTGTGTCGGTGCCCAATTCACGATGTTGTGCCGGGATCCAGATTACCCTCCCCAGTGAAGTTTTGCTAATTATAGATTACATATTTACCCATCTCTTTTCTGTGTTGTTTTTAGCCCATTCAATTATACGTGATAGTACAATCGCATTATATTAATTTTTCAAATCAGGTGCCCCCAAACCCCCCTGTGCTTTTTGCAGTGTCAATAAAGTCTGTTTAATTCGTGTTTTTTTGCCTCGCCAGATGAATGTTGTGAATAGTGTCTGTAATTTTTTTAAATATGCCTGTGGTAGTGGGATTGGGAGCATTTGTATTTTGTAAACAATCTTAGGTAAAATTACCATTTTAAAAATGTTTATACGACCACTCCATGAAATTTGCCCTGATGTAATTCTGTTCAGTTCTGATTTAATATCATTTAATAATGGGATAAAATTAGCTTTATATAATGTCTCGGTAGTGGTTGTTATTTTGATTCCGAGATAATTTCATTCTTTTCTCCAGCTAAATGGGAAATCTGCTTGATATATATTCCTTTCTGATTTAGGAATGTTAAAACTCAGTATTTCAGATTTTGCTGAGTTTATTTTGAAATTAGACAGTTTCTCGAATTCACTAAAAGATTTCATTAAGTTAGGTAAGGTTATTTTCGGGTTGGTTATAAAACATAGGATGTCGTCTGCGTAAGCAGCAAGTTTATGGTCTTCTCCCCCGACTTCAATCCCTCTAATATCAACATTCCGCCTTATCCCCCTTAACAGAGGTTCTAATGCCAGTACGAACAATAGCGGTGACAAAGGGCACCCTTGTCAGGTGCCATTTTTCATCTCAAATGGCGTTGAGAATGTCCCGTTTATTTTAATTCTCGCCGTAGGTCTGTTGTACAGAGAACCTATCCAGTTGGTCATCCTTGATCCTACTCCCACCGCCTCAAGTGTACTCTGCATGAAGCCCCAGTCTACCCTGTCAAATGCCTTCTCGGCATCTATTGACAGGAGTAGATCTGGGGCCCCACTTTCTTTGATTTTCTGTATGGCCAGGAGAGTTCTAATTCCATTATCCTTCCCCTCCCTTCCTGGAATAAATCCGACCTGATCAACATGGATCACGTCTTTCATTATTGTTTTCATCCTATTAGCGAGGATTTTTGATCAGATTTTGGTATCGATATTCAAAAGTGAAATCGGTCTATAGCTGGAACAGAGTGTGGTATCTTTGCCGTCTTTTGGAATTATAGTTATTATAGCTTCTAGTGCCTCTTTCCGCATCTCCCATTTCGCGCCTATCCCGTTCATGTAAGAGCACAGTTTCGGTGTTGGGGTATCTACAAATTTTTTATAGTACAATATCGTCAGGCCATCTGGTCTGGGACTCTTCCCATTTGGCAGGTCTTGTATGATTATTTTCATTTCCACCTCTGTTATAGGGTCCTCCAAGTGACTAATTTTTTCCTCAGGGATTTTATCCAAGTCAATCTCCTTCAAGAAGGCTTTCATTTTCTCTCCTTTTTGTTTTACCTCTTCAATTGTGTCGTTTATATTGATTGAATATAATTTGCTATAGAAATCATGGAAAATTTTACCTATTTCTGATGTTTTGTGTCTCAGTTCTCCGGTATTTGTTTGTATTTTTTCTATATAATGTGAGGGGGTTAGCTCGGCAGCGGGTGTGTGTGACCCCCGGGATGGGCTCCCCACACAAAAACAGGCCCAGCAAACGGAGGTTGTGGTTTTCAAAATCAAAAAGGTGCGGTTTATTTTCTATTTACAGTGACAAAACACAGCAAAGCAAAAGAAACATAAACAAAATAAATCCTGGTCAACTTGACCTCTGACTAAACATACAGGTTTCCTAACTAACAACTGGGATCAGCCTAGTGCTGTCCTAGTCCCTAAGTCCCTGGTTTTAAATGTCCAAGCAAATAGCCACACAGGCTTTGTCTCACCGCACAGGGGTTCACTCTCCCTAGACAGTCCACACAGGTCTGGGTCCAGGCATGAGCAAACACCTAATGAATCTGGGAGTTCTTATAGAGGCCTAAATGAGCTGACAAGCTTCAGCTGGTCTCATCAACTCCCTGTCTGCACGACGCCCCACACTCTCCCTAGAGGTATGAGTCATCCATGAGCCCACTAGCCCCAGCTGGGCTTATACAACTCTCCACCTAGTTGTATAAGTCGGCGTAAAGCCTGAATCTGGGCGAAATATATCTACCCCCCTGGATGCAACCAGGTGACTTTACCTTCCTGCTGTCACAATAATTAAGATATATATTTTTTTAAATATTTTCGCTAGGTGCTTCCCCGATTTGTTTCCCCATTGGTATCTTTCTTTCTTAATTCGATTAAAGACCATACGAGATTCTAGTTCAATTACCTCTTTCATCTCATCTTTTAATACACAGATTCAGTAATAGTTATTTTCTTCTAGTTGTCTTATGTTGCTGTTCTAATTCATGTATTTCTTTTGTTAATATTATTTTTTTCTCCTCAGTTCTTCTCTTTTTTTCCGCCCCCTCCCTGATTAATATACCCCTAATGTATGCCTTATGGGTTTCCCAGACTGTTGCCTCTGACACACCTTCTGTACTATTCTCCCATAAGAACCGTTCTAGTTCTAGCCTTATTCTCTGAACTATTTTTTTTTCCTGTAAAAGTTCTTCATTCAACCTCCAGCTGTTAAACTTGTTTTGTACCTCTCCTATCTTCATTTGGAGTGTTATTGGTGCGTGATCTGAAAATGTAGTAATTCCAATATTTGTACCTTCCACTATCTCCAATAACTGATGCTCAACTAGAAAGAAATCAATTCTTGAGTACGTCCCATGCACAGGGGAGTGGAATGTATAATCCCGTTGGTTTATGTGTTGAGTTCTCCACACATCCACTAGCTGATGTTGGTACATTTTCTTTTTTAGCTTATTCCTCAGGGCCATTCCAGTCCCCCTTGCATGTGACGTACTATCCATCTTGGGATCCAGACCGGTGTTAAAGCCTCCTGCCATAATAGCCCACCCTTTCTTAAATTCCATATACTCCTCTATAACCTTTATTAAATATTGAGTAGGCTTTTTATTTGGTCCATAAACGTTAGCCAACGAAACCTCGGCTCCGTTCAATTTCCCCTTTAAAAACAGGTAACGCCCCTCTGGATCCACTTTCCTCTCCCCTAGTATGAACTGGGTTCCCCTGGCAAACCCTATGGCGACTCCTTTGGCTCGACTTATGGGTGAATCCCCATAGTACCAAAGAGGGAAGTCCTTTGAGGTAATTTGGCTATTTGTGCCCGCTAGAAGATGGGTTTCCTGTAGGAGGACCACATCGGCCTTCATTGAGAGCATTTCTCACATTAGGTTTGCACATTTAATGGGAGCCTTCAGTCCGCGTACATTATATGAAATTAAGGTGATTTTAGACATTGTGATGTAATGGCAGGCCCTGCTAAGAGAGAAGGATTATTTCTTTCAACGATTTTCGGAGAGGCCCCCCTACTGTTTCAGTAGCCAAGTCAGGGAATACCTGTAGAGTTGCGTCTCCATATTTTACTGGTTGATTTATTCTCATGTAGGCCCTTATTTGTTCCTTTTCTTGGAAATTATGGAATCTTGCTATCACATCTCTTGGGAGATCTCCCGCAATTCCAGTAGGTTTTCTGATCCTGTGTATCCGTTCGAATTAGATTTTTTTTTCCACCTCTGTTATTCTCAGCATATGGCCGAATGTTTTGTCCATGAGCTCTTGTAAATCCTCACTTTCTCCTTGCGTCTCCGGTATTCCCCTAATCCTAATATTTTTTCTCCTATTCCTATTTTCCTGGTCTTCGATTTTATACTGCAATGTGTCTTTGTTCCCGGTACATCCCTTCCATCTGTTCCTTCAGTTCTTTTATTTCAACACCATAGATGTCCAATCTGTCTTCTGTTTCCTCTACCCTCTTAAGCATGTTCTTCATATCTTGACGTAAACTCGCTATTTCTCCCTTTATTGAGGTTTCCAATCTTGTTTCCATCCTTGCCAACATTTCAACCATGTCGCCTTTTGTCAGTGCTTGCCTTTTTTGTTGTCTAGTTTCCATACCTTCTTCCTCTTCCTCTTCAATCTCCTCACTAATGGATAGAGGAGGGTCTATTTCCTCTTGTTTCCTAAGGGCAGATTTCTGAATGCCCACCGTAACTTTGCTTTTAGTTCCCGTTTTTGTTCCCGGACTATCTTTTCCCCCTTCGTATACCATATATTTTTTTTATTGTTCCTGGGCTAGCGCTAATTTTTGGGAGGTTGGTAGCTGCACCTCTCCCCGATCGTGCGCGCATTTTCCTAAATTTTATTCCTTTATTTCTCCGTTTATTCTTTGTCTCTTACTTGGAGTATAGCCATGGCTATATCTGAGAGAGTATTTTACTTCTCTTACCCATCCCCTACTTGTTGGGGGGAATTGGAGGGAAATTATACAGGATTGTCCTTAGTTAGTAGCCCAGTTAATATCCTAATAGAAAGCTCGGTTACTTATCCATGTATTCTTATATTTACCTTGATACAGCGATTTGTACTCTACGTGGTATATTTGTACTCTACCTTGATATAAGTACTGTGCAGCATTCTGTACTATACTACCAAGGTGCCAGCCATGTAACTTCTAGTCATTCGTTTTGTGTACCTTGCTATTCCTTAAGAATCAGAATAAAAATCAACAGTCCATAAAAGCACAGTCTATATTCACAGTCTACATTCAAACTGCACAGTCCAATGTGTATAAATGGTGTGTGAGTGGCATTAGATGTTAGGATTATGTAATATTAGATATTAGGTATATGTAGACCTATACCTAAGGCCCTCCACACCAGCAAGAGAAAAAGGGGATGCAAAGACTCACCCCCGTGTAGTTGGAGTCTCCTGTGTCTCCTGTGTCCAGAACGGGGGTTGATGGTAGCTGTTGGTACCTGTTGGTAGCAGCTTAAGGCTACTTATGGGTACTTAATCATGATGAGATGGGATGGGATGGGGTGATCATGGAGTGATCATGATGGGATGGGATGAATGAGAAAGGATGTACTCCCGTCCAGCCTCAGCGTCTTACCTCTGGCTTCGGGCTTCGGTCTCCCCCGCTCCCTGTCCACTGCACAGGGTTACCGCACTGGGTCTGTGCGGGGTCCGTTCCGATCGGTCCGGAGTCAGATGTCATGCTCGCGTTGCCCCCCGGCAGCCCTGGCTGCTCAGAGCCAGATAACCAGAAAACCGGAGCGCCCGCACGCAAAAACGCCGGCCGCCGCGCCACCACGTGACCCCACGGACACTGCTCCGACTGACCAGGCAGGCAGATAGCAGGAGGACAACCACCGTAACCGGGGAGTTCCAGAGAGTCCACGGGCAGAGCAGAACTGGGTGAGGCTATTCAACCTTTTCGGCCGGAAAATGAGAATTTTTAATGCAATACTAAGTGCATGCTTGCACGGTTCCAGGGGATCTCACTGCCGCTACCCTCTAGATGCCGCATTGGGAAACTATATCCTTAGACTCAGCAGCTGCCCGCATTTAATTTGAATTGATTTGGGCTGGCTGGCTGGGGTTGTCAAGGGATCATGGAGAGATCATGAAGGGATCATGGATCTTGGAGCCGACCTCATCCTTGTCCTAGGCCGTCTCCAGGAGGGAGGGAGTTTCTGGGCTTCATGGGCTCACGAGCTCAGCATGCACTCCTGCCGTGCGTCCCCGTCAGGCCCATCCCCCCCGCAACAAAGCAGTTAAGGAAAATTCATGTGCCTGGGTTTCCACCCGTCGGAAACCCGGGCTAGAGGGGTGCACGATCATCCAGTGCCTGCTATGTTCACACTACTGCCTTGGTGCGCTCTGTGTTTGATCCAAGCTCAGCTCAGCTCAGCAATTGGCAGCGGCGGGTGTCCTGTGATTGGCTGAGCAGGTCATGTGCAGGACGGACGGCGGACATGAGGCTCTGTGATTCGCCTGGAGGAGCTGGACACATGTGGATGCAGGCTGGACTGTGTCTGTGGGTAGTCGCGCCTGCCCTGCATACTCGCTGTGTGTCACTATCGCCTGAGGGTCCGTCTCTCTCATCCTCTCTGTCAGCCGTCCCCCCCCCTCCTCAATGTCAGCCCCCCCCCTCCTCAATGTCAGCCGCCCCCCCTCCTCAATATCAGCCGTGCCCCCTCCTCAATATCAGCCGTGCCCCCTCCTCAATGTCAGCCGTCCCCCCCTCCTCAATGTCAGCCATCCCCCTCCTCCTCAATGTCACCCGTCCCCCCTCCTCAATGTCAGCCGCCCCCCCTCCTCAATGTCAGCCGCCCCCCCCCTCAATGTCAGCCGCCCCCCCTCCTCAATGTCAGCCGCCCCCCCCTCCTCAATGTCAGCCATCCCCCCCTTCTCAATGTCAGCCGCCCCCCCTCCTCAATGTCAGCCGCCCCCCCTCCTCAATGTCAGCCGCCCCCCCTCCTCAATGTCAGCCGCCCCCCCCTCCTCAATGTCAGCCGCCCCCCCCTCCTCAATGTCAGCCGCCCCCCCCTCCTCAATGTCAGCCGCCCCCCCTCCTCAATGTCAGCCGCCCCCCCTCCTCAATGTCAGCCGCCCCCCTCCTCAATGTCAGCCGTCCCCCCTCCTCAATGTCAGCCGTCCCCCCTCCTCAATGTCAGCCGCCCCCCCTCCTCAATGTCAGCCGCCCCCTCCTCAATGTCAGCCGCCCCCCCTCCTCAATGTCAGCCGCCCCCCCTCCTCAATGTCAGCCGCCCCCCCTCCTCAATGTCAGCCGCCTTCCCCTCCTCAATGTCAGCCGCCTTCCCCTCCCCTCAATGTCAGCTGCCTTCCCCTCCCCTCAATGTCAGCCGCCTTCCCCTCCCCTCAATGTCAGCCGCCTTCCCCTCCCCTCAATGTCAGCCGCCTTCCCCTCCCCTCAATGTCAGCCGCCTTCCCCTCTCCTCAATGTCAGCCGCCCCCTCTCCTCAATGTCAGCCGTCCCCCCTCCTCAATGTCAGCCGCCCCCCCCCTCCTCAATGTCAGCTGCCCCCCCTCCTCAATGTCAGCCGCCCCCCCTTCCTCTTCAATGTCAGCCGCCCCCCCTTCCTCTTCAATGTCAGCTGCCCCCCTTCCTCTTCAATGTCAGCCGGCCCCCCCTCTTCAATGTCAGCCGACCCCCCCCCCCTTCAATGTCAGCCGACCCCCCCTCTTCAATGTCAGCCGACCCCCCCCTCTTCAATGTCAGCCGACCCCCCCCTCTTCAATGTCAGCCGACCCCCCCCTCTTCAATGTCAGCCGACCCCCCCTCTTCAATGTCAGCCGACCCCCGCTCTTCAATGTCAGCCGACCCCCCCTCTTCAATGTCAGCCGACCCCCCCCCTCTTCAATGTCAGCCGACCCCCCCCCTCTTCAATGTCAGCCGACCCCCCCCTCTTCAATGTCAGCCGACCCCCCCTGTTCAATGTCAGCCGACTCCCCCCCTCTTCTCTGTCAGCAGACCCCCCCTCTTCTCTGTCAGCAGACCCCCCCTCTTCTCTCTCATCTCTCTCCTGCCTGCCTTCACTCTGGGACACAGCAAATGGCAATCCGCTACATGTGGCAGGTGAAGTGGCAAGTGATAATCTGCTACGTGTGGCAGGTGACGTTGTGGCAAGTGGCAATCCGCTATGTGAGGCAAGTGACAATCCGCAATGTGTGGCAGGTGACGTTGTGGCAAGTGACAAAACGCAATGTGTGACGTTGTGGTAAGTGACAATCCGCAACGTGTGGCAAGTGACAACCCGCAATGTGTGGCAGTTGGCGTCGTGGCAAGTGACAATCCGCAATGTGTGATGTTGTGGCAAGTGACAATCCGCAACATGTGGCAAGTGACAACCCGCAATGTGTGGCAGGTGGCATTTTGGCAAGTGACAATCAGCAATGTGTAACGTTGTGGCAAGTGACAATCCGCATCTGGTGGCAGGTGAACGTGGCAAGTGACACGCTCAGGCTCCCACGGATTCTACATTATGGTGAGTTTAACTATTTTATATATTATATAACAATGTAATAATAGAAATGATGCACTTCACTAATTTTGTTTTGCGATACGGCACAGTGCCGATTTAACTGTCAATTGTTCGGTCGTGTGACGCTGTACCCAAACAAAATGTACGTCCTTTGTTTCCCACAAATAGAGCTTTCTGTTGGTGGTATTTCTTCATCAGTTTAGGCCAATGCGTATTCTTCTACATATGTTTGGTAAAAAAACAAACGCAATAAGTGTATATTGATTAGTTTGCGCAAAAGTTATAGCGTCTACAAAATAGGGGATAGATTTATGGCATTTTTATTATTATTATTATTTTACTAGTAATGGCCGTGATCTGCGATTTTCAGTGAGACTGCGACATTGCGGTGAACAGATCGGACACTTTTGACACATTTTTGGTACCAGTGATATTTATACAGCGATTTGTGCTATAAAAATGCACTGATTACTGTGTAAATGTCACTGGCAGGAAAGGGGTTAAATGTGTTCCCTGGGAGGTGTTTCTAACTGGGGAGATGGGACTGACTGAAGGAGGTGAGAGATCTCTGTTCCTAATCACTAGGAACAGCAGATCTGTCTCTCCTCCCCTGTCAGAATGGGGATCTGTCTGTTTACATTGACAGATCCCCGTTCTGGCTCTCTGTGGAGCGATCGCGGGTGGCTGGCTGACATTGCGGCCACACACAGGTCATTTTATACTCCTATATACATGTATAGAGCCAGGACAGGTCCTCTTTATACTCCTACATACATGTATAGAGCCAGGACAGGTCCTCTTTATACTTATATATACACGTATAGTGCCATGACCGTTATACTCCTATACATGAATAGAGCCATGACAGGTCCTCTTTATTTTCCTATATACATGTATAGAGCCATGACAGGTCCTTTTACACCCCTATACACATGTATAGAGCCATGACAGGTCCTCTTTATACTTCTATATACATGTATAGAGCCATGACCCGTCCTTTTTATACTCCTATACATGAATACAGCCATAACAGGTCCTTTTTATAGAGCCATGACAGGTCCTCTTTATATTCCTATACATGAATAGAGCCATGACAAGTCCTTTTACACCCCTATACACATGTATAGAGCCATGACAGATCCTCTTAAGTTATAATGATATAAAATTATATCCTTTTAGTGGGCGTAATTTTTTTTTTGGGGGGGGGGGCAGCATTTAATTCTTGGTACCAGGCAGCACAATGTCTTAGGCTGGCACTGGGTGTACTATAAATGCGTACACCCTTTTTGAAAAGTAAGATTTAAATCAGTATCTCAATGAACACAAGAACAATTTCCAAAATTATGACAAAACTTGGTTTCATAGAACATTTGTTTAGCTCCATTACATGAAAGTAAGGTTAATAATATAACTTAGATTACAAAATCTTCAGATTTACTCAAATTAGTTGATGCAAAATTTAATACACCTCACAAAAGAAACCACTACATCTAGTATTTTGTATGACCTTCATGATTTGTAAGGACAGCATCAAGCCTTCTAGGCATGGAATGAACAAGTTAGGGACCTATTGCAATAACAGGATTTTTTTTAGGGCTGTGGAAATTAACTATCAATTCCTTGATTAATTGTTTTGATCGATCAAAATTCTTTTGATCGATCAAAATTCTTTGGGCTTGCCGTGTCCATCTGAAGGGCTCCTTTGCTGTGCCTTCATATCTGCATGCCGGCGGGACCTTACTATCTGCCACACGCAAGGGCTGTTACACTTCCCTCTATCACTTCCCTCTATCAACCTGGGATTCTACAGCCATCCACTGGGAGTTGTGATCGTTCCCTTCACGGGACATCTACATGCCGGCAGACTGATTTTAGCCCCTTCTCATCTGGATTCAGCAGTGGTATCGTTGTACACATTTTTATACCAGTATCATACTTAGCTACATGTTTTTATCACTGCTTTTGCTACCGTTTGGTATTACTCGCACCAATTTTACAGTTTATGTAGCTACATCGATTTCATCTCCAGTGCAATATTTATTTTGTTACCTACTTGAAGACTATAAAATTTTAATGCTATTCCCATCGAGCGCTGCCTTTTGTGTGTTTTTTGTATCCTGCTATCGATTTTTCCAGTGGTTGGTAGCTGCACTGGGAATCGACCTGCAAGGAGATCAGCTAAAAGTAGTTGGATCTATGTGCATTATAATTAATCGAAATTAGTCGATTAATTGATTAAAAATAAATCGTTTAATCTAACACGAAAATTTTAATCAGTAACAGCCCTAATTTTGTTTCTACAGCTTACCTGTAAAATCCGTTTCTTGGAGTACATCATAGGACACAGAGCCAGTTATTATAATAACTACTTGGGTTATAAGCCACCTATAGGTTAATGGACACTGGTAGATCAATCAGAACAGGAAGTCCTCCCCTATATAACCCCTCCTACACAGGAAGCGCATCAGTTTTGTAGCAAGCAATAAATTCCCAAAAGAGGGGAGGGACCTCTGTGTCCTGTGATGTACTCCAAGAAAAGGATTTTACATGTAAGCTGTAGAAAAAATCCTATTTTCTTTATTGTACATCACAGGACACACCTGGTAGAGAATCTCTCCCCAGAATTTTTTTTTGCCATTTAAACCATAGGCATCGTTGATAAACTGGTAGATCCACTGCTAAATATTCTACCTGGATGCTGCCTGCCCTTCCTGGGCTCTTCTGGCAGCACAAACAGTATGTAGCGATCTTTCTCCTGCCGACTGTGGATTAGGAGAAAAATAAAAAGGCAAGACACTGTCCTGATTCAAGTGAAAGCTAGAAACCACTTCAGGCAATAAAAATGGATGAGGACGCAACATCACCTTATGATGCGAGACCAAGAACGGCTCCTTGTATGAAAGAGCCGCCAACTCTGACACTCCACTCAGTGAAGTGAAAGCAACCATAGAAGCCACCTTCCGAGATAAAAGGACCAACAGAATCCCCTGATTGGTTCAAAAAGTGGCCTCTGCAAGGACAGTCAAGATAAAGTTCAAGTCCCAAGGACACAAGAATGGCCTGACAGGCGGGACTGTGCAAGTTACATGCTGTATGAGGTATAAAACAAGAAGTGAGAAACAACGGCCTCTGGAAAAAAATGTATAGGGATGAACTCTGACCCTTAATGGTACTTAAGGCCAATCTCCTTTCCCCTACCGATTGGGGAAAGAAAAAGAAAATCTCCCACTCACATATTTCTGCAGGTGCCACTCCCTTGCTTCGCCCCAGGCAATTATTTTTTTTTTAAATCCTGTAATTGAAGTTCCCCGAAGCTGGCTTCCAGGGGCTCAACAGTGCCGAGATACAGGACTCAAGACCATTAGGTCCCGCTGGACTGGGAGCGTCCAAGGAGCGACCCCCCCCCCCCGAAAGACTCACCATGTCAGTGTACCAAGCCCTCCAGGACTAATTCGGCCAACACGAATATCGGTGTTACCACCTCGCTGCTTCTTCTAACCGATTTATAAGGTGTTACCAGTACATCTACCCCTATTGGCAGTGGGACTTTCGTCCCCGGACACACCTGTCCCATCCTGTTATAGAACATGGAATCTAGTAGATCTCACTGCAGAATTCCCCTTGCCACTATTCTATGCCTGGAATATGTATTGGAGATAGAGACAGCACTTGTACTGTCCCAGACAGAATGTTCACCTCAGAGTCGCATGACCTCTGGTGGTTGATATATATGCCTGTAGAGGCATTTCCGGATTGAACCTACAACTTGTTTGTCCTATAATCCAGAGCAAGACATACTGACCAAAAAATTCCAAAATATTGATGGACAGTATTCCCTCATGTGGAGACCAAGCCCCCTGTACTGTAGCCAATCTCAAATCAACTTGAAGAGACTGGCATCAGTGGTGGTTATTCCCTAAATTCCTGAAAAGGAAGAATATCAACCACCAATTTTTAGTCTGCAACACCCCAGAAACAGAGCCTTCCAGCAATCCAGTGCCTGGACCTTCAAGTTTCAGACAGGGCGAATGATCCTCTACCAAGACCTGAAGTAGGACTGTATGTAGGGAACATGCTTTAATCTAAACACACAAAATTAAATGAATATATTACAGCTCTCACAATAGTGTAAATAATATATCAGAAAATAAAGCAATTCATAAGTAAGTGGTTGTCCATATATTGGTGAATGATGTGCTGCAATTCATAAAGTGTGATCGTGCGCCACACTCCCTCCTGTGTCCCCACTCACCGGATGGAATGGATCCCCAGCTTTTTAGTCTAGGGGTCCTTTCAGGCTTAGAATGTTGGCCAGGGATGGCTATTCACATCAGGATACCAGGAAAATCTCCAATGCTCATGACAATCAAGCGTGGATCATAGTACCCAAAACGACATAAAGGAAGGGGACTATAGTGAAGTACTGCTTGGTAAAGGTATTTATTGCGCAGATAAAAAAGGTACTTACAAAATGTAGGTTAAAACAGGCATAGATTTAGCAAAGGATTGCAATAAGAAACGCCGCTGCTGGCGTGCGGTCCACTGAAAACCAGACCTTCATGACTCCCTGTGGGAGGGCGGAATGCATTGACGCAATTTCCGGTTTCAAATCCACACAACGCCGCTTCTGGTTTTCTGTGGAAGGCACGCCAGCAGCGACATTTCTTATTGCAATCCTTTTCTAAATCTATGCCTTTTTTAACCTACATTTTGTAAGTACCTTTTTTACCTGTGCAATAAATACCTTTACCAAGCAGTGTACTTTACTATAGTCCCCTTCCTTTATGTCGTTTTGGGTACTATGATCCACGCTTGATTGTCATGAGCATTGGAGATTTCCCTGGTATCCTGATGTGAATAGCCATCCTTGACCAACATTCTAAGTCTGAAACGACCCCTAGACTGAAAAGCTGGGGGTCCATTCCATCCGGTGAGTGGGGACACAGGAGGGAGTGTGGCGCACCTTGAGTTTGGAGTACGATCGCACTTTATGAATTGGAGCACATCATTCACCAATATATGGACATTCACTTATGAATTGCTTTCTTTATTTTCTGATATATTATTTATACTATTGTAAGCGCTGTAATATATTGATTTTATTTGAGTGTATAGCACTTTGTACAGCAGCTGCAACATTATTCATATTTTTATTTGGTTTAATATATTCATATTTTTACTTCTAGCGCGAGTATGTGTGTGTGTGTGTGTATATGTATATATATGTGTGTGATATATATATATATATATATATATATATATATATATATTAGGGTTGTCCCGATACCGATACTAGTATCGGTATCGGGACCGATACCAAGCATTTGCGCGAGTACTTGTACTCGCCCAAATGCTCCCGATGCCTTGTCCGATACTTTTTTAATGAGAGCGGGCGAAGAGGGGGCGGAGAGCGGGGCGGAGACCAGAGCGCAGAGGGGGCGGGGGGCGGAGACCAGAGCAGAGACCAGAGCGCAGAGGGGGCGGAGAGCGAGGCGGGGGGCGGAGACCAGAGAGGAGACCAGAGCGCAGAGGGGGCGGAGAGCGGGGCGAAGGGCGGAGACCAGAGCGGAGACCAGATCGCAGACGGGGCGGAGAGCGAGGCGGGGGGCGGAGACCAGAGCGGAGAGGGGGCAGAGAGTAAGTCGGAGACCAGAGCGGAGAGCAGAGCGTGTCTTCAGGCGGGTAAGTAAAATTTCATTGTGACATGCACACAGATTTGTTTTCCTTCCGCCCTTGTGATCCAATGGTTGCCTGCCTTGCCTGTCTTTCTGCTGGTCAAATGCTCCTGAAGCCCTCGATACTTTTGATGAGAGGGGGCTGAGAGCGGGGTGACATGACATGCACACAGACTTCTTTTCCTTCCTCCCTTGTTTTGATCCAATGGTTGCCTTGCCTGTCTTTCTGCTGGTCACCCTGCTATTTTGCTCGATGTGCTCCCCCTGACTCTCCTGCCTGTTTGTTTTTCGATGCTGGAGGGGAGGGAGTTTTTTAATAAGACATTAACCACTGAAACTGGCCCAGGGGGAGGGGAGAGCTGGGGGTGGGGGGGGGGCTGCCTTTCTCTGATGAATAAGAGAACTAACTAACTCTTCAGGAGGGCAGGATGTGAGCTCACCTTGGGCGGGGGTCCGCCTTCTTCCCTGGAATCACCTGAAATGTTTTCACTATCTGTAAAGGAACATTCTTCCCACTGACCACCAATGTAAGGATATCATTAGTCTGTATTGTGGTTTGAAAACTGTCACATGACATTAAAAAAAAAAGTATCGGTAATCGGTATCGGCGAGTACATGAAAAAAAGTATCGGTACTTGTACTCGTTCCTAAAAAAGTGGTATCGGGACAACCCTAATATATATATATATTTAAATATATTTATATATATTTAGAATATATTTTTTTTTCACTTAACCTAAAGACAGCTTCCTCCTGTAGCAATATATCGAAACCCCTGTGTTGGAAGGCAACATGAGTTAATCTGGAATTTCGCTTCCTAGTTCATACAGCCAGATGACCCCAAGTTGTAAGGTCTTTCAAAGCTTTGGAACACATCGCAATCTCCATAGCAACAGGGCTTGTCTCCAGCCCACCTGGTGTGCTAGAAGCTTCAAAAAGATTGATGACAAAGACGGCCCAGGGCGCATGGACTGCACGCCCTCGGAGCCAAGTATGGCAGGACAGCCAGTAATATAAGGAGGATTGTCATGTGAATGCTGATTGGTACAAAGCAAATGTGTTGGCAAGGGGGGGAGTTTGAATGGTGACTGTTTTGTAAAAAGTGCTGTTGGAGGAAGCTCTCTCTCTTCTTCGCCGAAAAGCCTGCCATGAGGCTGTGTATCTATCTTGCTGGGACTTTGCTCTGACTGCTATTTTGGGCTTAGCCATGTGGCCCACAGAGGCCTAGCTCTTTTTCCATCTGGAGCTCAGCCAGCAGGATTTACCTAGAGGAGGGGCTAAGTATCTTTCATTTATTAATATTATTGTTATAGACTTTATAGATATCTATTGTTAGTGTAACGGCACCCCAAGTATAAAAGGGGTTAACGCCGTTTAGGATATTCCCTCTCTGAACACACATCCACTGCCGATCCTCCACAGTCAGGCGACCGCTTCCCATAGGATTAATCCTTCCAAACATACGAGACAAACGCTCTATCTTTCCAACTGGACTGACTCTTTTTATTGAAACACTGCAAGTTTTATACACACAGAGAGGAGTTTGTTTTCTTTCCTCTCACAAAGCACTTCTGACCAGACCTAATTTACATGAGCTAATTAACTACAGCTGATGACTCAGACACATGACCTTTAGGCTAGCCTTACTGTCTCCTACAATACACATTATTTTGACATCTCTTAAGAGACAATAGGTGGGTTCGTTAGCTAATCCCTTTTCAGTTTAAATGACTAGGCCTGATCTTTATAGACATACAAGTACAGAGTTAATTATCTCTATTCACAATGAAAGGATCTTTAGAACACATCAGCCCTTTTCAATTAACCTGTTGAGTTCAGGATCAACAAAAATAGTTATTTACAGATATCCTGGGAAATATTGTGGAATAATTTTACAGACCCATTTTAAAGCAATCCAATACATATTCTCAATGTCCATTATTTCCTGGCTCACACTTTCTAAGAACTTCTGGGTCCCACGGGCCCACCCGTTACAACTCTCCCCTTTCGGCAGGAGACTAACACAGGAGGAGACCCCAGATGGGTTGATTCCGAAGTTAGTCCATAGTTCCATTCCTCTAATGCCTGGACAACCCATCAACATTGCACTAGGAGGCCGGGGTGACGTCTGTCTGGGACAACCCATCAGCATTGCCATTTTGCTTACTGGTAACTGATGGTGAAGTTGCAAGGTTGTAGGGCTAAGCTCCACTGCAGCAACCTGCCATTGTCTCCTGAGACCCGGTTAAGCCAGACCAATGGGTTGTGAATAGTGAAAATTCCTGTCCGTATAAGTAAGGGTTCAACTTTTTAAGGGCCCAGACCAGGGCCAAACACTCTTTCTCCACTGCCGCATAGCTCACTTCCTGGGGTAATAGCTTTCTGCTCAGGTATGCGACAGGGTGTTCTCCTCCATCCTCCCCAACTTGGCTCAGCACAGCCCCCAGTCCAAACATGGAAGCATCTGTGTGGACAAGAAAACGTTTGTTAGGTGCTGGGGCCGCCAAGACAGGCGCATTTACAAGTGCTTGCTTGAGGGCTAGAAACGCGGTTTCACAAGCTGGAGATCACAGGACCTGCCTAGGTAAATTCTTTTTCGTCAGGTCAGTCAAGAGTTTGGCTATGGCACCATAATCAGGGACAAAACGTCGGTAGTACCCTGCAGTCCCCAAAAAGGCCAATACCTGGGTCTTAGTACGGGGCTTGAGCCAGTTAGCTACTGCCTCTACCTTGGCTGGCTCTGGTCTCTCGTTCCCACACCCTCCTCGGTGTCCCAGGTGCTGCACTTCCGCCATACCTAGATGGCACTTGTCTGGTTTGAAGGTCAGGCCTGCGGCCCGAATTTTGTCCAGAACCACCCCCACGTGAACCAGGTGCTCCTTCCAAGACCCACTGTAGATCGCAATGTCATCCAGGTATGCACATGCAAAATCCTGGAAGCCATCGAGGAGCCTATCCACCATACGTTGGAAGGTGGTCGGGGCATTCTTCATCCCAAATGGCATGACCTTAGACTGGTACAGGCCAAATGGGGTAACAAATGCCGACTTGGGGATAGCATCCTCGGCCAGGGGGATCTGCCAATAACCTTTACACAGGTCTATTGTAGTTAAATAACGTCCCCTGGCTATACGGTCTAGCAGTTCGTCTACCCTGGGCATCGGGTAGGCATCGGTGGTGGTCTTCTCATTGAGTCGCCTGTAGTCCACGCAGAACCGGGTAGTTCTGTCTTTCTTAGGCACCAGGACCACAGGCGAGGCCCAAGGGCTGTCAGAAGGCTCAATGACTCCTAGCAGAATTATCTCCTGTATCTCCTTCCGCATTTCTCCTCGAACTGCTTCAGGGATACAGTAGGGGAGCTGTCGAAGGGGTGCTTGTCCAGGGGTCTCTACCTTATGCACAGCCAGGGTCGTATAGCCCGGTTTTTGGGAGAACGTCGCCTGTTTCTCCCACAGAAGCCGCTTAGCCTGTTCCTTCTTTGTGGGGCTTAACCGGTCTCCTAGCTGTACAAGGCTAATGAGGTCAGTCTGGGGCTCTCTCTCTAGTAAGTCAGGGAGGGGTAAACCACCTGAGTCGTCCGCAGCAGGGGCACATACTGCAGCAACATCCTCCTGCCATTCCTGATACTCCTTCAGCATGTTCACATGAAAGGTTCACTGGATTCTTAGATCTGCACAGCTGGCAATAACATAGGTAGTATCACACACCTGGGCTACTACTTTATACGGGCCCTGCCAAGAAGCCTGCATCTTGTCGGTCTTCTCAGGCTTGAGCACTAATACCTTCTGCCCAACCTGGAAGATACGCTGTGCGGCCCCCTGATCGTACCATCTCTTCTGTCTTCCCTGGGCCGCCTGGAGATTCTCCCTTACCATCAGAGACAGTTGCTCCATGCGGTCCCTGAGTTCCAGAACATAGGGTACTATGAGGGTCCCTTCCTGCTCTCTCACCCTCCCAGTGTCCTCTGATGAGATCGAGGGGTCCACGGACCCTTCTCCCAAAGAGAAACTCGAAGGGCGAGAACCCAGTAGATTCCTGGGGTACCTCTATGTACGCAAATAACAGGTGAGGCAGGAATCTCTCCCAGTCTCTGCAAGCGTCCGAAAAAGTCCTCAGCATTTGCTTGAGGGTCCTGTTAAAGCGTTCGCAGAGACCATAAGTCTGGGGGTGGTAAGGTGAGCTCAGCAAGGGTTTAATATTGCACACCTTCCACAACTGCTGGGTGAGCACCGCGGTAAACTGGGTTCCCTGGTCAGAGAGAATCTCCTTGGGGAACCCCACTCTGGTAAAAATCTTAACCAGGGCATCAGCTACTGTCTCTGCTTCAATGTTAGACATAGCTACTGCCTCTGGGTAATGGGTGGCGTAATTCACCACGGTGAGAATATACTTCTTCCCGGATGGACTAGGCCTGGCCAGGGGGCCCACAATGTCAACGGCTATGCGGTAAAAGGGCTTCCCAATAATAGGCATGGACATAAGTTTAGCCTTAGGGTGGTCCCCCCTCTCTTACCTATCCGTTGACATGTGTCACACGTTTTGCAGTATTGTCGCACATCCTGGCTAAAATTGGGCCAGAAGAAATTCTGTGTAATCCTACGCGCTGTGCGATGGAACCCTAGATGTTCTGCTAGTGGCACATCATGCCCGATTCGCAGAATCTCCAGCTGGTATTTCTTAGGTACCACCAGCTGTCGTTTCTGCGAAGGGGCCTTACTTCTCTGAGATGGCTCAGGGATCCTATACAGTCTATCCCCCACCCATTCAAAAAGCTCCCAATCTATTCCCCTTTCCTGAGTATCTGCCTTAGCCCTATACTTGTGTAAGGTCGGGTCCTCCCGAGTTTCCCTCCCGAATGCTTCTGGGGTATCCCAGCCTAGGAGCGCCTGACCTAAGGTACGTGTCGCGGAAGATAGTCTCACCTGGGTCTCAGCAGCAAGCGGGCCGGTTCCAGCAGTACGTGTCTGGGCACGGGTAGTCACTGGGTTGACTTCATCGGGGCCCATCGGGGCGTAAGCAGAAAGGAGGGGGGCCAAATCATTCCCCAGTAGTACATCCGCTGGCAAATCCTTCATCACCCCTACATTCACGTGTCCCGAACCAACCCCCCAATCCAGGTGAACCCGGGCAACGGGTAGCCGGAAGATGGTACCTCCCGCTACTCTTACAGCTACAGTGTCTCCGGTGTGTTGGCTCTCTGGGATGAGGTTCTTCTGTAGTAGGGTCATGGTAGCGCCACTATCACGTAGGCCATTGGCTACCATTCCATTAACCCGGACAGTCTGCCTGTGTTGTTGCCTGTTGTCCCAGTTAGCTGCTTGTATTGGATCAGCCTCGTGCAGGACGCCCCAATGTTCTTCCTCCTCAACGCAGTGGGCCGCAGACATGGATGTGCGGGGGTTCCCCTTTGCTGGCTGTCTGGACAGTCTGGCTTTTTGTGCCCTAGCTGTTTACATCCGAAACACCTGATGGGCTGTAAGTAGTCCTGGGAGTTGAACCTGGGCTGCTGAGGATAAGTGGCCGCTGGAGGTGGTGCTGAAGTTGGGTTATAGGCTGGTAAACTGGGCCGAGATAGTGGATAGCGCTCACTTCCGCCTGACCTTCGAGAGTCCAGATATTCATCGGCCAAAGTAGCCGCTTGCTGTACAGTCCGTGGTCGCTTATCTCGCACCCAATCCCGTAATACCGGAGGGGTGTGGTTAAAGAACTGTTCTAAGAGTACTAGCTGGGTGATGTCCTCTATGGTATGAGCGCGGCTTCCCTGGAACCAGCCCTTAAGGTTTCGCTGCAGATGATGTGCCCACTCCACGTATGTTATGTGGGTTTGTTTCCGGGATTCTCGAAACTTAATCCGGCTGGCTTCGGGTGTAATGGCAAATCGGGCTAGCAGAGCTTCTTTTACCCGGTCATAGTCTTTAGCGTCCTCATCCTCCAGGGCCCGATACGCATCCGCCGCTCTGCCAGTTAAATTACTTGCCAGTAAGGCGACCCAATCTTGGGGCAGTACTTCATGTATCTGGCATAGTCTCTCAAAGTCCTGCAGGAACGCTTCAATTTCCTCCTCTCCTTCCTTAAATAGTTTGAACGCCCGAAAGGACAACTTACGGACAGGCGCTGCATCTTTAGGCGTTGTCTCTGATTGACGTATTTCCGCCATTCTCCGCTCATGTTGCCGCTCTAGGTCTCTCTCTTGTCGCTCCAGTTCTCTCTCTTGTCGCTCATCCTGCAGCTGGATGTCTCTAATGGCTTTCTGTATGGCGGTCTCTGATGGGTTAGCCCCATATAATGCCAACCGCTCTCGAACACGTTGCTGAAACAAGTCTTCAACTGACCGGGGTCCTGCATCACCATCCCTCTGATCCATCTCGGCTAGCTCCCTGATCAAGGTGGCCTTGTTCTTTGTTCCACCGGTCCCTCCATGGCTCTCAAGTAAGTCTTTCAGCGTGGCTTTCCTGCAGGCTGCGTAGCTGGTCATTCACTGTGGTGGTTTGGAGTGTCCCAGTAACTGGAGGGAAAATCCCACTGCTGCCAACCAATGTAACGGCACCCCAAGTATAAAAGGGGTTAACGCCGTTTAGGATATTCCCTCTCTGGACACACATCCACTGCCGATCCTCCACAGTCAGGCGACCGCTTCCCATAGGATTAATCCTTCCAAACATACGAGACAAACGCTCTGTATCTTTCCAACTGGACTGACTCTTTTTATTGAAACACTGCAAGTTTTATACACACAGAGAGGAGTTTGTTTTCTTTCCTCTCACAAAGCACTTCTGACCAGACCTAATTTACATGAGCTAATTAACTACAGCTGATGACTCAGACACATGACCTTTAGGCTAGCCTTACTGTCTCCAACAATACACATTATTTTGACATCTCTTAAGAGACAATAGGTGGGTTCGTTAGCTAATCCCTTTTCAGTTTAAATGACTAGGCATGACCTTTATATACATAAAAGTACAGAGTTAATTATCTCTATTCACAATGAAAGGATCTTTAGAACACATCAGCCCTTTTCAATTAACCTGTTGAGTTCAGGATCAACAAAAATAGTTATTTACAGATATCCTGGGAAATATTGTGGAATAATATTACAGACCCATTTTGAAGCAATCCAATACATATTCTCAATGTCCATTATTTCCTGGCTCACACTTTCTAAGAACTTCTGGGTCCCACGGGCCCACCCGTTACAGTTAGTATATGACATTCCTACTTTTGAAATAAATGTAACTTGTTTACTAAGCAAATGCGTCTGTCTTCATAGCCAACATTATATCATTAGGCCTAGCATATTTTGGTATATTAGTTAATTATAGTGACTAGGCAAGTTAATATATATATTTTATTGCATATATGTAAGTTCAGCAGAGTGTATATTATTGCAACGGGTACATCACCCTGTACCCGAATGCTCCCTAAACAAAGATTATTGAGGTAATGAGTATCGAGGTGTCTTCATCAAGCCCAGCACTGGGGCAAGACCCTTTGTGAACCCTCCAGAGCTATGGACAACCCAAAACGGCTTTCCACTGCAAATACAAAAATCCCTGATTAGCCTGAAAACAAACCGCCACACGAAGACGTGCGTTTACAGATGATTTTCGACCCCGAATTCTACCTCTTGCAGAGGTCATCACTGAACACATCTAGCCTATCTGAAAACAGAAGGATGTTCAGCGGCTTGAGATCTTAAGTTATACCCTCATGTCCCTATTTGGTTTTGGAACTGCTACCATTTATTTGTCGCACAATAATGAGCCCATAACTTCTGCTCCAAGAGCAAATGCAAAGCAAAAGACTGACGACTCTGTGGCAGACCCAGACAGTCCCAAGAGGTGCACTTAACCTACCAGGTTGCTGCCAGCTAAAGATGTAGCAAACCACCTCAGAGACTTACCCAAGATCTTCTGGCCTGAGATGCTCCCAAAACACAGCCGCCTCAGATGCCTCCCTCACCCAGGTGGGGAAAAGCTTACAGCATCTGGTATTCCCGAGCAGTCTCCCAGCCATATACCAACCAGGCTTGATCCTGCTTAGGCTTCGATCAACCGAGATCAGACCTGATCAAGGTGATGCGGCCGCAGTCTAGCTGACAAAAAAAATTAATGTGTCAGGAAACCCTGCAATGCCAAACACCACAGTGGCTCAGATGCATCGGACACCACTGTCCATTGGGAGATGTGGACACCGCCAGATCCCTGAATCTGAGAGCGTTGTACCTGCCTCCCCCGGCTGCCTCTCTTTTCTGGAACCATTTAATTGGTATAACAGGTAAATAACGCAGCAACTATATTGGCCAACCTAATATACAGTCCTCCAAGGATGCAGGCCTAAAACAATGTTGGTTTACCGCTATGCACCTCCTTGGGTATGGAAGTATGCAGGTACCCAGGTATGCTGTTATGTCAGTACATAGGTATGCAAACATGCAGGCATACAAGCATTATTGCCATTCCTGCATTTATGTATGCAGTTCAAGTCCAATAAGCACATGCGTATGTACCCTCAGGCAAACAAGCACATATATATGTAGTCCCAGGCAAATAAGCACACATGCATGTAGTCCCAGGCAAATAAGCACATATGCATGTAGTCCTAGGCAAATAAGCACATAGTTGCATAGTAGGTGAGGTTGAAAAAAGACACAAGTCCATCAAGTCCAACCTATGTGTATGATTATATGTCTGTATTACATTGTATTTCCCTGTATGTTGCGGTCGTTCAGGTGCTTATCTAATCGTTTTTTTTTTAACTATCGATGGCCCCCTGCTGAGACCACTGCCTGTGAAAGGGAATTCCACATCCTTGCCGCTCTTACAGTAAAGAACCCTCTACGTAGTTTAGGGTTAAACCTCTTTTCTTCTCATTTTAATGAGTGGCCACATGTCTTGGTAAACTCCCTTCCACAAAAAAGTTTTATCCCTAATGTGGGGTCACCAGTATGGTATTTGTAAATTAAAATCATTTCTCTTATCGTCCATGGACTGACACAGCTTCTAATACTGAAACACGTGGGTATATGTCCCTGTTTGCAGGAAAAGATCTAGGCAGAATGTTATATGTTACAACATACATTCTAAAAAACCGGTGCTGAACAGCCCCACCCAGGGGGCGGTCCCTCCGGACATAACCCTCCTACCTGCAGCCAGCTGTCTCAGTTTTTTTCTGCCTAGCAGAGGAGAGGACGTGGCTCTCTCAGGAGCCAGTCTCCTGGAAGATTTTTTATTCCTTGAGAATTTTTATTTAATTTTTGAGATCTTCAATCAACTGTCGGCTGGGCAACAGGTTGGGTACAAGGTATCCTCGTAGTCTTCCCTGTCCGAACATCGAGCGTGCTGATCCTTGTGCGTGAGACTCAGTTCACGACATGCCCCATGACTCCAGGGGTGGCTGGTGGGCTTTTTATGCTCCGCGGTCCTCATAAGATTGAACAGTACCTGCTGTATCTTTCGCCGTGGACCGGGCCGACAGCTACTCGGTACTACTCTGTGATAGGTCTGTCTGAAACACACCAGTGGGTCCCTCTGGGACAGGTAAGTAGTCTCTCCTGAATCAGGTGAGTACATGCTGGCTGTGTTTCTCTGTATGGGGGATTTTCCCTGTCTCCCCCTGTTATGCTGCTCTCTGCATCCTAATCTGGCGCTGTGCTGTGTGGGGGTGCCTGGGGGTCACTCTGGCCTGGCGGGGGAGGGGGCGCTCATGACTGTCTGCTAGGTGCTGGGGGAACTTGGTGTGTTTGGGCCTGGGGCGCCTTGTCTGTATTTTTTTACTGCGCTCTCGGCGGCCATCTTGCCGCAGATCGATGACGCAGTTACTGGCGGCCGGTGGCCATTTTCTTGAAGCCGCGCGCTTTCACTTTCGTTTGGCATCTATCGCTGCTGCTGCGGCGCGAATCTCCTCACACTCTCCTCATGGCTCACACTCGCTGGTAGTGCAGTGCAGGCAGCAGAACTGAGCGGTCCTCTCCGAGTTGGTGTGTTCCTATGGGTATCCCCTCCTCAGCCAGCGCAGCCAGTGGGTGGACTGTAATTCACTTTTGGTGCATTAAGGTCTCAGAGGGCGGCGAGTATGGAGTCTGGTTCACCTGCTTCCCCACTCTTGTCAGAGGCAACAGGCAGTGCTCCTGCACCTGCGGTCCCTATGGACCAGTTGTCGGCAGTCCTGGAATCATTCCTTGTCAGAATGGAAGCGGTGTACGAGCGCAAGGGAGCTATAAAGCGCCCTCTCCCCACACAATCTCCACATGGGGAGTGCTCTGATTCAGATATGGGCCTAGCTGCTGCTGCTCAGGACCCTAGCTCTGAAGATTTTAATGTTGTTTTTGAACAGGACATTCCTTGTGAGGAAGACTCTAGTTCTGAGTCGGTAAATGACAGGGCGCTTGTAAGTGAACTCATTGATGCTGTGAGGGACACTCTCAAGGTGAATGCTGCGGCTGCGGAACCTCAGGTGGAGGCTGTCTCCTTTGGTTCCTTTAAGGCCATACCTTCAAAAAAGGTTTTTCCATATATGCCTTTCTCTGATAGATTCATTGATCAGGTCTGGGAAAAGCCGCAGAAGACTTTGACGGTCCCTTGGCGTATATCTATTAGATACCCCTTTGAGGAGGCCCTGGTTAAAAAGTGGGCTCTCCCCCCCGGTGGTCGACCCACCCGGTCGCCCGGTTAAATAAGGCTACCACTCTCCCGATGGAGGGGACTCCTGCTTTTAAGGACCCCACTGACAGGTGGTCAGAAGTGGTGAGTAGAACTATGTTTGCCTTGCTGGGGTCTGCCTTACGTCCTGTCGTAGCGGCGACCCTTGTGTCTCAGACACTCACGAAATGGGCAAAGATTTTGCACCAGACTGTGCAGGAGCATAATCTTCCTCCAGATACCATTGCCCTGGCCCACGAACTTGTGCAGGGTCTGGTGTATGTGTGCGATGCCACTTTGGACGCGGCCCCTTTAATATCTGGGGCCTCTATCTCTTCGGTGGTATTGCGTCGGCATATCTGGTTGAAATGCTGGTCGGCTGATCTAGCTTCCAAGAAGCTCCTGGCTGATTTGCCCTTTAAGGGCGGTAGACTGTTTGGGGCTGCCCTTGATGACATCATTAAGGATGTCACAGGGGGTAAGAGCACATTCCTTCCTCAGTCTACTAAGGGAAAGGAGCCCCGCCGTAAGCCGGGCCCCTCCTTTCCAGCAAAAAAAAGTTTTTTTCGTCAGTCAGAATCCGCGGGTAAGCCATCCCAGACTGGCAACAGTGCGGCTGGTGGACAGAAGCGTCCCTGGGTGCGTAAGCCAACTGTTTTGCTTGCGTCTATTTGGCAAGGTTACTCTGTGGTATAAGCAAGGAAGCTGAGACTTCTGCAGTGTGTAAATGTGCTTTTACTATACAAGATGCTGTACATACAAAACTATTACAATATTAGGAATACAATACAAGACTGCCAGATCTCTATAACAAGCAAAATGCCTAGCAAATGAACAGCCTATGGTCTATAACAGTACAAATAAATTTACAGGTTACTTAACTTCGATTACGCTATGTTCATGATCTCCATTGCTGGTGACCAGACATCTTCTTCTTATGATGAGTGGCTTCTTCTGATCTTACAGCAACATGTTGTGTGTGTCCTAGCTTATGCCTGAATCCCCCCTTTTTATGTGTCAGGCTGTTTACCATAGTTACCAAAACAACAGAAAACATACCTGTTTACTGTAGCTGTAGAAACAATGGACTGTTGAATACAACAATGCTATCTACCCATTGTCTATTCAAATCAAAACGGTCAGTAATCTAACAGTCATTCTTTCAGTTTGAGAGCTGAAAGAAATCTCAAACAAGTAATGTCTTACTTGTTTACTGTAGCTATAGAGACAATAGCCTGTTGATTACAACAATGGTATCTAACCCCATTGTATGAAAACAGCATTTGTCTGAGAAATCTACTCAAACCAAAAAACTGACAGTAACCTGACCAACTCACTATTGTAATATTGTCCCATGTATCCTATGTCTGATTAATATAAAAAAATCATATTTTTAACAAATGCAACACATTCCGCCCTATGATTACACACACAAAATCTCTTCATTACTAAAAACTCAATATACACATGAATTTTCCTTAACCACTTAACGACCGCCCACTGTAAATATACGTCGGCAGAATGGCACCGACAGGCAGAATCACGTATATGTACGTGATTGCCTTTGTATAGTTGGGGGGTCCGATCGGACCCCCCTTCTTTACAGTGAGCGGTCGTTTTACCTTCGGGAGCGATCCGGCATGAGGGGACGGCCGTTCGATTCCGGCCACCCCCTCTCGATCGCTCCCGGCGAATGAGAGCTTCCCCTGCCTGTGTGCTTGTTTACACAGGCTGGAGGAAGTGATGTCATCTCTCCTGCGGTGCTCACATATACCGAGCGCCGTACAGGAGAAGATGCAGGTTAGTGCACACAACACTACACTGACACCAGGACACATAGGTACATAAATCGCCCCCTCAGGCCCCCCCAGATCACCCCCCAGATCACCCCCCAGCCCCCAGTCACAGTGTCACTGATTGCAGTGACCATTTTTCTTTATCGTACACCACGGGACACAGAGCTAGTCATTACATAATGGGTTAAGGGTCACCAGCGGTGATTGGACACTGGCACAACCAATGGAAGACAGTTCCCCTCCATATAACCCCTCCCATCAGGGAAGTACCTCAGTTTTTTCGCCAGTGTCGAAAGGTGTTGGACGCGTTAGGAGGTGCTAAAGGAAAGCTCTACCAAAGAGACCCTCTGGGGGTAAAAGAGCTATGCTTTCGGATCCATCCAAGACGCCTACAAATGAGCTGAATCTGGATGGGATCCGGGCCTCATCCATGAGGCGTCGCCTGTAATGTCTCTCTTCGGAGGACTGGGCTCTAAGATCCAGCACTTTCGCTATTTCGCTATAAAGTCCTGGTAAGAGTCTTGTACAAGGCCCAGGGGAGAGGTATCCTTTAAATAGGAACCCATATCCCTGAAGGTTGGCACACATAGCCCACCGTGAAGGGTGAAGTTTGGTATCTGTCTGAAATCTTTCAGCAGAAAAACCTGCGGCGTGGATAAGGTGAGATTAGAAGGTCCATAACTAGGTTGGGACCTTTTTCAAAAAGTGGATGTCTTCTTTTTTTCCACCACTGGGGGGAGTAAAGAGCTGAATATACTCACCTCACTCTGTTCAGTGTCGGCTTCGGCGAAGTACACTGCTCGTCACCTCCGCTGCTGAGCTTGCTGGGGCACCCCGATCCTCCTTTCGGTGGCCGACCAGACACCTGCAGATGCAGGTAAGTGGGAACAAGGGCTGATGAGAGTCCTCTCTCACTATGGCCACCGCCATAGCGCTAAGGGCCGCGGGAGCGCGCTTTATCGGAGGGGGGGGCGAAGGCGTGCGCGGGCACGTGGCGCGCGCAGGCACAGAAACGGCGCCAAATTTAAAAGACTGTCAGTGTGAGAAGCACTGCAGCAGCAAGCAAGCTCGTTAGTTCTCTTGTTCCTGGCAGAGAAACACAGCAGCTATACAGGGACGTAAGACTCCATGTGGTTGGATTGGGTACTTCCTAGAAGACATCCATGTTATGCATAGTTATGTGTTAAAAGTTGCATACTTAATGTATTTGCTAAACTGAACACGGTAGTATATGCATTTAGGTACCTTGTATTTTGTCTAAACAGTAAGCCTTCCAGGGGAAGTAATGCGGACAAAAAGAGATAAGAAAGCACCACCGCCTGAGAGGAGGCTCTAACTGTGCTGACTCGGTACCTTTCTCTCCTGTGTTGCTAAATGCACCTGTTCAGGATGAGCCATTACCTCTGTCAGGTATGGCGGCTTCCCCAGTGAAGCCTGGGCCTGTATATGTCACTGAGGACACTTTATCAGCTGCCCTAAATAATCTGGAGGAAAAAATTGCTACCTTAATCGCTAAGTCCTCTAAAAAGGTACAATAAGCGAAGCAGGTCTCTTCCAGTATTGGACCTCCCTTCAGAAGTACCTGAGGGAGGAGGATGAGGAGGAGGAGGCTACATCAGCAGAGGATGAGGAGCCAGATTTTAAGGTCACAGGTACAATGCTATAGCAGTGCATTTAAGTTAACCTCTGCGGAGGTAACGGAATTACCTGTCTCCTCCCTAGGGTCATTAAGATCCCTGCAAGGTGCATGCTCCTTCCCGGTTCATCCGTTACTAGAGGATCTAATATACGCAAACTGGCAACATCCAGATAAGCGTTTCTCACCTCCAAAAAGGTTTAACATTCTTTATCCTATGGGGGAAATTTTTTTTTTTAAAGAAATGGAGCCTGCCTGCGGTAGATGCGGCTATTTCTTGTGTAAATAAAAACCTGACATGTCCGGTGGATAATGTACAAGGGTTTAAAAGATCCTTCTGAGAGGAAGTTGAAATCCTCCTTCCTTTTGGCCGGCTCAATTACCCAACCTGCAGTAGCAGCAGTCGGTATGTGTCAGGTCATCAGCCAACAGGTAAAGCAGGGGCTGAAGGAACTGCCTTCAGAGCAGGCTAGAAATTGGGAAAATTTGCCTAAAGCCTTATGCTTCACAGTGGATGCCATGAGAGATTCTATCATACAGGCATCACGCCTTACACTCCAGCTGGTACAGATGCGCAGAGTACTTTGGCTTAAGCATTGGTCAGCGGAAACCCCATGCAAAAAGCTGTTGGCAAGTTCCCGTTCCATGGCGAACGCCTATTTGGGGAAGATTTAGAAAAATATATACAGAAGATATCAAGTGGTAAAACGACTTTTACCTGAGAGAAAGAAAAACAAGAGACCTTGTTTTAAACGCTCTCTCTCCCCAGCTCCCGGGAAATCTGACTCCAACCAGTGGCGGCGGCCTGTTTTAGCCGCCCACAAAAGCCAAGGGGCAAGCTCAGAAGAACAAGAAGCCGTGGGGTGCAAGAGCTAATAAGCAAGCCCCCAAAACCTCTCAGTGAAGGGGCGCCCCCGCTCGGCCGAGTGGGAGGAAGGCTTTGTCAGTTCTCAGTGACTTGGCGGTCAGAAATCCAGGACAATTGGGTGGTATCCACAATATCCTCAGGGTACAAACTGGAATTTCGAGAGATCCCACCTTCTCAATTCCGAGGTTCAAGACTCTCCAAGGATCCACAAAAAAGAGAATCCTTCTTCAAAGGTTTGAATCACTTAATGGCTCAAGGGGTAGTTACAGACGTACCCCAAAAAGAGCGAGGTTCAGGTTTTTACTCAAACCTCTTTGTGATTCCAAAGCCAAATGGAGATGTCAGACCCATCCTAGATCTAAAATCCCTAAATCGGTTCCTGAACGTTCGCCATTTTCGAATGGAAACGATCCGATCCGTGGCCGCCACTTTAAAGGGCGGAGAATTCATGGCGCCCATAGATATCAAGGGCGCACATTTACACATACCCATCCTCCCCGCTCACCAAAGATTCCTAAGGTTTGCGGTAGAAGATCGCCACTTTCAATTTGTGGCTCTGCCGTTTGGTGTAGCCACCGCGCCCATAGTATTCACAAAGGTGCTAGCTCCTCTGTTAGCAAACCTAAGAACACGGGGCATTGCGGTAACAGCCTATCTGGACGATCTACTAGTAATAGATCAGTCAAAGGAGGGATTGGGTCACGCTGTACACACTACAGTAGGATACCTGGAGCATTTAGGATGGATTATAAATTTACAAAAATCCTCTCTCCAGGCCCAAAGAAGGATAGTGTACCTGGGCATGATCATAGATACAGCCCAAAACAGGGTATACCTGCCAGAACCGAAGATACAGTCTCTGAAAGACCTGATCCACAAGGTCAAAGCAAACAAGAGGCCGTCTATTCGCTTTTGCATGAGACTATTGGGAAAGATGGTAGCCTCCTTCGAGGCGGTCCCTTACGCCCAGTTTCATTCGAGACTACTTCAAGGCAATATTTTAGCTTCCTGGAACAGGAAGAGCCAAGCTCTGGATATACCCATGCGCCTGTCCTCACAAGTACGCCACAGCTTCGATTGGTGGCTAGAAGCCAGGAATTTATGGAAGGGAAAGTCCTTCCTCCCAGTGGCCTGGAAGGTGGTATCTACGGATGCCAGCCTATCGGGCTGGGGTGCAGTATTCGAGGAGGCTTCTACCCAGGGAACCTGGGCCAAGACTCAGGGGATCCTGCCCATCAATGTGCTAGAGATCCGGGCGGTATATCTAGCCCTCAAAACCTGGACATACAGGTTACAGGGCTACCCAGTTCGGGTTCAATCCGACAATGCTACTGCAGTAGCTTACATCAATCACCAAGGAGGCACCCGCAGTCGGGCAGCCCAAAGAGAGGTGAACCGGAACCTGGCATGGGCAGAAGAGCATGTACCTTGCCTTTCTGCAATCTTCATTCCAGGGATAGAAAATTGGCAAGCAGACTACCTGAGTCGTCAGCAGCTGCTACCAGGAGAGTGGTCTCTTCACCCCGAGATCTTTCAGGCCATATGTCTGAGATGGGGAAACCCAGATGTAGACCTGCTAGCTGCCAGGTTCAACAAGAAATTGGACAACTTTGTGTCCAGAACGAGAGATCCTCTAGCCTACGGGACAGACGCTCTAATAATACAGACGCTCTAATAACTCCATGGAATCAGTTCTCACTGATCTATGCATTCCCTCCGATCCCTCTTCTACAAAGACTGCTACGCAGGATCAAGGAGGAGGGAATACCAGTAATCCTAGTGGCCCCAAACTGGCCCAGGAGGCCTTGGTACGCCGAGATTGTAAAAATGGCGATAGGAAGGCCCTGGAAGTTTCCACTTCGACACGACCTGCTGTCACAGGGTCCAGTATTCCACCCTTCCTTACAAAGGCTAAAGTTGACGGCCTGGCTGCTGAGACCCACATTTTTAAAAAGAGAGGGGTCTCTGGTCCGGCTCTTTCTACGCTCATTAATGCTAGAAAGCCAGCCTCCAGACTCATCTATCATAGAGTCTGGAGAGCATACGTTTCCTGGTGTGAATCCAGATGTTGGAATCCTCAGAAATATGAAATAAGTAGGATTCTTGCTTTTTGCCAGTTAGGAGTGGATATGAATTTAGCCTTTAGCACCATCAAAGGGCAAATATCGGCTCTATCAGTCTTCTTTCAGAGACCATTGGCATCTCACTCCCTAGTTCGGACATTCATTAAGGGGGGTACTGAGGATAAATCCTCCAGTTAGGACTCCCTTGTGTCCATGGGATTTGAATTTGGTATTGTCAGTGTTGCAAAAGCAACCTTTTGAACCTATTCGCCATATTCCTTTAATTATATTGAGTAGGAAGTTGGCCTTTCTGATTGCTATAGCTTCTGCTAGGAGAGTATCAGAGCTAGCAGCTCTTTCTTGTAAAGAGCCTTATCTAATTTGTCACAAGGACAAAATCGTACTACGACCCCATCCGGCTTTTCTACCTAAGGTGGTGTCGGCTTTTCACTTGAATCAAGACATTGTTCTGCCTTCCTTTTTTCCAAACCCGCGGACGGCGGGGGAAAAATTATTACACTCTCTAGATCTAGTGAGAGCGGTAAAGGTGTATCTGCAAGCAACCGCTCAGATACGTAAAACAGATGTTTTGTTTATTTTACCAGATGGGCCCAAGAAGGGCCAAGCGGTATCAAAATCCACCATTTCCAGGTGGATTAGACAAGTAATTATTCAAGCTTATGGTTTAAAGAACAGGACTCCTCCTTTTCCTGTTAAGGCGCACTCTACCAGGGCGATAGGTGCTTCATGGGCAGTGCACCACCAGGCTTCGATGGCTCAGATCTGTAAAGCTGCAACTTGGTCTTCAGTCCATACATTTTCCAAATTCTATCAAATAGATGTGAAAGGACATGAGGATTCCGCCTTTGGGCGAAGTGTGCTGCAGGCAGCAGTATAGGGCTTCTGGTCCGCAAGCGGCCTGTTTTGATCTGTGTCTCCCCCCCTTCATATGAGC
This sequence comes from Rana muscosa, assembly GCA_029206835.1. NCBI lineage: Eukaryota > Metazoa > Chordata > Amphibia > Anura > Ranidae > Rana > Rana muscosa. The sequence continues at coordinate 600,955,679 of CM055116.1, read as the reverse complement.
ATTGCTCTGGGACGTCCCATTATGTAATGACTAGCTCTGTGTCCCGTGGTGTACGATAAAGAAAATAGGATTTTTATAACAGCTTACCTGTAAAATCCTTTTCTTGGAGTACACCACGGGACACAGAGGTCCCCCCCTTCTTATGGGAACCTTACTGCTTTGCTACAAAACTGAGGTACTTCCCTGATGGGAGGGGTTATATGGAGGGGAACTGTCTTCCATTGGTTGTGCCAGTGTCCAATCACCGCTGGTGACCCTTAACCCATTATGTAATGACTAGCTCTGTGTCCCGTGGTGTACTCCAAGAAAAGGATTTTACAGGTAAGCTGTTATAAAAATCCTATTATTTAGTGATCACTGCAATCAGTGACATTTGTGACTGTAAAAGTGTCAGTACATTTAGTTTTAGGTCCAGTGTAGCCCCCTAACCCCCCCCCCTAATAAAGGTTTAACCCCCTGATCACCCCCCAGATAACCCTTTCACCCCCTAGTACCGCCGTCGCTAAGCGATCATTTTTCTGATCGATGTCTTAGCGTCGGTGATGCTGATCGGTAGCCAGTAATTTTTTTTAGGTTCGCCGCAGGTTTTTATAGCGTCGGGTACCCCCATATATTACCTAATAAAGGTTTAACCCCCTTGATCGCCCCCCAGGTAACCCTTTCACCCCCTATCACCACGGTCACTAAGCGATAATTTTTCTGATCGATGTTTTAGCGTCGGCGATGCTGATCGGTAGCCAGTAATTTTTTTTAGGTTCGCCGCAGGTTTTTATAGCGTCGGGTACCCCCATATATTACCTAATAAAGGTTTAACCCCCTTGATCACCCCCCAGGTAACCCTTTCACCCCCTAGCACCGCTGTCACTAAGCGATCATTTTTCTGATCGATGTCTTAGCGTCGGTGATGCTGATCGGTAGCCAGTAATTTTTTTTAGGTTCGCCGCAGGTTTTTATAGCGTCGGGTACCCCCATATATTACCTAATAAAGGTTTAACCCCCTTGATCGCCCCCCAGGTAACCCTTTCACCCCCTATCACCACTGTCACTAAGCGATCATTTTTCTGATCGCTGTCTTAGCGCCGGTGATGCAGATCGGTAGCCAGTAATTTTTTTTAGGTTCGCCGCAGGTTTTTATAGCGTCAGGTACCCCAATATATTACCTAATAAAGGTTTAACCCCCTTGATCGCCCCCCAGGTAACCCTTTCACCCCCTATCACCACTGTCGCTAAGCGATCATTTTTCTGATCGCTGTCTTAGCGTCGGTGATGCAGATCGGTAGCCAGTAATTTTTTTTATGTTCGCCGCAGGTTTTTATAGCGTCAGGTACCCCCATATATTATCTAATAAAGGTTTAACCCCCTGATCGCCCCCCAGGTAACCCTTTTCACCCCCTATCACCACTGTCGCTAAGCGATCGTTTTTATGATCGTTGTCTTAGTGTCGGTGATGCAGATCGGTAGCCAGTAATTTTTTTTTAGGTTCGCCGTCAGGTTTTTATATAGCGTCAGGTACCCCCATATATTACCTAATAAAGGTTTTAACCCCCTAATTGCCCCTAGTTAACCCTTTCACCAGTAATCACCATATAAGTGTTACGGGTGACGCTGGTTAGTTTGCTTTTTATAGTGTCAGGGCACCCGCCGTATATAACCCAATAAAGGTTTAACCCCCTGATCGCCCGGCGGGTGATATCAATTAGGTTTTAGCGTCAGAGAGGGTCTGCGTCACACCCCAGGCAGCGTCAGGTTAGTTCCAGTAACGCTAACACCCACGCGTGAAGCATACACCCCCCTTAGTGGTATAGTATCTGAACAGATCAATATCTGATCTGATCAGATCTATACTAGCGTCCCCAGCAGTTTAGGGTTCCCAAAAACGCAGTGTTAGCGGAATCAGCCCAGATACCTGCTAGCACCTGCGTTTTGCCCCTCCGTCCAGCCCAGGCCACCCAAGTGCAGTATCGATCGATCACTGTCACTTGCAAAACACAACACACATAACTGCAGCGTTCGCAGAGACAGGCCTGATCCCTGCGACTCCAGTGCTGTAGGAGGTGATTTCGCCACCACAGTTAAAAAAAAAGCATATATGCCGAAGCATTGGGGCAGCAGGGGCGGAGGAGCGATTTTGCTCCTAATGCCGCGTACATACAGTCGAAATTCCGACGGAGGCTTGTCCGTGGAAAAGTCTGACCATGTGTACGCGGCATAACTTTTGCGGGAAGATGCCCCCATGCTTCGGCATATATAAATGGTGCATGTATGCCCATCATTAGAAGTGGGTGGATGAAGGGCGGTATTCTAATGGTGGGCATACCCACCGATCAATCTTTTTTTTCGTTCAGCCAACAGGCTGCATGAAAAAAAAGATTACAATACATGTCCAACAAGGACCAGCAACGTACTGGTATGTTGCTGGACTTTGAATGTTTATACCAGAATGATGCCTGCTGGTTTAGGTATCATCTTGGTATCATTCTTTTCAGCCAGCGGCCGGCTTTCATGTAAAAGCAATCCTAGTGGCTAATTAGCCTCTGGACTGCTTTTACAAGCAGTGGGAGGGAATGACCCCCCCCCGGATATAAAAAGCGCCATTGGGAAATTGGGAAAGCATTTTATCACACCGATCTTGGTGTGGTCAGATGCTTTGAGGGCAGAGGAAAGATCTAGGGTCCAATAGACCCCAGTTTTTTCAAAAAAGAGTACCTGTCATTACCTATAGCTATCATAGGGGATATTTACATTCCCTGAGATAACAATAAAAATGATAAAAAAAAAAAAATATGGAAGCAACAGTTTAAAAATAAAATAAAAAAGCAAAATTAATAATAAAAAATAAAATAAAATAAAAAAGCACCCCTGTCCTGCCCTGCTCTTGCCCAATGGCGAACGCAAGCGTCGGTCTGGCGTCATATGTAAACAGCAATTGCACCATGCATGTGAGGTATCACCGCAAAGGTCAGATCGAGGGCAGTAATTTTAGCAGTAGACCTCCTCTGTAAATCTAACGGGGTAATCTGTAAAGGCTTTTAAAGGCTTTTAAAAATGTATGTAGTTTGTCGCCAATGCGCGTTTGTGCGAAATTTTAAAGCATGTCGTGTTTGGTATCTATGTACTCGGCCTAAGATCATCTTTTTTATTTCATCAAACATTTGGGCAATATAGTGTGTTTTAGTGCATTAAAATTTAAAAAAGTGTATTTTTTCCCCAAAAAATGCGTTTGAAAAATCGCTGCGCAAATACTGTGTAGAAAAAAAAAATGCAACACCCACCATTTTATTCTGTAGGGCCTTTGCTTTAAAAATATATATAATGTTTGGGGGTTCAACATAATTTTCTTGCAAAAAAAAATATGTTTTCATGTAAACAAAAAGTGTCAAAAAGGGCTTTGTCTTCAAGTGGTTAGAAGAGTGGATGTAAGCTTCCTAATGTTGTGTATAAAATGCCAGAACAGTTCAAACCCCCCCAAATGACCCCATTTTGGAAAGTAGACACCCCAAGCTATATACTGAGAGGCATGTCGAGTCCATGGAATATTTTATATGTTGACACAAGTTGCGGAAAAAAGACAATTATTTTTTTTTTTTTTTTACACAAAGTTGTCACTAAATGATATATTGCTCAAACATGCCAAGGGGCATATGTGGAATTACACCCCAAAATACATTCTGTTGCTTCTCCTGAGTACGGGGATACCACATGTGTGAGACTTTTTGGGAGCCTAGCCGCGTACGGGACCCCAAAAACCAATCACCGCCTTCAGGCTTTCTAAAGGGTGTAAATTTTTGATTTCACTTCTCACTGCCTATCACAGTTTCGGAGGCCATGGAATGCCCAGATGGCACAAAACCCCCCCCAAATGACCCCATTTTGGAAAGTAGACACCCCAAGCTATTTGCTGAGAGGTATTGTGAGTATTTTGCAGATCTCGCTTTTTGTCACAAAGTTTTGAAAATTGAAAAAAAAAGAAAAAAAAAAATGTTCTCTCTTCATTTTCAAAAACAAATGAGAGCTGTAAAATACTCACCATGCCTCTCAGCAAACAGCTTGGGGTGTCTACTTTCCAAAATGGGGTCATTTGGGGGGGTTTTGTGCTATTTTGGCATTTTATGGCCTTCGAAACTGTGATAGGTAGTGAGGAGTCCAATCAAAAATTTGTGCCTAGAAATCCTGAAGGCGGTGATTGGTTTTCGGGGTCCCGTACGCGGCTAGGCTCCTAAAAAGTCCTACACATGTGGTATCCCCGTACTCAGGAGAAGCAGCAAAATTTATTTTGGGGTGCAATTCCACATATAACCATAGCATGTGTGAGCAATATATCATTTAGTGACAACTTTTTGTAATTTTTTATTTTTTTTTGTCATTATTCAATCACTTGGGACAAAAAAAAAATATTCAATGGGCTCAACAGGCCTCTCAGCAATTTCCTTGGGGTGTCTACTTTCTAAAATGGGGTCATTTGGGGGGGGGTTTGTGCTATTTTGGCATTTTATGGCCTTCAAAACTGTGATAGGTAGTGAGGAGTGAAATCAAAAATTTACACCCTTAGAAATCCTGAAGGCGGTGCTTGGTTTCCGGGGTCCCGTACGCGGCTAGGCTCCTAAAAAGTCCTACACATGTGGTATCCCCGTACTCAGGAGAAGCAGCAAAATTTATTTTGGGGTGCAATTCCACATATAACCATAGCATGTGTGAGCAATATATCATTTAGTGACAACTTTTTGTAATTTTTTTATTTTTTTTGTCATTATTCAATCACTTGGGACAAAAAAAAAATATTCAATGGGCTCAACATGCCTCTCAGCAATTTCCTTGGGGTGTCTACTTTCTAAAATAGGGTCATTTGGGGGGGTTTTGTACTGCCCTGCCATTTTAGCACCTCAAGAAATGAGATAGGCAGTCATAAATTTAAAGCTGTGTAAATTCCAGAAAATGTACCCTAGTTTGTAAACGCTATAACTTTTGCGCAAACCGATAAATATACGCTTATTGACATTTTTTTTACTAAAGACATGTGGCTGAATACATTTTGGCCTAAATGTATGACTAAAATTGAGTTTATTCGATTCTTCTTATAACAAAAAGTAGAAAATATCATTTTTTTTCAAAATTTTCGGTCTTTTTCCGTTTATATCGCAAAAAATAAAAATCGCAGAGGCAATCAAATACCATTAAAAGAAAGCTCTATTTGTGGGAAGAAAAGGACGCAAATTTCGTTTGGGTACAACATTGCATGTCCGCACAATTTACAGTTAAAGCAGCGCAGTGCAAAATTCTGAATTCACCTCTGGTCCTTTAGCTACCAAATGGTCCGGGGCTTAAGTGGTTAAATGCAACCCCTCCCATATTTCTGTCACTGGGAAGGTGTTTCAGTCTTTGGATAAAAGATCATTAGAAAGTCCTTTCTAAAGTTCTTTGGAAACAAGTCCAGGCTTGAAATACATCAAAGCCCTCGTTCTCCACAGCTCTTGCGATCTTCCGTCATTCTTTCCATCATGTAACCACTTTTCTCTGGTCTTCCTATGGATCAAATCGGAGACAGCCTGTGGAGTGGAAAACAAAGCGGATTATCTGTTCCTTCTAACAATACATAAACAGTAGATCCTGGCCCTTCAGCTACAATCTCTCCTCTAAATGGCTTCTTGCCTGGATATCTGACCAATACTTTGCCACCTGCCTGTATGCACCTCTGACCCTCCCAAAGAACATCAATAGGGAGGAGAGGAAATATACTGATATTTCCCAGAAGATCACTGCTGTTTATTTTGGAAGGTTTGATGTTATGTAGCCTCACTTTCCACTCTTGCTGAGAAGTATCCACTAACCAGTCAGAGTCCCAGCCACTGTCTTGAAGCTCGTCTGCCAATGCAAATATAACTTCAAACCTTCCTGCCAGATTCTCTCTCATTCCTAGATAGGCTTCAGCTTCAGATACGCCACTCTTGGTTTCTATGTCATGGGAAGCAGTAACGGGGTATCTGTTGAACCCTGTTCTTTCAGGAACCTTACATAAATACTGAACTCTGCACTCCAGCTGTGGAATCTGTGCCTCAGCCCCTACCATCCTTTCATATGGTGTGCTTTTGGCTATTGGCCTAGAATTTAACAACATGACTGCCTGTGTGAGGACCCAATCCCACCCCCTTAGTGTATGTCTGGGTGTAAGTTTGCGTATCTCGTCCTTCAATAGCCCGTTGTATTTTTCAATCAAACCAGCTGCCTGTGAATGGTATGGGATGTGGCACAACCAGTACACTTCAGAATCTTTGGCCCACTGCTGTACTGTTGATCCGGTGAAGTGTGAGCCGTTATCACTTTGGACTTGTTTGGGACAACCATAAGCAACGACAAGTTTCTGGAGCAGTTGAAGCTTTGCGGCTTGATCTGCACGTTTGCCAGGATGAACAAGCATAAGTCCTGAATAGGTGTCCACTGCAGTGCAACAATACCTCAGTCCATTGTTTCCCCGGGGCAGGGGACCGATGAAGTCAATCTGCCATATCTCTGCAGGCCTCTCACCCCTCCCGGTGGAGTACTTTTGCAATGGCCATTGTCGCACTTCTCCACACACTGTACAGTTCCCTATTACAGTCTTAATCATGTCCATGGATATAGGCAACCCTCTCTGCTGTGCCCATTCATATGTTTCTTTCTGCCCCAAATGTCCAGATTGCTTGTGGGCCCAGTTGGCCAAGTTCATCAAAACAGGATCAATTAGCACAACTGCCTTCACTTTGGCGATTTCATCTGCAACTCTGTTATAGTTCTCAAAGTCTGGTACTAGGGGCACATGTGCATCAACATGCCCCACTTTTATGGTGCGGGAGTGAGCTTCCTTCCAGATGTAGTCCCAGACTTCCTTGCCTCCCCACACCACCTTTCCATGAATCATTAATTCATTGGACTTCCACGTGGGCATCCAAGTTGTCAGTCCTTAAAAAATCACCCAGCTGTCAGTGTAGATAGTGACATGGGAAGAAAAATCCTCCTGAAGAGTCATCACTACAGCTTTCAACTCTGCATACTGACTGGACCCTCCAATTCCGGACTCCTGCAGGACTGTGTCTGTACTTGGGTTGTAGGCTGCTGCTGTCCATTTATGCCCAGGCGAGGCGACTATGGCTGAACCATCAGTGAACAAAGCTGACTCCTTCATGTCTTCTGACAGAGACTCAAAGGGTGGAGCCTCTTGAATGGGGGATGACTGCAGCACAGGAATTTCTTCTTCTGGCCGGGTGCTGGTAAAAGTAACAAGCCCTGCCAACTGTTTTGAAATGTCTCTAACATCCCCAGCTGCAATACCCCCTCTTTCTTGAAGGTACCACTTCCATTTCATCAGTGTCTGGTTCTGGGCTACAGCTGCCCTAGTGGTGAGTCCATTATCTCTCACCCATCCTGCTATTGGCAATGCAGTATGGATGGTGACTGTGTCCTTTTCTGTAATGGTCTCTACATGTTGAACTGCTGTGTAGGCCCCAAACAGGTACTTCTCTAGGGGCGTGTATCTTGTCTGTGCCCCTGTCAGTTGTTTGGACCAAAATCCAAAAGGTATTGCTCTCAGTCCTTTCTTTTCATTTGGCTGCCACAGACTCCAAGATATGGTACTATTCTGCTGCACTACATCCAGCTGAAATGGTACTCCTTGTCTCACGGGTCCCAATCCCTGATGCTGCAAAATAGCTTCTTTAGCAGCCAGGAATGCAGTCCGCTGCTCTGAACCCCATGAGAACTCAGTCTTTTTTCTGGTAACATTGTATATAGGCCTTAGAATCAGTCCAAAATGTGGGATGAACGATCTCCAGAATCCCACAACTCCAATGAACTTCTGTGCCTCCTTTTTGGTAGTAGGAGGCGACAGCGCCTGGATAGTTTGCACGACTGTCTCTGGAATTTTCCTCTGTGGCCTAGTCCACATCATTCCTAGGAATTTCACCTCTGTGGCAGGTCCTTGGACTTTGTCTCTGTTGATAGCCCACCCTCTGTTCTCCAAGTGCTGTATCAGCAGGTGCAGTGCTTCAGTTATGTTTTCTTTTGTCCCAGAGATCATGATGTCATCAATGTAGTGAAACACAGCAACTTTCAAATTCAGGGTACTTAAATCTCGGGCAATCAGTCCATGACAAATCGTTGGAGAATGAAGATAGCCTTGCGGAAGGACAGGGAAAGTGTACTGGTGGCTGTCCCACACCATAGCAAACTGGTCTTGACACTCTGGGTCTATCAAAATTGAAAAGAAAGCATTAGCCAGGTCTATCACAGCATGATATTCTCCTGCATCTTTAGCAATTTTCTCAACAATTGAGATAATATCTGGTACAGCTGACTTCAATGGAGGTGCCAATTTGTTTAGACCTCTGTAATCCAGTCATTCTATATGTCCCATCAGGTTTCTTTAATGGGAACACCGGAGACGAGAAAGGATTACAGCAGGTCTAAGGATCTCTACTCTCAACAGTTCTTGAATAGTCTCCCCAATTTCTTTGTGGCCTCCAGGAAGTCTGTACTGCTTGAGACAGACTGGCTTCTCTTGTGGAGGAATGTAGACAGGGGTCCATTTCGCATGACCATTGACCACAGCTTTCACCGCCCTTACCAGATACGCTCTATCAAGATACCCGAATGTGAATGTACCTCTTTCAGTCTGAATTGACTGACCTTGAAGTACATCCATCCCAAGAATAACTCCGATACCAAAACATTTGTCATAAATCCTGATCCCTTGCTAATAGCCAATTTCACCCGTATCCTAACTGCTGGTGTAGTTCCCCCCCCCCCCCCAAACCTTCTACATAAATCAATTCTCATTTGCGCTGGGAAGGATTTCCTTGCAAAAGTGTAACTTCCGCTCCGCTATCAACTAAAGACATTACATGTGTAGGAGAAGATGACTTCCCCCACCATACAGTGACAGGTGCATATGGGCGTCGGTCTCCTGCTGTCATTGCCCTCACTGCTATTACAGGAGACTCGCCTTCCCTTCATAAAGGATAAGGAACCTCCCAATCCCCTTTTCTGATTCTCTCTAACTCCTCCCCAGGATGAAGGGATTTGGGTTTTGGTTCATGTTCAGTTTTGCGAATTGGTTTGGGGCTAACAGGAGGGGTCTGTTCTGTTTCCTCTAAGTCTAGGCTGATGTTATCTTCACTAGGAGTAGTGTTTCTAACCCTGACAGTTTTACCTACTAAATGTTTCCACCTCTACAGCATTTCTGCGGTAGAAATGCCATCTATCTCATCTTTAGGTACTCCTGCCTTTAATAGGTCCACCCACATTTCATTCCTAGAAATAACTAGCCTGGTTTTCTCTTCACCTTCTGTCTTCTCTACCCCATTCCTTTTCTTCTCTGTTCTTTTCTGCTTGTATTCTTCCTGTCTGGCCTTGACCTTATCTACTGCCCTGACAGGTTTTGTTTTAGTCTCCTCTATCTCCCCCAACTGGCTTAAAAGGGTTGTGGCTTCATGAATCTTGCTGTTTAATCCTAGGCCTCCCAACAAGGACAATAATGGAGCCCTGAGATTAAATGGCGCAGACTTCATCAGCTTAGAGCGCAGAGCAGACGTAAAGGGTTCCATATCTGAACCTATCCATTCTGGAAATGTATTTAATCCAGTTATACTACCCATCTCACGTAACCTGGAAATACCCTCTCCTATTGATCTCCAGGAGTAGGTATTTTCCAGGTCAGTAGGACTAGCGTATACTCGGACTATTCCATCCCTCACAAGGTCTAACAGTGAAAAATTCACGCTAAACTCTCTGGCTTTTCGCATTGCCTGACGCAATTGTGGATCATGGTTTAACACTCCCATAGCCACTGCTTCCTTACCTGATAAAACAACACTGTCCGCCCCTTCATCCCATAAGCGTAGGAGCCAACCTAATAGGGGCTCCCCAGACCTTTGGTTATGTTGTTTTGCCAGCTCATGGAGTTCAGTTTGTGTAAACTCCCATACTTCTTCAAATTCAACATCTCTGGGGTTGCGATAATGCATCTCCCCATCTGCCATATCCTCTCTATCATGTTGCCATTTCCTATGCTTAGTAATGAGAGGTCTGGCATACTTTTTTCTTTCCCACTAGCAGATCATCATCTGAAACATCAAACTCTATCTCCTCATCCTCACTATCATTTGAGGAGAGCACATCCTCACAATCCTAATTTTGGGATGTGACAATGGCACGTACCCTGGCTTTACTAACAGGTTTACGCCCCTTCCTTTTCCTTAAGGCATGAATTGATTTGGTCATGAGGGCTGCAGACCGCTCTTGCAAATCATCCGCCCGACTAGCGGTTGAACGTACACACTCTGAAGCAACTGCTAGCTGGTCTTTTAATACCTTAACTTCTGCCTCTGCCTTCTCCCTTCTATGTGATTCAGTATAGAAAGCATGGAGGAAGTACCAACCCACTGTGGACACTGTCCTCTTGTCTTTCTTACTTAAATCCAACCCCTTAAGGCTAAAATCTACAAAATGATCTGAGACTTTATCACCCCAAGTCTGCTTCAAGGGAAAAGCATACTTCACAAATTCTTTAGCAAGAGGCTTCCACTCATTGTTTCTGGCCCAGATAGGTAAGCTGCACACTTTCCTCTGGTCATCAGAACCCTCTGCAGCCTTGCTTTTCCTAAACAGCTTACGCAGCATTTTACCTAGCACAAGCTACACAACACACTACAGAAAAACCAGTCTGCTTCAATTGAATTATAGCACAGATCCCGGACGAGCCCCCAACTGATTTGCTTGCGTCTATCTAGCAATGTTACTCTGTGGTATAACAAGGACGCTGAGACTTCTGCAGTGTGTAAATGTGCTTTTACTATACAAAGATGCTACTATACAAAGATGCTGTACATACAAAACTATTACAATATTAGGAATACAATACAAGACTGCCAGATCTCTATAACAAGCAAAATGCCTAGCAAATGAACAGCCTATGGTCTATAACGGTACAAATGCATTTAAAGGTTACTTAACTTTGATTACGCTATGTTCATGATCTCCATTGCTGGTGACCAGGCATCTTCTTATGATGAGTGGCTTCTTCTGATCTTACAGCAACATGATGTGTGTGTCCTAGCTTATGCCTGAATCCCCCCTTTTATGTGTCAGGCTGTTTACCATAGTTACCAAAACAACAGAAAACATACCTGTTTACTGTAGCTGTAGAAACAATGGACTGTTGAATACAACAATGCTATCTACCCATTGTCTACTCAAATCAAACCTGTCAGTAATCTAACAGTCATTCTTTCAGTTTGAGAGCTGAAGGAAATCTCAAACAAGTAATGTCTTACTTGTTTACTGTAGCTATAGAGACAATAGCCTGTTGAATACAACAATGGTATCTAACCCCATTGTATGAAAACAGCATTTGTCTGAGAAATCTACTCAAACCAAAAAACTGACAGTAACCTGACCAACTCACTATTGTAATATTGTCCCATGTATCCTATGTCTGATTAATATAAAAAAAAATCATATTTTTAACAAACGCAACACACCGACCAAGCCGGCTCCCAAGCCCGCCACCGCATGAAGTCTTGCCCCTGCCCGACTCTGGGGTGGGGGGACGACCTTCGCAGGTTCACGATTTGGTGGACCTCCTGGATCTCTGACCAGTGGGTGTGCGAGGTGGTCACATCGGGGTACAGTATAGAGTTCTGTTCATGGCCCCCAGACAGATTCTTCCCCTCCAATCTCCCTCTCCTTCCTGCCCGTCAGGCGGCCCTCTTGGGGGGCTGTACAGGATTTTCTCAGGTGCGGAGTAATTGTGCCGGTACCGTCACAGGAGAGGTTTCAGGGGTTCTACTCGAATCTGTTTGTTGTCCCAAAAAAGGACGGGGGTCCGGCCAATCCTGGACCTCAAGGCTTTGAATGCCTTTGTGAAGGTGCAAAAATTCCTTATGGAATCTGTTCGCACGGTGATCGCTACACTCCATCAAGAGGACTTTCTGGCATCCTTGGACATCAAGGATGCCTACTTGTAGGTCCCGATCTGCGCAATTCACCAGAAGTTTCTGCGCTTTGCAATAGGCAAAGTCCACTATCAGTTTGTGGCACTTCCCTTCGGCCTAGCATCGGCACCACGGGTCTTCACCAAAGTGCTTGCCCCGGTTCTAGCTTTGCTGAGACGGCGAGGAATTGTTATCGTGGGCTATCTGGACGATCATCTTCTAAGAGCAGAAAATGGCTCAGAGTTGGATGAAAATGTGACAATAGTCAGTCAGACCCTCCGGGACTTCGGGTGGCTCCTGAACATTCAAAAGTCGGTCCTGGTCCGGACTCAGCGTTTGGAGTATCTGGGTCTGATCCTGGACACTTCGGAAGAAAAAGTGTTCCTACCCTTGGAGAAGTTGCAGACACTTCAGTCGGTGGTACGGGTCCTGACGTTCCAAGAATGGTCGTCGATCCATTTCTGCATGAGAGTACTGGGGACTCATGGTGGCCTCCTTCGAGGACATTCTGTATTCCTAATCGCACACCCGGGCAGAAGGAGATTCTGTCCACTTGGGACAAGTCCCCGTTGTCCTTGGATCTTCAGATCCAGGTGAGTCACTCTGTCACCCTGACGTGGTGGCTGAGATCCCCGGCTCTCCGGTCCGGAAGGTCGTTCCTCCCCATCCAGTGGACAGTGGTCACGACGGACGCCAGCCTGACAGGCTGGGGCGGAGTTTGGGAAGTCCGGGCAGCTTAAGGGCTCTGGACCCCGGACGAATCCCGTCTACCGATCAACGTCCTGGAATTGCGAGCAATCAGACTGTGCCTCTCCGCGTGGTCGAAGAGGTTACAGGGCCGCTCGATCAGTATCCAGTCGGACAACGCCACGACCGTGGCGTATGTCAACCATCAGGGGGCACTCGGAGCTCGGCTGTGGCATCCGAGGTCGCCCGCATCCTAAGGTGGACGGAAAGAAGAGTGCCGGCTCTGTCGGCCGTCTACATTCTGGGCGTAGAAAACTGGCAGGCGGACTATCTGAGTCGTTGAACCAGGGAGAGTGGTCCTTGCACCCAGAGGTGTTTCACCTCCTTTGCCGGCGGTGGGGCATGCCGGATGTGGATGTGATGGCCTCCCCACTCAATCGCAAGGTGTCGAGGTTTGTGGCCAGGTCCAGGGACCCCTGGGCGGACACGTTGGTGGCCCCGTGGGGTCAGTATCGCCTGATATATGCTTACCCTCCGCTGCAGTTACTTCCTCGTCTGCTGCGCAGGGTAGCGGCCGAGGGCATTCCGGTGATCCTCATTGCTCCAGATTGACCTCGGCGTCATTGGTACGTCTCATCGTGGATGTTCCTTGGCGACTGCCTATGAGGGAGGACCTTCTGTCTCAAGGTCCTATATTTCATCCTGCTTTACAGTCTCTGGCTTTAACGGCATGGCTATTGAGAGCCAGGTGCTGAAGGACCGAGGCCTTTTGGATTCGGTAATTTCGACCATGCTGAGGGCACGGAAGTCTTCCTCCAGAAAGATCTATCACCGTACCCGGAAAGCTTACATCGCTATGTGCAAAGAGCTAGACTGGCACCCTCAAACGTACTCCGTCCCCAGAATCCTGTGGTTCTTGCAGCGAGGTGTGACCCAAAGGCTGGCTTTGAGCACCATTAAGGGTCAGATTTTTGCCTTGGCCGTTTTCTTTCAACGACCGTTAGCAGGTCATTCCTTGGTTAGCACCTTTTGTGCAGGGGGTTCTCCATGTGATTCCCCCTGCCAAGCCTCCGCTCCCTCCTTGGGATCTGAATTTAGTGCTCTCGGTTCTCCAAGAACATCCCTTTGAAAATATCAGAGAGATTCCTCTCTTGACCTTGTCCCAGAAGGTGGCTTTTTTAGTGGCCATTACTTCTGTTAGACGGGTGTCTGAGTTGGCGCCTTACTTGGTCCTCCATAAGGATAAGGCGGTGTTGCGCCCGCGACCGTCCTTCCTTCCAAAGGTGGTCTCGGCTTTTCACCTTAATGGGGACATTGTTCTTCCATCATTGTGCCCTCACCCATCGCATCCCAGAGAGGTTGCGCTTCACACATTGGATGTGGTACGAGCCTTACGGGTGTACTTGTCTGCTACTGCTTCCATTCGGAAGTCTGACTCCCTGTTTGTGTCTGTCTCTGGTCCAAAACAGGGCCAAGCGGTGTCGTCTGCCGCCATTTCTAGGTGGATCAGACAGACCGTGATACAGGCCTATGCCCTTAAGGGGCGGGCGCCTCCCTTTCCGGTTACGGTGCATTCCACCAGGGCAATTGGTGCTTCCTGGGCTTTCCGACATCAAGCGTCGGTTGCACAAGTGTGCAAGGCGGCAACCTGGTCGTCCGTTCATACCTTTTCTAAGTTCTATAAGGTTGATGTGGCTGCATCTTCGGATGCTTCCTTTGGTTGCAAGGTGTTGCAGGCCGCTGTCTAACGTTGCAACTCCTACATTGAGGAGCTCTGCCTATTTTGAGTGAAGTTTGGTTTTTTCCTTTACTACTGCTCCCACCCTCTTTCTGATACTGCTTTGGGGCGTCCCACGTGTTTCAGTATTAGAAGCTGTGTCAGTCCATGGACAGTAAGAGAAAATAGGATTTTTGTACTCACCGTAAAATCCGTTTCTCTGACGTCCATGGACTGACACCGCACCCACCCTTCTTTTAAGGTTTGTACTGCTTTGTTACGAACTGAGGCTGCTGGCTGCAGGTAGGAGGGTTATGTCCGGAGGGACCGCCCCCTGGGCGGGGCTGTTAAGCTCTGTTTTTTTAGAATGTATGTTGTAACATCTAACATTCTGCCTAGATCTTCTCCTGCGAGCAGGGACATATACCCACGTGTTTCAGTATTAGAAGCTGTGTCAGTCCATGGACGTCAGAGAAACTGATTTTACGGTGAGTACAAAAATCCTATTATCCCCTCATACATATGTATGTAGTCCTAGACAAATAAGCACATATGTATGTAGTCCTAGGCAAATGAGCACATATTTATGTAGTCCTAGGCAAATAAGTACATATGTAGTCCCAGGAAAATAAGTACATATGTATACAGCTTAATGTAAATAAACATATACGTATGCAGTACAAATGCCAGCATGTGTTTAAGCAACATGCATCTATGGAAGCATGTGCTTATGCAACTATGCATTTTGTCAAAACATGAAAGCGTGCGTCCCTGTAAACACGCATTTATACAATACGTGCCCATGGAAACATGAATTTACGCAATATGCAGGCAAGTGTTCATGAAGCGTGTTTATGCAACATTACGCAACACGCATCTATGCAGACATGTATAAACATGCATCTTTATGCAGACATGTATCTTTATCAGTGGCGGTGCATCCATAGAGGGTCCCGGAGCGCCGCCCCCTCTCGCTCCTGCACCGCCACTGAAAAATAATACATAGGTTCATGCATTGTCACCGCTGCCGCCCACTATGGCGAGCGCCGGCCATCTGAATTAGAGCGGTGGGTGTGTTTTGGAAGTGTCTATCAGAGCCAGCGGCTCTGATAGGCTTTCTGATTACAGCCCTCAGGCTGTATTCGGCTTCCAAATAGTTCACAAGGGACTCACGGGGGGTTGGTTCCTTGGTGAACACTGACGGGCGTTTCAGCCAATCAGGTTCACCGGATCTGGTTACCGGTAACCTGATTGGCTGAAGCGACATCGAGGGCGGGAGAAGACAAGAAGGACGGCGCTGACCCGAGGAAGGTAAGTGTAGGGCTGGGGAGGGGGGGGGGAGGGTGCATATGGGGGGAAACACTGGCTGCATATGGGGGGACACACTGGCTGCATATGGGGGGACACACTGGCTGCATATGGGGGGACACACTGGCTGTATATGGGGGACACACTGGCTGTATATGGGGGACACACTGGCTGTATATGGGGACACACTGGCTGTATATGGGGGACACACTGGCTGTATATGGGGGACACACTGGCTGTATATGGGGGACACACTGGCTGCATTTGGGGGGAAACTGGCTGCATTTGAGGGGGCAAACTGGTGGCGTTTAATGGGCACAGTGGCGGCAATTGATTTTTTTTTTTCAGTTTGTTTGCGCCCCCCCAAAAATTTTGAACACCAGCCGCCACTGATCTTTATGCAACCATGCATCTTTATGCAACCATGCATTTGTATGCAACCATGTATGACCATGTATATTTATGGGAACATGTGTAAACGGGCATCTTTGTGTAACCATGTATCTTTATGCATCCATGTATTCTTATGCAAACATGTATAAACATGTAATGGAGTGTGGTTTGAGTATCCTCAGTAGATATGGCACCTCATCCCAAATAGTAATTGAAACATTAAAGGGGGGGGGGGGGAGGGAATTGGGGTTATAACGGTGCCTCAACAATTAGAAATTACAAATAGTACTTAAACATTTATATTGTTTTATACAAATGTTACTGACATACGATACAATTATGGGTGCATAAAAACAACAGAGCAATAATGTAATCTTTAATACTGGCTATACTAAGGTATTTGCGGCCTACTAAGGTTACAGATCGATAATCCCTACATGTTTCACCAAACGTTGACTTCTTCAGGGGAGTAATCGTAACCAGTATTGTATAAATAGCTCTTGAGAAACAGAATAACAACATATTAAATCATTTTGAACAGCATACGTTATAATTTTTATCAATTACATACTTTAACCAGTTGTCCGCCGTCATATGATGGCGGGAAGCAGACTGTCTTGTTCTGGACAGACTTCATATGACGTTCTCGCCTTCCCAAGCCACTAGGGGGCACGCCTGCGCGTCACTGGGGACCTGATGCGCGTGCCCGGCGGCTATTGCCGCATTACCTGAGCAGGACCGTGGATCTCTGTGTGTAAACAGAGATCCACGTCCTGTCAGGGAGAGGAGACCGATGGTGTATCCCTTGTACATAGGGACAACCATCGGTCACCTCCCCCAGTCAGTCCCCTCCCCCCACAGTAAGAATCACTCCCTTGGAACACATTTAACCCCTTGATCGCCCCCTAGTGTTAACCCCTTCCCTGCCAGTCATATTTATACAGCAATCAATGCATTTTTATAGCAGTGATCGCTGTATAAATGTGAATGGTCCCAAAAATGTGTCAAATGTGTCCGCTGCAATATCGCAGTCACGATAAAAATCGCTGATCGCCGCCATTACTAGTAAAAAAAATAAAATAATAAAAATGCTATAAATCTATCCCCCATTTTGTAGCTGCTATAACTTTTGCGCAAACCAATCAATATACGTTTATTGCGATTTTTTTTATTTTTTGCCAAAAATATGTAGAAGAATACGTATCGGCCTAAACTGAGAAAAAATTTTGTTTAAAAAAAATTAGAACACAGTTTTAGAGAAAAGGACAATTGGTGTCCCCAAAAAGATGGGCTAACATAGCCTCAATACTTACACTTATGGTATTAAAATTGAGTTTGGGTACTGGGACGCTGTAATAGTCAGAGGTGACAGAATAGGCAGGGATAATTGCAATTAGAACGAATCTGAATTGGATTAACTAAGAAAAGGAAAGAGGATAAGATGAGACATAGACAGGGTCAGGTGTCTGCATATTTAAGGAAACAAATATAAACACCACTATGCCTGATAATCCAAAGAGTGGTGAATACTATCACTCACCTATGGTATCCTCAATGCACAATCCTGTGTCATGGTATTAGACCAAACTATGGGGATGCGGGTGTAATAGCGATCCAACATGGAATAATGGGCTTGACATGAGTGGCCAGAAAATATGATGGTAACATGATCAACCTTTAACATAACGATACAAAGAAAAAGAGAAAGGAAAAATTGTCAATGCCTGCAAAAACAGGAGAGAAGCAGCAAGGATAATCAATGGTAGTGACGCTTACCTAATGTGTCAGAAAATGAGACCAGAGCGCCCCAGAGGTCCAGCAAAGGGAAGGCTAGACATGCCGGCCTTATATGCCCCCCACCCGATCGGCGTCTGATGTCACCGATCGGGAGCAGACAGAGAGAGGCCAGTGCGCATGCGCCCGCCACATCACTCCGGTCCTACATTACCCATAATGCAGGGCGGGAAGTCCTGAACGTCATGTGACCTATAGCGTCACATGACATCAGGGGAGCGTAGATGGCGGCCAATGAATGTAGGCCACCGAGTACGGCCCGCCCACGCAAATGGCAGATGTAAACAAACATGTAGGCAATCCAATGGAGAATACAGGCAGAGAATGAGCAAAGGCCAAAATGCAGGCCAGGAGTCTAAAAGAGCCCAAGCCCTTGGGTGTCCATGCAGCCAATCACAGCGCGCAAACCGCAGCCAAATGGGACAGCCTGCATATACACGATACAGCCCATAGGAGGCCCAAAGCACCGCGGAGGGAAAAAGGGGGAGAAGGGGGAATGAAGGTGAAGGACGACCTATGCACCACAGGGCGCAGTCAGCCCCACCCTTAAGAGCCATGGACCCAGCCAGTCAGAAAATAAATGTAAAATTCAAAATAAATGCAAATGTAGATTGTGTGAGGGGGTTAGCTCGGCAGCGGGTGTGTGTGACCCCCGGGATGGGCTCCCCACACAAAAACAGGCCCAGCAGACGGAGGTTGTGGTTTTCAAAATCAAAAAGGTGCCGTTTATTTTCTATTTACAGTGACAAAAACACAGCAAAGCAAAAAAAACAAACAAAATAAATCCTGGTCAACTTGACCTCTGACTAAACATACAGGTTTCCTAACTAACAACTGGGATCAGCCTAGTGCTGTCCTAGTCCCTGGTTTTAAATGTCCAAGCAAAATATAGCCACACAGGCTTTCTCTCACCGCACAGGGGTTCACTCTCCCTAGACAGTCCACACAGGTCTGCTTCCAGGCATGAGCTAACATCTAATGAATCTGGGAGTTTTTTATAGAGGCCTAAATGAGCTGACAAGCTTCAGCTGGACTCATCAACTCCCTGTCTGCACGACGCCCAGCCCTCTCCCTAGAGGTATGAGTCATCAATGAGCCCACTAGTCTCAGCTGGGCTTATACAACTCTCCACCTAGCTGTATAAGTCAGCGTAAAGCCTGAATCTGGGCGAAATATATCTACCCCCCTGGATGCAACCAGGTGACTTTACCTTCCTGCTGTCACATACCCCCCCCCTCTTGTTTTAACCTCGGGGTTGGAACACCAGCAATCAGGCATTCATGTACTCGAGACAAAGCATCCACATTCCCCATTTGAACGCCAGGGCGATGCTTTACTGTGAAGTTGAATTCCTGGAGGGCCAGGAACCACCTATTCACTCTTCTATTTGTTTCCTTGTTTTGAGCCATCCACTTTAACGGAGCGTGATCCGTAACCATGTCAAAGTGCCTACCTAGCAGGTAGTACCGAAGGGAATCTAGAGCCCACTTCACCGCTAAACACTCCTTTTCAACGGTGGCGTAATTTACCTCATGGGACTTCAACTTCCTGCTGAGGTAAATGACTGGGTGCTCTTCCCCGTTCCAGACCTGGGACAATACTGCTCCTAACCCCACATCTGACGCATCACTTTGTACGACAAAGTCTCTAGAGAAGTCGGGTGAGTACAACACTGGCTGGCTACATAAGGCTTGTTTCAAGAATTGGAATGCTGCCTCAGCCTCGGGGGTCCATTTAATCATGACCGACCCTTTCCCCTTCGTCAGGTTGGTTAGGGGCACAGCCTTAGAAGCAAAGTGGGGAATGAATCGCCGATAATACCCAGCGATTCCCAGAAAGGCTCGTACCTGCTTCTTGCTGTTGGGACGTGGCCAACTCTGGATGGCCTCGACTTTGTTGAGTTGGGGTTTTATTACTCCCCTCCCAATGGTGTACCCAAGATATTTGGCCTCCTCCTGCCCAATGGTACACTTCTTGGGGTTAGCCGTAAACCCTGCTTCCCGAACAGAGTCCAGGACTGCTTGCACTTTTGGCAGATGTGAGGCCCAATCTGTGCTATGGACAATTACGTCATCCAGGTAAGCCGCAGCATACTTCCGATGGGGCCTCAGCATCTGGTCCATTTTCCGCTGGAATGTGGCCGGCGCATTCTGTAACCCGAACGGCATTCTTTTATATTGGAACGCCCCGTCTGGGGTTACAAATGCGGTTTTCTCTTTGGCTGACTTGGCCAGGGGGATTTGCCAATACCCTTTTGTGAGGTCAAGAGTCGTCATGTATCGGGCTGTTCCCAGCCGGTCGATCAACTCATCTATACGTGGCATGGGGTAGGTGTCAAATTTTGTAACTTTGTTCAACTGACGAAAATCGTTACAAAATCGCCAGCTCCCATCCGGTTTAGGCACCAACACAATGGGACTAGACCAATCACTTTGGGACTCCTCTATCACCCCTAAGTTCAGCATTTTCTGTACTTCCTCCCGTATTGCCTCCCGTCGGGCCTCTGGGATCCGATAGGGTTTTAACTTCACCCTTTCACCGGGCGGGGTAATAATGTCATGCTCTACCCCAGATGTTTGTCCCGGCAGCTCAGAGAATACCTCCTTGTTGCGAAGCACAAACTCCTTAACCTCCTGTTGTTGGGGTTGTGACAAGGTGGCTGCGATTCCAACCTCAGGAATCACGCAACCAGTTTGAGCTGGTGACCAAGTGTCTGCGACTAGGGACTCTCTATCCCTCCAGGCTTTCAACAGATTAACGTGATAGATCTGTTCGGGCTTTCGCCTTCCTGGTTGTCTGACCTTGTAATTCACTTCGCTCACTTTTTCCATTATCTCGTAGGGGCCTTGCCATTTGGCAAGGAATTTACTTTCAACCGTAGGGACAAGTACCAATATCCTATCCCCCGGGGAAAAGGTACGGGTCTTGGCTCCACGGTTGTACACTCTCTGCTGTGCCAACTGCGCTTGGGCCAAATGTTCCTTCACGATGGGCATTACCTGTGCAATTCGATCTTGCATCAGGGCGACATGCTCAATCACACTCCTGTGGGGAGAACTCTCACTTTCCCAAGTTTCCTTGGCAATATCCAACAGCCCTCTTGGGTGTCTCCCATACAGTAACTCAAAGGGGGAGAATCCCGTAGAGGATTGGGGCACCTCCCTAATAGCAAACATCAAATAAGGAAGTAGACAGTCCCAATCCTTTCCATCCCTATCCACCACTTTCTTCAACATTTGTTTTAGGGTTTTGTTGAATCTTTCAACCAGCCCATCGGTTTGGGGGTGATACACAGATGTACGTAATTGCGTCACTTTGAACAATTTACACAGCTCCTTCATAACCCGGGACATAAAGGGTGTACCTTGGTCCGTAAGCAGTTCTTTACAAATACCCACCCGGCTAAAAACAAGAGATAGCTCTTTGGCTATGGTTTTGGCCGAGGTATTTCTGAGAGGGATCGCTTCTGGATAACGGGTGGCATAGTCCATTATAACCAATATGTACTGGTGCCCCCTAGCGGACTTGATTATAGGACCTACCAAATCCATTGCGATTCTCTCAAACGGGACCTCAATGATGGGTAGAGGGACCAGCGGGCTACGGAAGTGTGGCATCGGGGCCGACCTCTGACACACAGGGCAGGAGGAACAATAATTTTCTATGTCCTTCATCACCCCAGGCCAATAGAATCTCTGTAATACCCTCTCTCGGGTTTTCTCTGTCCCCAGATGACCTCCAAGAATGTGCCCATGGGCCAACTCCAACACCAACTTCCTGTAAGGTTTGGGCACCACAAGCTGCTCAACGGTTTCTTCTGCCCTTTTTGCCACCCGATACAGTAGGTCCTTCTCTACGCTGAAGTATGGGTAAGTGCAGGTATTATCTGGGTTCACTAACTCGCCATCTATTTTCACTACGTTTTCCCGTGCCTTTATTAGGGCGGGGTCTTTCAACTGTTCTGTGGCAAAGTTTTCCCTGTGAACCTCAAGATCAGAAAACTCCACAGACGGTAGGTTTTCGTCTGAGGAGGTGGGCTCCTCTCCAGTTTCTTGAGTCTCCCCTGCCAATACTGACAAGGGAAATTCGGGAGAGTCCTCACCACTCTCAGAGGAGTTCTGGCTATCATATTCCTGGTACATAGGGGCACCAGTGGGGGGCTCAGGATCATCCCACAGTTCCCAGAACTTCGGAAAATCCCTTCCCACAATGGCGTCATGCGGTAACTGAGACACTAAGCCCACTGGATGAGAAAGGGTACCTTTGGGGGTCTCGAAACACACTGTAGTCACTGGATACTCTCGGGTGTCCCCATGCACACAAATAACAGCTACCTTGCTATTCCCAGAGACCTCTGTTTTAACTAATTCAGCCTTTATCAGGGTCACAAGGCTACCTGAATCCAGCAATACCACAACATTTCTACCATTAATACACATTTTGCATAAATGTTTCTCAGTTCCCCGAATGGCAGTGCATGCGACTGTCGCACACAGCGACTGACGTCTGCCCGTCAGAAAGTCACACTGCATGGGTTCCTCCAAAACCGGGCAATTTGCTGCAATATGTCCCGCTTGCCGGCAGCGGTAGCAAATGATCCTTCTTGCCGCCTCTTGAGCCGCTGATTTCCCAGGCTGTTCTCGCCAAACTTGGGGTAGAGCTCCCACCCTCTCACTCTCTCCACCCTTACCCCTTGGAATCATCTTATCCGCCCCTGGGGATGGTCTGGTCTTAGGGTGGAAAGTCCGAGTGTCTCTGGAAGAGGCCGTCAGGTTCTCTGTAGCCAAGTATTTCTCCACACGATCCACAAGACCATCGGCCGTCTCTGGGTCTCCATGGCTTACCCACTTTTGGATGGCAGTAGGAAGAGCTCTCAAAAACCGATCCATTACAACACGTTCCACAATCTTTGGTGCGGACAAAGTCTCTGGCTGTAGCCACTTTCTGCTCAGGTGAATGAGATCATACATTTGAGACCTGGGGGGTTTTCCAAGCTGGAAAGTCCAGTTATGCACACGCTGAGCCCGGACAGCCAGGGTGACACCCAGCCTTGCCAATATTTCAGCTTTTAGCATCACATAGTCTTTTGCTTGGTCAGGCTCTAGGTCATAGTAAGCTTTCTGCGATTCACCCGTTAACAGAGGAGCCACCAGTCCAGCCCACTGCTCCTCAGGCCACTTTTCTCTTTCAGCAGTCCTTTCAAACGTGGTCAAAAATACCTCTGGATCATCCTCTCCAGTCATTTTTGTCAATAAACGACTCACCCCAAAGGACGCGGTATTAGTGGGACGGCTTTCCTCACTGGTCTGCGGACGTTGCTGCATTACTGCTTCCATTTGTTGTAGTCTCTGCTCTTGCTTCTGTAACAGGTCTATGAAGCGGGCCTCAGATTGCTGCTGGGCTTGTTGCTGAGCTTCCAGACTCTGTTGGTGAGCTTGCTGCTGGGCTGCAAGGCTCTGTTGATGAGCTTGCTGCTGGGCTGCGAAGTTCTGTTGTTGAGCTGCAAGGCTCTGTTGATGAGCTGCAAGGCTCTTTTGCAAACCTGCATTTGTCTGCTGTTGATTGGCATTTGCTAGAGCCAGCTGCTTCAGTATCTCCTCCATGCTGGCTTAAAAAAAAACTGCCCGCATTCTCCACCCACTGTGAGGGGGTTAGCTCGGCAGCGGGTGTGTGTGACCCCCGGGATGGGCTCCCCACACAAAAACAGGCCCAGCAGACGGAGGTTGTGGTTTTCAAAATCAAAAAGGTGCCGTTTATTTTCTATTTACAGTGACAAAAACACAGCAAAGCAAAAAAAACAAACAAAATAAATCCTGGTCAACTTGACCTCTGACTAAACATACAGGTTTCCTAACTAACAACTGGGATCAGCCTAGTGCTGTCCTAGTCCCTGGTTTTAAATGTCCAAGCAAAATATAGCCACACAGGCTTTCTCTCACCGCACAGGGGTTCACTCTCCCTAGACAGTCCACACAGGTCTGCTTCCAGGCATGAGCTAACATCTAATGAATCTGGGAGTTTTTTATAGAGGCCTAAATGAGCTGACAAGCTTCAGCTGGACTCATCAACTCCCTGTCTGCACGACGCCCAGCCCTCTCCCTAGAGGTATGAGTCATCAATGAGCCCACTAGTCTCAGCTGGGCTTATACAACTCTCCACCTAGCTGTATAAGTCAGCGTAAAGCCTGAATCTGGGCGAAATATATCTACCCCCCTGGATGCAACCAGGTGACTTTACCTTCCTGCTGTCACAATTGGTATAAACGAAGAGAATATAATAACACATCAGGACAGTGAATAAAGATACATAACAGTGTTAGACAAAAAAAATTCCATTGTACAGACTTCAACTACAATCATAATAATAGTGAGACCTGGAAATGTTCAGCAGATCCAAAGACAAGTAATGGATCCATGACAATGAACGTCAGGGGAGGGATAGGGGAGGAAAAAAAGCAAGTATACATGTTAATATAGGGATTATTATGGTTCACAGTACGGAAAACATATCCCAATCTTGGTTATAAAAAGGATTTAAAACTAATATATTTGTTTAGGCCGGGATACTTTGTTGCATCCAAGTTATGAATCCATTTGGTTTCAAGTTGCAACCAGGTACTATCAATGCCACCAACCCCTAGCATGTAGCGGCACATGCTCAAGGGCGGGGAAACTGATCATGCTGGAGTCAAAATAATGATGTGATCCAACATGTCTATTGTGATGGCAGTAGTAGTTTAACGTTTTAACAGTGCCATTACATGATCTTTAATACGTTTGAAAAAGGATCGTTTCGTCTTTCCGACGTAGAAACAACCACATCGACAAGTGGCTAGATAGACAATTCCTATTGTTCTACATGTGACTCTGTGTTTGATAACATGAGTGTGACCACTGGGAAGGATGGTTCCCCTGGAATTGGAAATAAATGAACATATGTCACATTTCCCACAGGGGAATGTGCCCACATGAACAAGGCGGTCAGAGCTCCTGAGAGAATGATGACTTGTTACCAGACGGTCCCTTATAGAGGGCGCTCGTCGGTAAGTAATATCAGGATAAGACTTAATATACTTGCTTATAGTGCTATCAGCAGTAAGCAGAGGCCAGAATTTGGTTAAAATATTTCTCACCTGAGCGTGTTATAAATATTTATGCAAACTGGTTGTTTGTCATTAATGTCCTTGATCGAAAAGATGAGATTTTTTCTATTTAATTTCTGTACTTTGTTAAATGTTTTTTTCAAAAGGGAACGGCTGTATCCTCTTTCCTTTAGTCTTAAATAAAGGTCATCGGCTGCTTTTTGAAAATCAGTGTCTAAAGTACAATTCCTTTTGAGTCTCAAATATTGGCTGTAAGGGATGCTATCTAGCAGTGGCTTGGGGTGCGCACTGCTAGCATATAAAATTGTCTTTCCTGAAGATGGTTTGCGGTAAAGTGAGGAGTATAATATTCTATCAACACCTACGCAGATTTCCAAATCGAGAAAGTTCATTTTAGATTGACTACAATCCATGGTGAATTTTAAATTGTATTCGTTAATAGCCAAAAAGTCCATAAACTATGACAGTTCATCCCGTGTGCCAGACCAGAAAAAAAACATCTATATATCTGTGCCAAGAGATTACATGTTTTAACAGCTCAGACAGGTAGCCACTGCCAAATAGTTCCCTCTCCCATCCCCCCAGGTTCAGGTTGGCGTAGGATGGGGCACACATGGTCCCCATAGCCACCCGCTGTACCTGGAGGAAATGGGAGGGACCGAACATAAAGATATTACATGTCAGGATGAATTCCAGTAGTTCAAGAACAAATTGACTATAGGGATCAGTCATAGGTCCTCTCTCTCTTTGAGCTGTACGCCGATTACTTAAATTCCCTTTTTATGCGGAATAGTGTTATAGAGACTCTCTACATCTAGGACTCCTAGCCAGGCATTTTTAGGAATCTGTTTACAGTCAAGAGTACGGAGGAGGTCAATTGTGTCTCTCACATATGAAAACAGGGATGTTACATGGGGACATAGATATTTGTCAACCAGAGCATTGGCGTCCTCTGTAAGACCCTGGCAGCCTGATACAATTGGCCGACCAGGGGGGTTTGCTAAAGATTTATGCACTTTTTGTAGTGCATAGAACGTAGGTGTTTTGGGTTCCTTGGTATTAAGATAGTTCCAAGTAATTCCATCGATAATGCCTTGTTGATAGGCTTTGAAAATCAAGTTATAGTATTCACGGAGTAAAATCTTCTACTAAACTTTTTGATATGGGTTGATACCAGTCCCTGTAATCTTTGGATTAGGCCAGGTCCTCGTTTGCCCCCTGCAGCCACACTGCTGCAGTGCAGAACAGTGGCGTTTGGGCTTTCTCAGTGCCGATTTGGCCACCTGGAGGTACCCAGGTAGGTGGTGGGGTATCTTTTGGGGGGGGTGGGGTGTTCCGGGATTGGGGACACCATGAGCCATGTCACTTTGTCAGTTTAACACATTGAAGTATGCAATTGATCCAAATTATAATGTATGCTGTTCAAAATTATTTAATATGTTGTATTTCTGTTTCTCTAGAGCTATTTATAAAATACTGGTTACGATTACTCCCCTGAAGAAGCCAATGTTTGGCGAAACATGTAGGGATTATCGATCTGTAAGTTTTTTTTTTTTAATCAACTAAAAGGTTTTTATTAATGAGAACACAAGGCAAAACATGGGACAATTGCAATTGTATGACATAGATATAAACCAGGAGTCTCGTTCCTCATTACAACATATGAGTGGCATTAACAGTAAGGCCAACACTGCTATCACACAGCTGAAAAACATTGTATTAAACCCTGAGTTCCTGGTTGCCTTGAATATAAGAAGAAAAAAAATACAAACAGATGAAGCCTAGTGCTCAACTAAGAAAGAAACAGGTAAATAAAAAATAAAAAAAGAGAAAAAAGTGGTGAACAAACCGATCATATACCATTAGGGGTTGACATTTGCAGAGCATGCAAAGCATAGCATGTCACTCATCTTTCTGAACCATATAGGGCACCAACATCAGTTCCAAAGGCCAAGTTATCCCATCAGCAGCCTGTCCAGGGCCAATTGTGGCAGTGCAACCTCTGGGGAGTTAAGCCAACTCTGTCAGATGTTGGTAAATTTTTTGGGTGATTTTCTATGGCGACAAGTGTTTTTTTCCCGAATGAGGATTGCATTGACCATTTGTATCCACTGCGCCTCCTTTGGGGTGCGTGCTGAGCGCCACAAACGGGCAATCAGCTTCCTGGCTAAATATAGAAGCCCCGTGAGGGCAATGTGCACCGGGGGGAGGTACAAGTCTTCGTCCAGGCAACCCAGTAAACAGGTCAACGGCTCTACAGCTAACTGAACTTGGTATACATTGTTTATTCTGGCAAGAACACAATTCCACTACCTTACTAGCTTGGGGCATCGCCAGAGCATATGAATGAGATCACCCAGGTGAGCCTGGCATTTGGGACATATAGGGGAGTCACTCCTGCCCCACTTATGCAACTGTACTGGAGTGTGGTATACTCTGTGTAGTATAAACAGGTGAGACAGTCTCTGTGCCGCCGATACTGATACCAAAGGACTGACGGGAACTATGAATCAGACTGAGACAGAAGTACAGTTAAATCACACTTGTTTAATAATAAAAATAAAAAGGCAAACCGAGTAAGCGTAGTAAAACAAGCCAGGGTTCAGTAACCGGAGAGGGTAGTCAGCCAAGCCAAAGTCCAAGAGCCAGGGATAAAGGTAGAGTCCAGCAAGCAGGATCTGTAGCCAGAGGGAACGTAGTCAAGCAGGTCTTCAACTGGAACGCAGGAGAAAGTCTGTAGTGATGTTAACACAGGCGAAGAGCAAATGAACTGGAAGTCCTTAAGTAGGCAGCTGACGAGCGGATCATCAACAGGTGGATCACTGAAGAGATGGAAGCTGTCAATTAGCTGACAGCTGAGCTACCAGCACAGAGAAGGAAGGGCTGAACGCAGCCCTGACAGTACCCCCTCCTCAATGACCCTTCCCCCTCGGAGGACCACCAGGCTTGAGGGGAAAACGTCTATGGAAATCACGGAGGAGGACAGGGGCATGTACGTCCGAGGATGGGACCCAAGAGCGTTCCTCCGGACCGTACCCCCTCCAATGCACCAGGTACTGTATGCGCCCACGGAACCTATGGGAGTCAACAATGGACTGTACTTCATACTCCTCATGGTTCTCAACCTGTATAGGGTGAGGACGTGGCACAGAGGTGGTAAAACGGTTGCAGACCAAAGGTTTCAATAAGGAGACATGAAACACATTAGATATGCGCATACTAGAAGGAAGGTCCAACGCGTAAGCCACTGGATTTATCCTGCGAAGGATACGGAAAGGCCCAATAAACCGAGGTGCAAACTTCAGAGAAGGAACACGAAGTCGGAGGTTGCGAGATGACAGCCAGACCCTGTCCCCGACCTGGTAGGAAGGCGCAGGCAGGCGTCTGCCGTCAGCATGGAGTCTGTACCTCTCGTTAGCCTGTCGCAAAGCCTCCTGGACTTGTACCGAAGTGGACCGAAGACCACGGAGATGTTCCTCTAACGCAGGGATACTCTGAGGAACAAACGAGTCAGGCAACATGGAAGGTTGGAAACCATAATTCGCCATAAACGGGGACAAACGGGAAGCAGAATTCAGAGCACTATTGTGAGCAAACACCGCCCATGGTATTAGGTCTGACCAGTTGTTGTGATGGTCATAAATATAGCAACGCAGGAATTGCTCCAAGGACTGATTGGCTCGTTCTGCGGCTCCATTAGACTGCGGGTGATACGCAGAGGAGAAAGCAAGCTGAATTCCCAACTGTGCACAAAAAGCTCGCCAGAAGCGGGACACAAACTGACTTCCTATGTCTGAGACAATGACCTTGGGTAGGCCATGTAAGCGAAAGATCTCCCGAGCAAAAATGGAAGCCAGTTCCTTAGACGTAGGCAACTTCTTAAGTGGAATACAGTGGGACATTTTCGAGAACCGGTCTACCACCATAAGGATAACTGTGTTTCCCTGGGAGTTTGGTAACTCCACAATGAAATCCATAGACAGGTGGGTCCAGGGCCTCTCTCCATTGGGTATGGGTTGTAGGAGGCCCACTGGAAGGTGTCGTGGAGTCTTACTCTGAGCACACACGGAACAGGCAGCTACGAAGATGGTTACATCAGCACGTAGACTAGGCCACCAGAATTGTTGGGAAATAGCCCAACAGAGTTGATTCTTCCCAGGGTGGCCAGCAGCCATGGGAGAATGATAAGTCTGGAGCACGGTAGTACGGAGAGACTTGGGTACAAAGCAGCAATCACAAGGTTTCTCAGGAGGAGCATCGACCTGTGCAGCCAGAATTTTGTCTCCCAAAGGAGAAGTGAGACTGGTGCGAACCGTAGCCAGAATACGATCAGGAGAAATCACAGGAACCGGAACCGACTCCATCCTGAAAGTGGAGGAAAATTGTCGTGACAAGGCATCAGCCCTTACATTCTTAGTACCGGGTAAGAATGAGACAATGTTATTGAAACTCGACAAGAAAAGAGCCCATCGCGCCCTTCTGGGAGAAAGTCGCTTTTTCTCAGACAAGAATGTGAGATTCTTATGGTCAGTAAGAATGAGCTCACCGGCACAGTGGTACCTTCGAGGAGATGTCTCTATTCTTTCAGGGCTAAAATGATCGCCAAAAGCTCCCTGTCACCAATCTCGTAATTGCACTCCGCAGGTGACAATTTCTTGAAAAAGTAGCCACAAGGATGCATAGGGCTGTCAGAGCTAGAACGTTGAGACAGAAGAGCGCCAACTCCAGTCTCAGAAGCATCAACCTCAAGGATAAAAGGCAACGTAGGATCAGGATGTGCCAACACAGGAGCAGTAACAAACCTAGTTTTAAGACTCTCAAAAGCCTTAATGGACTCTGGAGACCAAGTCTGTGGGTTACCGTTCTTTCTGGTCATATCAGTCAGGGGCTTAACCAGAGGCAAGAAGTTACGAATAAACTTCCGATAATAGTTGGCAAAGCCAAGAAAACGCTGCAGAGGACGTAAACCCACGGGTCGAGGCCACTGTAGGACAGCAGAAAGTTTCTCTGGGTCCATCGAAAAACCAGCCGTGGAAATGACATAACCCAGGAATTTGACCTGTTCCCGATGGAATTCACACTTCTCCAGCTTACAATAGAGATTTTTCTCTCTTCGTTTTTGTAGCACTCGACAGACATCTGTGTGGTGGCTCTCCAGGGACTTGGAAAATATGAGCATATCATCGATATAGACCACCACACATAATTGCAACAAATCTCGGAGGACATCGTTAATGAACTCCTGGAAAACTTCCGGAGCATTACAGAGGCCAAAAGGCATTACAAGGTACTCATAATGACATTCTGGTATTGAAGGCAGTTTTCCACTCGTCACCCTGCTTAATCCTGACGAGATTGTATGCCCCTCTCAAATCAAGCTTCATGAAGACCGTTGCTCCCTTGAGACGGTCAAATAACGCCGTAATCAATGGGATTGGATAGGCATTCTTAATGGTGAAATGATTGAGACCCCTATAATTGATACAAGGTCTCAGTTTGCCACTCTTCTTCTTTACAAAAAAGAAACCAGCACCGGCAGGAGATGAGGATTTGCGGATGAAACCTCGAGAAAGCACGTCTGCAACATACTCCTCCATGGCTTTATCCTCCAAGACCAACAAAGGGTAAACCCGGCCACGAGGGGGTATGGCACCAGGTTGAAGGTCAATTGCGCAATCATACGACCGGGGTGGAGGCAACGTACCGGCTTGACCCTTGTCAAAGACATCGCTAAAATCGTGATACTCCTCTGGCAGGGAGGAGAGTGAAGAGATGCACAGAGCCTTGGCTACCTTCTGGAAGCATCTCTCACTGCACTGTGGCGACCAGGACAGAACCTCAGCACGGAGCCAATCAAAAGACGGATTGTGCCTCTGTAAGCAAGGATAACCAATAACCAGCGGAAACTTAGGTGAGGAAATAACTTGGAATTGGATTATCTCATGGTGAAGAGCCCCTACTGCCATGGACAACTGAACCGTCTCATGAGTCACATGGGCAGGCTATAGAGGTCTCCCGTCAAGAGCCTCAATGGCAAGTGGAGTGTCACGCAGCTGCAGCGGAATCGAGTGCTTAGACACAAAGGCAGCATCAATAAACAGGCCTGCAGCCCCGGAGTCGATTAGAGCCTGTATCTCGACTGACGACTCCGCCCACGACAGGGTAACCCGAAACCAGGGTCTTATCCTTCTGGGCAACTGGAGACGAAACAACGCCACCTAGGGTCTGTCCATGACAGGACCTCAAGGTTCGGGCGTTCCCAGGATGGGTAGGACAAGACTTCAAAAAGTGACCGGCCTGGCCACAATAAAGGCACAATTTCTCCCTCCTCCTAAGGGCTCTCTCATCCGCAGAGAGACGCGTGAAGCCCAAGTGCATGGGTTCATCTTCACAGACCGACTCGGTACCAGGAGGCATGGGAGGTGAGGGAGGCAAGGGTGGGACTGCAAAGCTTGGAGACAAACGTACAGGAGGCTTCCGCAAGCGCTCCTTAAGAGAGGGTCTCTCTCTGAGTCTGGAGTCGATAAGAATGGCAAATGTGATCAACCTCTCCAGCTCAGTGGGTATATCTTGGGCTATCTCATCTTTGATGTTATCCGAGAGACCATGAGAAAACGCAGCCACGAGGGCCTAATTGTTCCATGCAACCTCTGCTGCCAGAGTACGGAATTCAATGGCGTAATCGGCAACAGTTCTCGTACTGTTTGATGGACATGAGACACTTGGCAGCAGAAGCGAAGCGTGCGGGAACGTCAAATACCCTTTTGAAGGAAGACACAAATTCTGGATAACTCAGGACCACAGGTTTTTGCCTCTCCCATAGAGGGTTTGCCCACACAGGGACTACCGGAGCGGCCACAGTGGGAGACTCTAGATGAGCCGTGCGACTTAGGAGCGTCCTTATCGCTGTGGCAACCTAATCGATGCAGTGATCCAGGTCATCCAATCTGGAAAAAATATTATCAACAAGTGGATTGGCTGCACCTTCTGAAGTCATGGCCTTCGCCTACTGACAGGAACCATGAATCGGACTGAGACAGAAGTACAGTTAAATCACACTTGTTTAATAATAAAACTAAAAAGGCAAACCGAGTAAGCGTAGTAAAACAAGCCAGGGTTCAGTAACCGGAGCGGGTAGTCAGCCAAGCCAAAGTCCAAGAGCCAGGGATAAAGGTAGAGTCAAGCAGGTCTTTAACTGGAATGCAGGAGAAAGTCTGTAGTGATGTTAACACAGGCGAAGAGCAAATGAACTGGAAGTCCTTAAGTAGGCAGCTGACGAGCGGATCATCAACAGGTGGATCACTGGAAAGATGGAAGCTGGCAATTAGCTGACAGCTGAGCTACCAGCACAGAGAAGGAAGGGCTGAACGCAGCCCTGACAGGGACCCACTCCCAGGATCTGATTCCACTGCTCGCCATCGATGGGGCCAATATCTCGCTCCCACCCCTCCCTACATGGTAACAAGTCAGGGGCTTGTATGTGTGATAGTAGGTGGATATACAGTGGGTACAGAAAGTATTCAGACCCCCTTAAATTTTTCACTCTGTTATATTGCAGCCATTTGCTAAAATTATTTAAGTTCATTTTTTTTCCTCATTAATGTAGACACAGCACCCCATATTGACAGAAAAACACAGAATTGTTTACATTTTTGCAGATTTATTAAAAAAGAAAAACTGAAATATCACATGGTCCTAAGTATTCAGACCCTTTGCTCAGTATTTAGTAGAAGCACCCTTTTGATCTAATACAGCCATGAGTCTTTTTGGGAAAGATGCAACAAGTTTTCCACACCTGGATTTGGGGATCCTCTGCCATTCCTCCTTGCAGATCCTCTCCATTTCTGTCAGGTTGGATGGTAAACGTTGGTGGACAGACATTTTTAGGTCTCTCCAGAGATGCTCAATTGAGTTTAAGTCAGGATTCTGGCTGGGCCATTCAAGAACAGTCCGAGTTGTTGTGAAGCCACTCCATTATTTTAGCTGTGTGTTTAGGGTCATTGTCTTGTTGGAAGGTAAACCTTCGGCCCAGTCTGAGGTCCTGAGCACTCTGGAGAAGGTTTTTGTCCAGGATATCCCTGTACGTGGCCGCATTCATCTTTCCCTCCATTGCAACCAGTCGTCCTGTCCCTGCAGCTGAAAAACACCCCCACAGCATGATGCTGCCACCACCATGCTTCACTGTTGGGACTGTATTGGACAGGTGATGACAGGTGATGAGCAGTGCCTGGTTTCCTCCACACATACCGCTTAGAATTAAGGCCTTCAGGTGTTTTTTTTAGCAAACCCCATGCAGGCTTTCATGTGTCTTGCACTGAGGAGAGTGGGGCAGTTAGAGGGAACACTAGGGAAGCCCATCTCCATATGGGACAGGGCAGTATAATCTGTTCCAAGGCCTAGGAGGAGATATCTGGAGGGGTCTGAGATCCCACCCTGTGAAATTTGACATCTGCGCAGCTAGGTAGTACATTAGAGGGTGAGGAACCGCCATTCCCCCTGGTCTTTTGGGAGTTGTAGAGTGGCCAGTTTAATTCTCGCCACTCCACCTCTCCAAATAAGCACTCTAAACAGCGAATCCATGCGCCGGAACTAGTACTGTGGTATGTAGACCAGGGCATTATGTAGAATGTACAGCAGTTGCGGTGCCCAGATCATTTTTATGAGATTGACGCGGCCAGTCACCGACAGAGGTAGCCTGTTCCAACTGGCCTGCTTCTGTTGAAACTTTTGTAGTATGGGTTTCAGGTTCAGTGTAATGTAGTCTTGTGTATCCCCAGTCACTACTATGCCCAAATACTTAAATGAGGAAACTACTTGTATGTGGGATACATCCTCCGGCAAAGGTGCCGGTAACGGATCCAAGGGCAACAGTTAATGGCAAAGCCTGATAACTGTCCAAACTGATCTATTAGGCGCATGACTGCTCTCAGGGAATATCCAGTATCCCCCAAGTACAGTAGGGTGCCGTCTGCGTACAAGGAAATCTTTTCCTCTTGTTGTCCTCTGCGGAAGCCCGTGATGTTAGGGGAGGCCCTTACCATAGCCGCCAGAGGCTCCAGTGCAAGGGCAAACAGCAGGGATGACAAGGGGCACCCCTGCCGTTTTCCGGCGAAACAAAGAGAAAGGGCTCCGAAAGGGAGTCATTAATCCTCACCCTAGCTATAGGGGCAGCGTACAAAAGCTGTATCCAGGAGATAAATTTATCGCCAAGACCAAAGCGCCGTAAAACCTCCCACAAATATTTCCACTCCACGCTGTCTAAAGGCTTTGGCAGCGTCGAGGGAGAAGATGGCTCTGTTGCCAGGGTTATCTACTGGGACCTGAGCGTTAAGGAATAGTCTTCTAATGTTCAATGCTGTAGATCTAGCAGGAATGAAGCCGGACTGGTCACAGTGGACCAGCCCTGCCACAATTCCAGAAATTCTAGTGGCCAACACCCGTGCCAGCAATTTGACGTCGGCGCTAAGCAATGAAATAGGCCTATAGGAGTCAGGTTGTAATGGGTCCTTAAAAAGGTGTGGGAATGTGCAGCGCTAATAAATGACCTGTGAATATGTCACTTTAAATTGATAAAAATGACCTAATACTTGTGACACGATATGCAGTAATAATCAAAATATTTAAAATTGAAATGCAGAAGTGTCCAAAGAAAACATAATGGTAAAAGGAGAAAAAGTTCCAAAAGTGCAGTGTCCAAAAACTGATCAGTCTCAATTAATGACGGAAATTATAATATTAGAAATTAAGCATAAACAGAGTTTTAAAACAGAAGATAAACTAGCGCTAAAAGAAAAACAAATGCAGCTACAATGCTTGCTTGATGAAGGATCCCTTCGGTTGAGGGATAATAATAAAACACAATGGTATCAACAAGGCAACAAAACAGGGAAATTGTTAGCCAGAACCTTAAAAAATCAACGGCCTATGACTTCCATAGTTAAAATTTTAAAAACAAATGGGGACCTAGTATATGACCCAATGGAAATATCCAAAACTTTCAATACATACTACTCCAAATTATATAACTTAAATACCCAACAGGAAAATAAAGAAAAAGATAAGAAAGGGGAAAAGATTCATAAATATATCAAAGATACAGCTCTACCTGTGTTTCCAAAAGAAATAACAGAGGATCTAGAAAAAGAAATCTCAACAGAGGAAATCCAACAGGCTATCTCCGAGCTGGTCCCGGGCAAAAGCCCTGGACCAGACGGATATACTTCAAGATTTTACAAATCATTTCAAGACATAATAATACCTATTCTCAAAAAAACATTTAATTCTATATCCAGAAAACAAACATTTACAACACAAAGTATGGAAGCTCAAATAGTATTAATACCAAAACATGAGAAAGATCACACATGTAACAACTACCGTCCAATCTCTCTGACTAACATAGATATAAAGCTATATTCAAAGATTATCTCCAATAGATTAACATCCATATTACCAGAATATATAAACCTAGACCAAACGGGCTTTACGAAAGGCTGAGAAACAAGGGATAATATAATAAAAACTTGTACATTAATAGAATATGCCCAAAGAACTGCCATCCCAACATCTGAAAAAGCATTTGATAGAGTGGGATGGCAGTTCTTAGAGGAAACATTGGTCCAGATAGGAATGGGCCCAACGATGCTCAGTAGGATTGTTGCCTTGTACTATAATTCACAGGCCAAAGTACGAACGAATGGAATACTATCAGAATATATAGAAATATCAAATGGAACTAGGCAGGGATGTCCACTATCTCCCTTATTATACGTACTAGTGATGGAACATCTTATAGAAGCAATTCGAAAATATAAAGACATACAAGGAATTAATATTAAAGATAAAGAATGTAAAGCAGCAGTCTATGCAGAGGATTTACTAATATATGTGACCGACCCCATAATAACAATACCTAACTTAAAAAAATATATTAAAAGATTTGGGGAATTGAGTAATTTTAAAGTTAATTATGATAAATCTGAAATGCTAAATGTATCACTAACAGAAAAAAACAGACATTATTACAAAGATTTTCCATTTAAATGGCAGAAAATAGTTATCAAATATCTGGGAATTTACATCCCGACAGACCTGAAGCTACAGGAATTGAATTACAATGCGACAATCCGAAAATAAATAAAACTATTACAAAAATATGAAAGAATAACACACTCGTGGATAGGAAGAATCAATATCATAAAAATGGATCTACTACCCAAAATGCTATATATATTTCAAACTGTTCCATTAGCTGTTCCAAAGAAAATTATGAATGAACTAAGAAGAGCAATAGGTAGCTTTATCTGGGCCCATAAAACTCCATGAATTAAAAGGGAGACTTTAATTAGAACAAAGAAAAAGGGAGGATTAGCACTACCGGACTTCTCAAAATATTTACAAGCAGCTTCCTTGACTAGGATAGTAGACTGGTATCAAAATGGGGAGGATAAACAATGGGTTAAATTTAGGGCTGTGGAAATTAACGATTAATTCCTCGATTAATCGATTACGTTTTTTGATCGATCAAAATTCTTTTGATCGATCAAAATTCCGGGTCTTCAGGGAGTTCCGTCGGAGATCCGGTGACGCCACAGACACCGGCGGGGCTTGCCGTGTCCATCTGAAGGGCTCCTTTGCTGTGCCTTCATATCTGCATGCCGGCGGGACCTTACTATCTGCCACACGCAAGGGCTGTTATACTTCCCTCTATCACTTCCCTCTATCAACCTGGGATTCTACAGCCATCCACTGGGAGTTGTGATAATTCCCTTCACGGGACATCTACATGCCGACGGACTGATGTTAACCCCTCCTCATCTGGATTCAGCAGTGGTATCATTGTACACATTTTTATACCAGTATCATACTTGGCTACATGTTTTTATGACTGCTTTTGCTACCGTTTGGTATTACTCGCACCATTTTTACAGTTTATGTAGCTACATTGATTCTATCTCCAGTGCAATATTTATTTTGTTACCTACTTGAAGACTATAAAAGTTTTAATGCTATTCCCATCGAGCGCTGCCTTTGTGTGTTTTTTGTATCCTGCTAATCATTTTTCCAGTGGTTGGTAGCTGCACTGGGAATCAGCCTGCAAGGAGATCAGCTAAAAGTAGTTGGATTATAATTATAATTAATCAAAATTAATCGATTAAAAAAAATTGATTAATCGAACATGAAAATTTTAATCAGTAACAGCCCTAGTTAAATTAGAAGACATTATAGGAATTCAACTCAAAGCGCTCCCTTGGATAAAACCCCATTTAAGACCTGGAAATAAAAAATTAACAATATTTGCAAGAGCCACATTAAAAATATGGGACGCAGAATTAAAAAAGGGGAACCTATCTACTATGATGGGTCCAATGACCCCATTGTTCTCCAATCCAGAATTTCCGCCAGCTTTAGCAATCACCGAATACTTAAGATGGAATATATTGGAGAACGCAAGGGTGGCCCAGATCCTAGTGGAAGGGAAAATACCAAGAATGCAAGACCTGGGACCCGAACATAAATCTAAATGGCTGCAATACCACCAATTAAAAACATATATTGCAACAAACATAGAATTACCCTTAATAAACAGACCCAAAACTAAATTTGAACAAATATTAATAGCCAAACGAAAATCATCTAAAAAAACTAGCCAAGATATACGGTTTATTACTCCCATCAGCACCCCTCAGAGAATTAACAGAAGGAAAAAATGGGAAAAGGAAATGGGGAGGTCAATATCCGAGTTAGAATGGGAGAAAATATTTTCAATAATTCATAAAACCTCTTTAGCGACCAAGTACCAAGAAAGAAACTATAAAATAGCAATGAGATGGTATTGGAGCCCAGTAGCGCTAAATAAAATGAATAGTGAACAAACAGATATATGTTGGAGATGCAGGGCTGAAAGGGGGACTATGGACCACATCTGGTATAATTGTCAGCTGGTGAGAAATTTCAGGGAAAAAGTACATGAGATATATTGGAAAGTTTTGGGAGTAAAGACGAACTTAAACATAGAGATTTCCTTGTTATCCTTAATCCCAGGCTCAATAAAGAGTATTAAAAAAGATATACTACACCATATGATAACGGCGGCGAGAACAATAATAGCGCGCAATTGTAGAGTACAAAGAAGCCCAAATATAATAGAATGGATATGTGAATTGAACGAAATACAATATATGGAAAGACCGATAAGAGAAGAATGATATATAAATAGCCAAATGCCAGAAATTTAGCAAAAATGGGAGGAATTTCGGCGCTCGGAAGGAATGACGGAATATATATAAGTGAAAAATAAGGAGAAATATGAAGAGGAGAAGGGAAAAGGGGGAGACAGGGAGGGGGATTAAAGGGAAATTTTCCCTTTTTTTTGTTTTGTTTTGTTTTGTTGTTTGGTTAATTTGTGAATGAATGATAGCATGAATGGATAGGGAAGATAAAAAGGAATAATGCAGTAGATTTATAGAAGGTATATTGTTTTTAAACGATAAGTAACTGATATATATCAAGATTCGGCATGTTGAATAACTAAGGGGAATAATGTAATTATAAGTGAATCTTGTATAAATGTAAAAGTTTTTGTACTGGAAAAAAGATAAATAAAAATAAATTAGGGCTGTGGAAATTAACTATTAATTCCTCGATTAATCGATTAATTGTTTTGATCGATCAAAATTCTTTGGGCTTGCCGTGTCCATCTGAAGGGCTCCTTTGCTGTGCCTTCATATCTGCATGCCGGCGGGACCTTACTATCTGCCACACGCAAGGGCTGTTACACTTCCCTATATCAACCTGGGATTCTACAGCCATCCACTGGGAGTTGTGATAGTTCCCTTCACGGGACATCTACATGCCGATGGACTGATGTTAGCCCCTCCTCATCTGGATTCAGCAGTGGTATCGTTGTACACATTTTTATACCAGTATCATACTTAGCTACATGTTTTTATGACTGCTTTTGCTACCGTTTGGTATTACTCGCACTATTTTTACAGCTTATGTAGCTACATCGAATTTATCTCCAGTGCAATATTTATTTTGTTACCTACTTGAAGACTATAAAAGTTTTAATGCTATTCCCATTGAGCGCTGCCTTTTGTGTGTTTTTTTATATCCTGCTATCGATTTTTCCAGTGGTTGGTAGCTGCACTGGGAATCGGCCTGCAAGGAGATCAGCTAAAAGTAGTTGGATCTCCGGTGATTGGCCACCCCCAGTTCACCC
The DNA here is from genome assembly GCA_029206835.1 of Rana muscosa. Lineage (NCBI taxonomy): Eukaryota > Metazoa > Chordata > Amphibia > Anura > Ranidae > Rana > Rana muscosa. Next base: position 600,916,494 of record CM055116.1, on the reverse strand, counting down.
CGGGACTGTATGACAGGAAATTCCTCATGTTGCGAGAGGCTGGGCTCTACCGGGTGTCCCACTACAGTGTGCAGGGGAGGTGGAGGACACGCGCGGAACTGTCAGATCAGGGAGGCCCCTACAGACTAGACTTCATAAGGGCACTACAGCTCAGCCACTTCCTGACTAGCCTTACGCCACCCCCTAATGACTCACATTTGCCCGTCACGACTCTGGAGAACCTGTGTATGGAGTCGGGCTGCGGAACTTCTGGGGGGATGTCCGCCGCATTACCCAGGGCTTCTCAGACCGCACTGTACCGGACGAGCCGGCATATTTCCTCCTCCATGCGAATGACACACCCGCAAAGGTATATAAAAAGTCGGTAGTCCGCCACCTTCTTGACGCGGCCAAGGCTTGCATTCCCCTCAATTGGAAATCTCCACACCCACCGTCAAATGCCCAATGACTCCGCAGAGTAGACGACATTAACCACATGGAAGACCTAATTCTCACCAGCCAACATAGACAGGAAACTTACACCAAGACGTGGAGACTGTGGAATATATTTAAATATTCTGACGAGGGACAATCCCTTAGGGGGTTCGAGCCATCTGCATGGCGCTCTACCCGACATCTGCCCTCCTAAACGCTTGATCGTTGGCGAAGTGCGACGCTCAGGCGGAATATGGGGGTATGATCACCACCCCCATGGGATAATCACCCATGCCCTGATATTCTTCTAGTCCTCCCCCCTTCCCCACCCCTTCCCGTTCCCCTCATCTGCCATATCTTGTATTATTTCTTCCCTATTATTCCCTTTCTTTCTTTTTCTTAAGATTACTTAAATCTTCTATTACTGTAATTTCTCCTTTTCTATATATTCTATTTGTAAATGTGAAAACTAGAGGGGAGCTTGTATCCACGGGACTCGAACATTCTCGTACCCTCCTCCTACAGACATGCGTACCCGCACTTATCACAGTTAGACGCAGCACAGCTATATCGTGGACCACCCTTTTTGAGGTGTCACACCTCTGTAGGACCTACTAGGCACCTAGTGCTTCTGGGACGTAGTTCTTTCTGTGTTTCACACTGCTTTGTTGTATTGATGTATGTAATGACTGTCTACTGTTGGAGTCCATGTGGACCAGTTCCCCTGTTATAAATAAAGAATAAAAATAAAATAAAAAAAGTAGTTGGATCTGTATGTGCGTTATAATTAATCGATTAAAAAAAAAATCGATTAATCGAACACGAAAATTTTAATCAGTAACAGCCCTAAAAGAAATTAAAAACAAAAACTGATCCGTGACAATTAATGACTTCATATGTATTAGGGTGACATTTTGATAGAAGGTCCACCCAGTAGTGTATTTAGGTTTTGTGCTGCCCTAGGCCTGACTTAACTCGTGCACCCCCTAATTTAAATATGACCCACCCCTTCCTGTCAAGGCCACACCCCTTAAGACCCGCCCTAAAATTTTTGAGTGGGGACACTAGTTCTGGGGGGAGGGGGGAATTTAATTTGCATAGATTTCCTCTCACTTCCTGTTTGGCTATGGGGCATAAGTGAAGGGAAATCACCTTCCCTTACTCTATCCAAAAATGAAAATAAAATTGTTGCCTATAGTTCTATTTTAAGCACATACCGGAAGCAGTGCGACCGCTTTATGGGGGCGCTAGACTCATTTTTCCTCTCTGCCCAGTCTGCCCCATAAGACTGGTGCTACACTAACAGTGTAGCACAAGCCGGCGGGGACTCTTTCCGTGCTGCTCCCCTGCAAAGTGCTGCCCTAGGCCTGGGCCTTGTTGGCCTAGGCCAGGATTCAGCGTTGGGTCCACCACCGGAGATATTAATGTGCTTACTGGAACAATTGAACTCAAGTAGGTGTATACCTAGTGAGTTAATTGGGCTTGTCGGTATAGTGTGCCCCAGCAAATACCAGGTTCGCAGTCTGGATGTGACCTCAGATGGATGTTGCAAGAGGATACAGTGGAAATCGGGCATTTAGCTACACCATTAAAAAGGAGATGTATAGTGTGATGCCGTAAGAAAGAGGAATTACACTCACGTTTTGGCAGTAAATAAAATCGCTTATCTAGACAATACTGGTCTAGGCATGGCTCCGACGCGTTTCGATTAATCGGTCATCATCTGGGGTGCTGGACCACTGTAAATCCTGAGTTTATATAGGTATTGTATACCCCCTAATGAATAGCAGCTCCGTTTTGATTGGGAAATGCTTTTCTGGGTTTACTTTCTGGATTAGTCAAGATGGCATCGTGGCGTGCGTTCCACGCCTTGCTCTGATTCCAAGAAGCGGATATGACGTCATCTTGTCTAACGTCCAGTTTAAAATAACCAAAAAGATGGCGGCGCTGTCTGTGGGACAGAAAACTGCAGTGCTAACGGCAGACAGATGCCACACTTGTGAAAATTCTAAGTTAAAATGATGTAGCAAGCAATTACACTGGGACACAGTGTATAGAGTGACTAACACACTGGTCTAGTGAAAAAAACGAATAATATGGAAGTACCACATAGCTACAACCATCAACGTCGCGGGGACAATGTTGCTAAAAAGTACATTTTTGGAAAAAATCGATGTCCTGTTGAGAAACATGTATTAAAAGTATATATTAAAAAACAATTTTAGTGGTTGTTTTTAAATTATGCGGATAATGGAGCTGATATTCATTAGTACACTATAATAACATTAAAATGTGCAGATAATATTGGAAAGTACTGAAAAATGCTGAAAAAAATTATATAAATAAAGAATAAAAAATGAAAAATTAAGAATTTTTTTTTTTGGGGAAAAAAAAATTATATATATAAAAAATGAAAAAATAATACTGTAAATAAAAATAAATATAAAAGTAAAAATATGAAAATAAATAAAAATTAAAATAAACAAACATATAAGAATAAAAATAAAATCAAAATAAATAAAATCAAAATAAGTAATAAAGGAAAAATTAAAAAATTATTTATGTACCGACTACACCCAGTTATATGGGACGATATCAGGCCTGGTTAATAAAGGTGTTGATGTCCCATTCGATATTTAATCCAAAAGGCGAATATGTTTGTAATTGGTGGATCCAATAAGTTTACAAACGTGAGACCCCACGTGTCTTAGCCCCTCCCCTCCAAGGGGGGACATATTTATCGATAAGGAATTGAGAACCTCTGGGGTCTCGACTGTGGTGTTCTCTGTAGTGTCGAGGCACGTTATGTTTAACATCGCCACCTTTAATTTTGGCGATGTGTTCGCCTACTCTAACTGAAAACGCACGGATCGTGCGACCCACATATTGTTTGCCGCATGGGCAAGTGATCATGTACACAACGTGTGGTGGCACAAGTACAGACTGTTTTTATAGGGTATGTTCGATTAGTCACATTAGATTTAAACTCAAGAATTTTACGCCTCCCACAAGAATTATATTGGCATACTGTACACTTTTTGCTAGGAAAAAATCCCACCATATTATGAAAAAAAGAGGGTTTGGTTGGAGGATTAATAATGTTCGGGGCAATTTTTCCTCATAATGAGGGCACTCCTCTAAAGATGACCTTTGGTAGTGCGGGAAGTATAGTTTGCAATACCCGGTCATTCCGAAGTATATCCCAGTGACGGTAAATTATATTTTTAATTTCTCTGTGTTGGACGGAGAATGTAGTAAGCATAGAGAATTTGAAGGAATCGTCTTGCTCCTGAGGCGGTTTCTTCATTAACAAAAAACTCCTCTCAATTAGTGCTACTTTATTCAGTTCTGATGTTATTTGTACCGCATTATATCCCTTCTCAATGAATCTTTCCTTCATAATGGACGCCTGGTCAAAATAAGTGTCAGTATCGGTGCAGTTCCTACGCAGCCTTAAAAATTGGCTGCGAGGAATGGACTGCAACCAGGAATGATGGTGACAGCCATCGGTGGATATAAAGCTGTTACGGTCAGTACTCTTGAAATATGTTTGAAATTTGAATTGACCCGCTACTATTTCTATCTCCAGGTTCAGAAAATGAATTTTTGAGGGACTAAATTCATAAGACAATGAAATGCCGCGGTCATTGTCATTGAGAGATGTAAAGAAGTCTTTGAGAGACTCGGGAGTGCCTTCCCATAGGAGGAGGATGTCGTCTATATATCTGGCCCACAGTACCAAGGCGGGCCTGTGTTCAGAATAGACGACATCCTCCTCCCATTTGGCCATAAAAAGATTGGCGAGGCTGGGGGCAAATTTTGCCCCCATAGCTATGCCTTTTTGCTGCAAAAAGAACTTCTGGTCAAACCAGAAGTAATTATGCCTAGTTGCAAATTCCAACAATTCAATGATATATTCGCTTTGTTTATTCGTGAGGGAATGATCCCTATCAAGGAATTGTGTAACAGCTTCGATACCTCTGGTATGGGGAATACAGGTATATAGGGACGCCACGTCTGCAGTGGCCATCAAAAGATCCCCCTTAATCTCCACCCCTTCAAGCTGCTTGATAGTATCAGTTGTATCTTTCGGGTACGAGGGAGTGCGTTTCACCAATGGTTGGAGGTAAAAGTCTATGCATCTCTCAACAGGGGATGTTACAGAATCTAGCCCACTTATAATGGGTCGGCCAGGGGGATGAGTGGAATTCTTATGGATCTTGGGTAGATGGTATATGATCGGGATCACCTACACCTACTTGAGTTCAATTGTTCCGGTAAGCACATTAATATCTCCGGTGGTGGACCTTCTATCAAAATGTCACCCTAATACATATGAAGTCAATGATTGTCACTGATCAGTTTTTGGACACTGCACTTTTGGAACTTTTTTCTCCTTTTACCATTATGTTTTCTTTGGATACTTCTGCATTTCAATCTTAAATATTTTGATTATTACTGCATATTGTGTCACAAGTATTTATCAATTTAAAATGACATATTCACAGGTCATTTATTAGCGCTGCACATTCCCACACCTTTTTCACTTGTTTGCAATCTAATCTGCTGTGCTGGCTGCTATATTTTTGTTTCCGTTTTTGGACAGCGCGGTATATGTGCATTTATAGTTCAGTGTTCAGTGTTGTAATGGGTCCTTGCCTGGTTTTAGAATAACTACAATAATCGCCTCGTTCATGGAGTCGGGCAAGCTACCTTCCTGAACGGCATTGTTTAGGGTTTTAAGTAGGTTGGGTAAGAGAGTGTCCCCATATGTTTCTGTGGGTAAGCCATCAGCTCCCGGGGACTTATTGGCCATTTGTGCTACCGCCAATGACAACTCCTCCAGCTTCAGTGGTGCATTAAAAGCAGCAAGCCTTTGTGGTGACAACCGGGGGAAGAGAACACTGGTCCAAAAAGTGGGATGAACCTTTAGACGTGTAAAGGTCCTTAACCAGCTAAAGGACCAGGCCCCTTTTTGCGATTCGGCACTGCGTCGCTTTAACTGACAATTGCGCAGTCGTGCGACGTGGCGCCCAAACAAAATTGGCGTACTTTTTTTCCCACAAATAGAGCTTTCTTTTGGTGGTATTTGATCACCTCTGCGGTTTTTATTTTTTGCGCCATAAACAAAAATAGAGCAACAATTTTGAAAAAAATTCTTTTTTACTTTTTGCTATAATAAATATCCCCCAAAAATATATAAAAAAACATTTTTTTTCCTCAGTTTAGGCCGATACGTATTCTTCTACAGACACTTTTGACACATTTTTGGGACCATGTCATTTTCACAGCGATCAGTGCTATAAAAATGCACTGATTACTTTGAAAATGACACTGGCAGTGAAGGGGTTAACCACTAGGTGGCGCTGTAGGGGTTAAGTGTACCCTAATAAGTGATTGTTACTGTAGGGGGCGTGGCTACATGTTACACGTCACTGATTGTCCGTTCCGATGACAGGGAACAGACGATCACTGGCATGTCACGGAGAAGAACGGGGAAAGGTTTGTTTACACTCACCTCTCCCCGTTCTTCAGCTCTGTGACCCGATCGCGGGACACTGGCAGCCTCGCCCATCACCAAATTCTCCCATTCCTTGGTCTTGGCTTTAATAGCATTAATTTGCCTAATGAGCAGTCCCCTTAGATGAGCTTTCAGAGCATCCCAGACCACCTGGCCGTGTCCTGGTTAAAACGTATAAGCTCTACCAAAACCTTGGGAATAGGATAAGAGTCCGGAAATATTGTGTACCAGAAGGGGTTTACCTTCCAGAGCCTACATTGTGGGCCTGGTGAGATTGCTATACTAGCAGTGGCAGCCCGTCCATAGGGGGCGCCCGGGCGCCGCCCCCCCTCCTGTGGTCACCAAAAAAAAACAAAAGAAAAAAAAAAACGCTACCGCTTGCTTCTGCGCCCGGCCGTCACTCACCACAACAATACATAGGTTCATGCATTGCATGAACCTATGTATTGCTGCCGCCCACTATTCAGATGGCCGGCCCCTTAAATGCCGGCCATCTGAATCACAGCGTCTGATTGGCCTTTAGAAGTGCCTATCAGAGCCAGCAGGCTCTGATAGGCTTCCCGACTACAGCCTGAGGGCTGTAATTGGCTTCTAAATATCTAATGAGAGGACGCACAGGGGTGCGTTCCCTGGCCAATCAGGTTCACCGGGTCTGGTTACCGGTAACCTGATTGGCTGAAGTGGCATCGAGGGCGGGAGAAGACATCGAGGACGGAAAAAGGACGGCGCTGATTCGAGGAAGGTAAGTACAGGGCTGGGGGGGAGAAACTGGCTGCATTATGGGGGAGAAACTGGCTGCATTATGGGGGAGAAACTGGCTGCATTATGGGGGAGAAACTGGCTGCATTATGGGGGAGAAACTGGCTGCATTATGGGGGAGAAACTGGCTGCATTATGGGGGAGAAACTGGCTGCATTATGGGGGAGAAACTGGCTGCATTATGGGGGAGAAACTGGCTGCATATGGGGGAGAAACTGGCTGCATTATGGGGGAGAAACTGGCTGCATTATGGGGGATTAACTGGCTGCATTATGGGGGATTAACTGGCTGTATTATGGGGAATTAACTGGCTGCATATGGGGGAGAAACTGGCTGCATATGGGGGAGAAACTGGCTGCATTATGGGGGATTAACTGGCTGCATTATGGGGGAGAAACTGGCTGCATTATGGGGGAGAAACTGGCTGCATTATGGGGGAGAAACTGGCTGCATTATGGGGGAGAAACTGGCTGCATTATGGGGGAGAAACTGGCTGCATATGGGGGAGAAACTGGCTGCATTATGGGGGAGAAACTGGCTGCATTATGGGGGAGAAACTGGCTGCATTATGGGGGAGAAACTGGCTGCATTATGGGGGAGAAACTGGCTGCATTATGGGGGAGAAACTGGCTGCATTATGGGGGAGAAACTGGCTGCATTATGGGGGAGAAACTGGCTGTATATTGGGGGAGAAACTGGCTGCATTAGGGGGGGAAACTGGCTGCATTTGGGGACAAACTAGTGGCGTTTGGGCACAGTGGCTGCGTTTAATGGGCACAGTGGCGGCAATTGATGATTTTTTTTTTTCAGTTTGTTTCCGCCCCCCCAAAAAATTTGAGCACCAGCCGCCACTGTATACTAGCACTTACGAGGGAATGATCCGATATATTGCGTGGAGCATATTTCACAGAGTTAGTCAGTGCATGTACCAGGTCATTACCTAGGCATAGATCGATGTGGGATAGACATTTGTATGAGGCTGAGTAACATGAATAACACTGCACAGTAGGATTCTGATCCCTCCACACGTCTCGCAGACCAATTTCAGTAAGAAATCTAGCAAAGGGGGTGGGGCCACTCGGTTTGGGGGCACTACCAGCCCTGGATGGAAATGTATGTAGTTTTTTATCCATTACATTATTGTAATCTCCCAGTACCCAAACTGGAATATTGGGATATAAGGCTATAAATTGGGCCAAGTGTTTCAGACTGTCAAAGAAGGGTGGAGGGATGTAAATATTTGCAACTATACATGTCAGCCCTGACAATTTGCAGAGTAAGAAGATGTGCCGTCCCTGATCGTCAATCAAGGGCGTGCAGCAGCTGAAAGGCGACAGCACGCAAAATAAGTATGCTGACACCTCTCGAGTAAACTGTGTGTGTAGAGTGGAACTGGGTGGGGTAACCACTGTTTTCCAGTGTAGATACAGAGTTGGCCTGCAGATGAGTTTCCTGCAGGCATGCCACCGAAGGCTTGTAGACCTTTACCGTGGAGAAGAATGCCACCCGTTTCACTCCATCACCCAGCCCCCGTACATTCCATGAAAATATAGTACATACATTCGACATAGTAAAGCAATTTGGTAATCATTGAAAGGAGATCATGTCGGGTGCAGAGAGCCATCAGGGGGACACTCCACATCTCCACCGGTCCCCTCTAAAAAACAAGCTGCCTTGGGTAGAATTCAGGTGAGTGAGTGACAATATCTGCCATAGAGAAATATTCTCGGTTGGGAGAACAGAAATGGAGGACAAGCTATTCACCCTGCCAATAGCAGAGGTCAGTGTGAATAGAGACAAAATACGAACTGTGAAATCAACAAAAAAGAAGGAAGAAAAAAAAGTCTGTGCATCCTGTAAACAGTAAAGAGGCTTGGTAGAAAAAACATGTCCACGCAGGACGAGTATAGGGGGGGGGGCCCCAACGTTTCAGTTCAACTCTGATTCAAAGGGACTTGCGAATCCAAGTCATCGGTAAAATGTAGTTCAAGTAACCTTCGTCTTCCTCTCCGCCTGTCAGGAAGGTTAAAGAAAAAGGAGTAGCATGTGCAAATCTCTTCATAGGGCATCAGCATCACCCAGTAGAAAAAGGGGGAAAAAGGCAAATCATCATCGGGTCTCAGTATATAGAATTTAGGATATTTTGGTCCCCAAACCAAAATTCAGAAAAAAGGGGGGCAATTGGACTATCTCTGTATTTTGGAAAATTTGGTTTGGGTACCAAAATATCCTAACTTCTATATACTCAACTTCCTGGATGATGGTACAACCAATTTTATTATAGACTATATACTTAATTTTTTAGAGGCTACATTATAATATCAGGTCTCAGGTGCTTGTGCTCTTTTGAGGGTGTGTTCCACACGATCCAGCCACATAGACGCATTAGCAGGGTTATCAAAGAACTGTGTTTTGCCGTTGGCGGCGATCCTGAGTTTGGCAGGGTATAGCATTGCGTATGTAATATCATATTTTCAGAGACGTTTCTTAACTTTAGTGAACTTTACACGAACAAATCCGGGTAGAAAGATATGCAAGCATTGTCTATTCTCATGAGGGCGCCCTTGGTTCTGGCCTGATACAGAATAGCATCCCGATCTTTAAAGTTCAACATTTAAACAGGAACGGCCTGGGAGGCTCCCCAGGTTTAGGCAGCCTAGGTGGGACTCTGTGGGCACGCTCCACAGCAAACATGGGAGAAAAAGAATCTTTGCCAAATGTATTAGTTAGCCAGTTCTCAATAAATGCCACAGGGTTTTTGCCCTCTGCCCTTTCTGGTATGCCTACCGCGCGGACATTATTGCGTCTGTCTATTTTCCATGTCTTCCAAACGGGCCGTGTGGCCGGTGATGATGGATTGCATATGGCGGACTTCTCTCTGCAGTGGGGCAACATCATCCTCCACATTGCTCACTCTGTCCTCCAATGCAGCCGTGCGATCGCACAGCTTCTGCATGTCTTGTCTGACCATATTCAGCTCCTACTTCACCCCCTGAATCTCATTAGTGTGGTAATGGATGTGTTGCATGTTGTTACGGCTGCAAAAATGTCTCTCAGGGTCGGGTCAGAGGCCTGCTCTTCCTAGTCTGCCAGGGCCCTGACTACTTGCCTCCTTTACGGGACATGTCCGCCTCCGTTTCACAGAGAATACTGCACCGCAGGATCGGGGATGGTAAGGGGGACCCTCCGGAGTAGGTAAGGGGTGATGCAGTCACAACAGGATCGTAGAGTCAGCGTAATTGCTTGGATTTTCGGCGGAGCTCACACGCAGTGCTGCCTACTCCATCAGCTGCAAGCCACGCCCCCCATCAATCTGTAACCTTGGTAGGCCGCAAATACCTATTTGTAATTTCTATTGTTGAGGCCCTGTTATCCCAATTCCTATCCCCCCTCTTTATTGTTTCATGTATAAACATGTATATTTATGCAAACATGTGCAGACATGCATCTTTGTGCAGACATGCATAACATGTATGTTTAGCAATCGTGCGTTCCAGCAACCATGCATTTTAGCTAGTTTGTAAGCATGCACATGCTTAACTGAAGCTGGCCCCATACTAGTCCTGCAGGATTTAGCCAAGCACATATGCATCCAATGCAGCCTCTATGCTGTTTCAGAACAGCGAAAAAATTTAAAATAAGCTTCTGCAGACCAAACGCACACTATACTGGAGACACAATTCCTTAAAGTGCGCCCATGCCCATGTTTTTCCAAACGTGTATATTTAAACATGCCTTTAAGCAACAAGTTTGCAAGCAAGTATACTACGAACAGTAAAAAACACTATCTGTCCAGGGGTGTATTGACGTACAGTTGAACAGTTCCCCCCCCCCCCTCCCGGATTAAGCAGTAAATATGCAGCATATAATCATGACTTGTCCACGCAGTTCTCCCATAGTAAGTACTCATACTTTGTTACTATCCATGGGCTGCTGTCATGTCTCCAGAGGCCCTACTGCCCCATTGACCACATGGCAACATGGCTGCCCTTCCACTTCTTGCCTATATAAAAATAGGCCATACTGAGCAAACCTGCCCCCTCCAGTGGCTGGTGGAGAAATCGCAGCCCACGCGACTAAGTACACAGCATGATTAAACGTCACACTGCCCCCAGTAGCCACCGGGAGAACAGACAGTCAGATCTCTCTCTTTGCAGCTTCTCCTTTAAAAACAAACAACCAAAAAAAACAAAACAAATGCAGACTTGCCATTCCTGCTGCAGGACTCTGAACATAACAGAAGTCCAATCTTCACCCATCACGACGAGCTTTGTCATAAGACCTTCAGAGACTTGGTCCCCCTTAATGTGGGGTCTACTCCCCTGGACCTGTATAGCACCCTGCAGGAATGCATCTTGGTAAGAACACTGCATAGGGCTCCATTACACAGGGTCCCGCGCCATAAGGCTGCATTACAGGCAAACCTCAAGGAATCTTCTCTCCTTCCAATGAGGCTTGGGTACTATATATATATATATATATATATATATATATATATATATATATAAATTTAAACGAGTCCTAACAGAACTCTTAAGAGCCCTAGTTGGGGCTAGGGGATTAACTAGGCCCATTAGGCATATGTCAATACTCGGTGGGATTGAAACAGTTTTGAGCTGGAAAATTAAAACTTGAGAGCTCAGCCCAAGATATTTGAATCGAGGGACAGTTCCATAATATGTGAGTAAATTCAGCCGGGTCTACTGCGCATCTCCAACATCTCACCAAAACGGGGATGAATCCCATGTAACTGTTAGAGAGTAAAATATATTCTGTGTAAAATTGTAAATTGGATCAGTCAATCTCTACCGGAATCTAGCTACAACTTGGGGTAATCCCATATATCCTCCGACTCCTTCCCATCCAGTCCCGAAACCTCCGCCCGCCAGACAGTACAGAGAGTCTCCAGACCCTCAATAAGGGTAAATCATGGATAAGAGGCTTGGTTAGATTATCATCTCTCAATAGAGTTTCCAACCCAGAGAAGATGAAAGTTAATGCGGTAGTTCCGTATTGAGTTTGGTACGCATGGCAGAGTTGAAGGTACTGAAACAGATAGGTGTTAGGGAGGGCATACTGTTTTAGGCCCCTTTCACACGGACGGATAGAATGGTGCTTTTAGCTGCGGATTTTCTAGTTTTCTACCGCAGCTAAAAGCACACAATGCTTTCCTATGGCCCCATTCACACACAGCGTTTAGCTGCGATTTCGTTACATGTGGTTCGGTGCGAATAGAAAAAATAGAATTGAATGCGTCCAGGTGCGATGTAGTGCAGCTATCTGCACATAACTGTAGGTAATCGCAGTGCACTGTGTCAGCTGCGGATAGCAGCGTGAACAAAAGAAAAAAACAGGAAGCACATTAAAATAAAAATGGTTGCTATGGGGATGACAATAATGGCCAACTGCAGCTAAACGCAGCCGCATGTAAACGCACGTAAACACAGATAATCGCAGTGTACAAATGCAGCTGATCGCTGTGCCTGGGGTCTTGAATTTCAAAAGAAAGAAACATGCTTTTAACTGCGGCAGAACAGCCGCCAGTGTGAAAGGGGCCTAAGTGTGTCAAAAGTTCACAGACCACCATTGCAGATAAGACTGAGGTACTTGATCCCCTGAAAGTCCCCCTGAAAATACATTTTTGGTTTTCCAACCAGTATAAGTGCCAGATTTCTCAATGATTTGCATCGCTTCCTCTAATGTATCACAGGAGCGTTGAATATTGAGGATAAGATCATCCACATAAACTGATTTTATCGGTCATGTCACCGATCGTTATACCTCAAAAGGCATCAGATTGGCAAATTCTTAATGCAAGGGTTTCAATTGCGACAGGGAAGAGAAGGGGTGACAGAGGACAACCCTGCCATCTACGCTCCGACTCTGAAGAAGGGGCAGCAATGTAGCTCTCCTCTGCCCTGGCAGCCTCTCCCATCACCAGATTCTCCCACTCCTTGGTCCTAGTTTTAATGGCGTTAATCTGCCTAATGAGCAGGCCCCGTAGATGAGCTTTCAAAGCGTCCCAGACCACCGCAGGTCTGGCCGTGTCCTGGTTAAAGCGTACAAACTCTACTAGCGCCCTGGGAATGGGATCAGTGTTCGGAAATATTGTGAACCAAAAGGGATTAACCTTCCAGAACCTACGTTGTGGGTTAGGAGAAATTGCTATGCGAACGCTTACAAGGGAGTGATCCGATATGTTACGTGGAGCATATTTCACAGAAGTAGTCAGAGCATGTGCCAAGTCATTGGTTAGACATAGATCTATGCGGGATAGGCATTTGTATGATGCTGAGTAACACTGCACAGTAGGATTCTGGTCCCTCCACACATCTCGCAGACCAATTTCAGCTAGAAATCTAGCAAAGGGGGTGGGGCCTACTGGCTGAGGAGCACCGCCAGGCCTGGATGGGAATTTATCTAGTTTCTTATCCATTATATTATTGTAGTCTCCTAACACCCAAACAGGAACGTTGGGGTATGATGCTAGGGTGGAGGGACATAAATGTTTGCAATTATACATGTCAGCCTCGCCAATTTGCAGAGTAAAAAGATATGCTGTCCCTGATCGTCAATCAGGGAGTGCAGTAGCTGAAAGTTGACGGCACGTGAAATAAGTATGCTGACGCCTCTCGAGTAAGCTGTGTGGACAGAGTGGAACTGGGTAGCCACGGTGTTTGAATGTGGACATGGAGCTGGTCTGCAGGTGAGTTTCCTGCAGGCACACACCCGAGGGTTTGTGGACCTTCACCGTGGAGAAAAATGCCACCCGTTTCACTCCATCCCCCAGCCCCCTCACATTCCATGAGACTATAGTACAAACATCAGATATTGCAATGCATATTGACAATCACTGAAAGGGTGCCACGTCAGGTGCAGAGGGTGAACAGGGGACGCTCCACACCTCCACCCGGCAGCGTCAAAAAAACAGGTTCTCCAGGTAAAGTTCAAAAGAGTAAGTGACGGTATCAGCCATATAGATACATCTCCAGTTGGAAGAACTGAGAAAAACAACAAACTACTCACCCTGCCAACTGCAGAGGGCAGTGTGAACAAAAAAACACAGTGTGAAACAAAAAAAAAGGGGGGGAGGAAAAAATAGGAGGAAGAAAAAAGTCTGTGCATCCTGTTAACAGTAAGGAAGCGTGGCAGAAAAAAAAAAGGGGGAAAAACAGTTTTTGTTGTCCACGCAGGACGAGTGAAGGGCGGGCCCCAATGTCTCAGTTCAACTCCTGATTCAAAGCGACTTGCGATTCCAAGTCATCAAATAAAAGTAGTGCAAGTAACATACGTCCTCCACTCCGCCTGTCAGGGAGGTTAAAGAAAAGGAGTAGTGTACTCAAATCTCCTCACAGGGCATCCACATCACCCAGTAGAAAGACAGATCACCATCAGGCCATAGGTGCCGGCACTTTCTGGAGGGTGTGCTCCACACGATCCAGCCACATTGGCATTGGCAGGATTGTCAACGAACTGCGTTTCGCCATTAGCGGCGATCCTGAGTTTGGCAGGGTACAGCATAGCATAAGCGACATCGTATTTGTGGAGGCGTTTCTTAACTTCAGTGAACTTGGCTCTGCGACGCTGCAGCTCAGCAGAAAAGTCAGGGTAGAACGATATGCGAGCATTATCAATTCTCATAAGGGCGCCCCTGGTACTGGCTTGATAGAGAATGGAATCACCGTCTTTAAAGTTCAGCATTTTGAACAGGGACGGCCTGGGGGCTCGCCAGGTTTAGGCGGCCTAGGTGGGACTCTGTGGGCGCGCTCCACCGCAAAGATGGGAGAAAAAGAATCCTTGCCAAATGTGCTAATCAGCCAGTTCTCAATAAATGCCACAGGATTCTTGCCCTCGGCCCTCTCCGGTATGCCTACCGCGCGGACATTATTGCGCCTCTGCCTATTTTCCATGTCTTCCAAACGGGCCGTGTGGTCAGTAATAATAGATTGCATATGGCGTACTTCTCTCTGCAGGGGGGCAACATCATCCTCCACAGTGCTCACTCTGTCTTCCAGTGCAGCTGTGCGATCACGCAGCTTCTGCATGTCCTGTCTAACCATATTCAATTCCAGCTTCACCCCTTTAATCTCATTAGTCATTATAGTAATGGATGTTTTTCAGGATGTCACAACTGCAAAAATGTCTCTCAGGGTCGGTTCAGGGGTCTGTTTATCCTGGTCTGTCAGGGCCCTGGCATTGTCATCAGTAGCAGGAGTACTCAATGTGTCCCATGAGGAGGCCTGGTCTGCGTCCTCTGGCCATGCCTGTTCCAGGGCCTCTGCAGGAGCGTCCACATCAGAGGCATCCATGAGATGAGGGTGTGTTTTAGGCGTGCCACCCTTCCCCAGAGCGCCGCTGAACATCCTCATGGCTGCCTCCTTTGCCGAACGCTGGGCCTGGGCGCCATCTTGGCCTCCATGCTCTGAGGCCTGCAGAGATTCTTTGCTGCCTTTGCGGGACATGTCCGCCGCCGATTCGCGGGGAAAACTGCACCGCTGGATCGGGGATGAAGAGAGGGACCCTCCGGTGTGTATCCTGGGAGCTGTGGATACTTCAGGAGCCTGTGATCAGGATAGATGCCCGCATTTTCGGTGGAGCGCTCTCACTGTGCTTCCTACTTCATCAGCCGCAAGCCACGCCCTCGACAGAGGACAACCCTGACGAGCTCCCCTGTGCAGTGGCAGGGAAAGGGACAACAAATCATTTACCAGGAGAGCAGAATATGGGTCAGGATACAGTACAGACACTTATTTCCTAAAGTTATCTCCCACAACAAAATCCTTTACAGGTAGGCTGACAAAAAAAGGCCATTCAATATATTTTAAGGCTCTGGCAGTATCTAGAAAGGCTAATGCACAGGTAAGTGAGAGACATTGTTGCAATTGTGCTATTTGTGTCCTACAGATGTTGAAAGATGTGGATTTGCCAGGCATAAACCCTATCTGGTCATCATGGATAATAGGGAGAAAAACAGCGTTCAATCGCATGGCTAGAACTTTCCCTGAATTTTATGGTATATGTTTAATAATGAAATTGGCGATAGGACATGCAGTCTGTGGGATCTTTATCTGGTTTGGGTATAAGTACAACCGTAGCTTCCTTTACACAGACAGAAGGCCTCAGAGTATACTTGTACTAAGGTTGGGGCTATAACATCTAAATACCTACTGTATATCACCAAAGGAAGGCCATCAGGACCAGATGCTTTGCCCAAGGACAAGACAGCACTTTTAACTTCATCCTAAGTTATGTCTCAATCTAGAAGAGCTACCTGTTCCACTGTAAGGGTTGGGAATGTAAATTCTGATAGATAATCGGCTAGTTCAATAGAGTAGGTGAGTTTGGATGCATACATAGCCTGATTTGTGTTAGAAATAAAAGCCTTTTCTGCCCTTTGATAAGTGGCAGCCAACAATTCATCCCCTTGACTAGAGGACCTTTTGATATCGGAGATTGTAGACATAAGGGTGCCCTGAGGGTGCATCTTAAAGGCATCCCAAAAAAGCCAGAAAAGAAGACCTGTGTAACAAGGTAATGGAACTTTATAAAGATGGAAAAGGATATAAAAAGGTATCAAAAGCCTTGAATATGCCAGTCAGTTCAGTGTTCTATCTTCCCCATCCCTATTATTTTATACTGGAATAGCCTTGACTTGTTATAAATGTTAATAATTCTATCGTTGGGTATACAGTGAACAGTTTTATCGATCAGTGTATTCCAGGCATCTCATGACCCATCACTTTGTTTATGGGACAGGAATGGACAGGGTTAGTACCTTTTTTTGTTTTAGTATAGTTATATAATTATCCATTCGTACTAATCTGAGACCCACTATTATAACACTGTTGTTGACAAGAAAATTGTATCATTGAGAACCCTTGTTGTCTGTCAAAACTTGATTTCAATAAACACCATTGGAAAAGTGAATATGCCAGTCAGTACTGTTCAATCACTTATTAAGAAGTGGAAAAATTGGGACTCTTTTGCTACCAAGCCAAGGTCAGGTAGACCAAGAAACATTGCAGCCACAACTGCCAGAATAGTTTGAGATGCAAAGAAAAACCCACGGGTAACATCAGGAGAAATACAAACTGCTCTTAAAAAGACGGTCTGGTTGTTTCAAGGAGCACGATACGACAATACTTGAACAAAAATAAGCTGCATGATCGAGTTTCCAGAAAGAAGCCTTTACTGCCCCATGTCACAAAAATTCCCGGATACAATATGCTCCGCAGCACTTTGACACACCTCACAGATTCTGGCACACTGTAATCTGTAGTGACAAGATCAAAATAGAGCTATATGGTTACAACCATAAGCACTATGTTTGGGGAGGGGTCACCAGTGACAAGAATACCATCCCCACTGTGAAGCATGGTAGTGTCTGAAGTCCGCTCTCCGCTGACGTCCCTGCCATCAGTCAGGGCAGCGCGTCATCACGAAAGTCGGCATCCGCCAGCTGCCCTGATTGATGGCAGTCTCAGCGAGCCGCTGAGACGCTGGGACAGCATCTCCCCGCCCCTCCACGGCTCATCGCTCCAATGAGTGTGGAGAAGCAGAGAGGAAAGAGGCTGACTGACAGCCTCTTTCCTCTCGGGATCTGTGACAACCGAGCCAGTGGCGATGTTCGGTGGCTCGGTTCTCGGTGCACAGCCGGCGGGGGACAGCTGGAGCATCGGTCTGATGCTCCATCCACCGAGGTAAGTATAAATAGGAAATAACCTGGAAACCCATACTTCTCTTTTAAGTGGTTAAACTGACCCCATCTACAGACGGAAGTTTATTCCTTTGATTTAAAAGAAAGGAAAGGTTCTTTTTTTATAGTTATCTCCCAGCGCTGACAATGTTGTGATAAACTTGGCAGTCTGCCTGTGTTTTTTTTTTTTAACGATTAATCGCGCAGTTCCACTTGTTGCCATGTTTTGTTTTATGATTGGGCCATTCTGTTATGACCTACGGTTGAATATTAATCCCATAAGAAATAAAAGCAATGTGTTTTGCCCACTTACTTATGTTTTCTTTAACCACTTAAGACCCGGACCAATATGCAGCATAAGGACCAGGCCCCTTTTTGCGATTCGGCACTGCATCGCTTTAACTGACAATTGCACGGTCGTGCGACGTGGCTCCCAAACAAAATTGGCGTCCTTTTTTCCCCACTAATAGAGCTTTCTTTTGGCATTTGATCACCTCTGCGGTTTTTATTTTTTGCGCTATAAACAAAAATATTCAATATTTTTTTACTTTTTGCAATAATAAATATCCCCAAAAAATATATAAAAATTTAGGCCGATACGTATTCTTCTACATATTTTTGGTAAAAAAAATCGCATTTGGCGTTTATTGATTGGTTTGCGCAAAAGTTATAGCGTTTACAAAATAGTGGGTAGTTTTATGGCATTTTTATAAATTTTTTTTTTTACTAGTAATGGCGGCGATCAGCTATTTTTTTTCGTGACTGCGACATTATGGCGGACACATTGGACACTTTTGACACTATTTTGGGACCATTGTCATTTTTACAGCGACCAGTGCTATAAAAATGCACTGGTTACTGTAAAAATGACACTGGCAGTGAAGGGGTTAACCAGGAGGGTGCACTGTAGGGGTTAAGTGTGCCCTGATTTGTGTTTGTTACTGTGGGGGGCGTGGCTTAGCGTGTGATGTCACTGATCATCGTTCCCTATTACAGGGAACAGACGATCAGTGACAGGCACACTAGGAAGCACGGGGAGAGGTTTGTTTACACTTACCTCTCCCCGTTCTTCCTCTCTGTGACCCGATCGCGGGACACCAGCGGCGATCAGGTCCGCTGTTCCTGCGGGGACGGTCACGGAGAAGAGGGCCGGGTCGCAAATGCGCTGCCGCCGGTGCGCTCGCGACCCACGGCTGGGCTCTTAAAGGGGACGTACCTGTACGCCCATGTGCCCAGCCGTGCCATTTTGCCGACGTACATCGCCATGCGGCGGTCCTCAAGTGGTTAAGAATGGTGCATACTGTATATTACTAATTCTCCAAGGCTATGCAAACGTTTGAGCACAACTGTAACCTGTGTAAAAAAGATATATATACTTACCTACTATCAGCCCACTTTAGTCACATAATCCAGCTCCCTTGTTAGTCAGCAGCCAGTGCAAGGGGGCAGGAGAGAGCGCCATTAATGGCTGAGCCTATGGGTGAAGTCCCTGCTCACAGGCATTCCCAGCCATAGTCAAACACTCTTTCCTCTCCCCTGTAGCTTCCACTTGCTGATGCAGGGATCTTGACCGGAGTGGGCTAAAAATAGTTAAGTACTTGCATAAAAAGGGATGTGGGTAGGTATATGCATTTTGGCAAGAGGATCATTTTAATCAGATACATTTTTTCTGCAACAGACAGAGGTAACTTGGACCATTCTTGCAGTTCACATTTAGAGTAGAATTCAAGCCTAAACCTAACTAGTCCTAAAAATCCCCCAGGACCCTTTTTTTTTTTTTTTTTTTGGAGCTCAATTCTTTCTCCTTTAACTTCACATGGGATACTACTGGACCTAAATTAAAACTGACCATGCTACAAAGACAAAAAGGAAGTTGGAATGGCTCTGCTGGGCATATTACCTTGTGGGACAACTGAAACATCTGATCACATAGGTCTTTCCTGGTGTCCTTTCTAACTCAGAGGTGCGCTGCCTGGAGGCAGGTCTCTAAATGATTCTCTCACAAAGATAGTGGAGGCACTACGTCTTAAAATTAGAGCATACTTTAAGATGAATACAATGGAAGAAGTGTCTGAGCAGGCAATATGGGAAGCGCATAGGACGGTAATTAGAGGGGAATTGATAATGTATGGGTCAAGGGCTAAAAGAGAGAAGCAAAAGGAGATCACAGTTCTACTAGAAGAAATCAATGAATTAGAAACTAAACATAAGAGAAATCTTAACTCAGAAGATGCTAAGAAATTAGAAACCTTGAGAAGCAAGTATTGAAAATAAACATAGATATTATACAAATAGGTTTTATGAACGGGAATAAATGTGGCAAGTGGCTAGCCAGACAACTTAAAAAGCAGCAGGACTTGAGACATGTCCATAACCTGATAATACAAAAGATATAAATAGTGGAGAGCCAAGCAATTGCAGCAGAATTTCATAAATTTTATGAGGCCCTATATAACATACAAGAACCAGTAGGAATCGCCACAGATGAGCAGCGAAGGATTGAAATTAGAGACTATATCAAAGACTCGGATCTGACCCAGCTGCCATCTCCGGCGATTGAAGAACTAGAACGAGAAATTACGATCGAGGAACTGGACAGGGCAATAAATACTCTGTCTCTGGGCAAAAGCCCAGGACCTAATGGCTTAACAAATATATACTATAGAAAATTCATGGCAGAACTGGGACTTCCACTATGTAGATACTTTAATACAATCAATGCTTCTAACCCTCTACCACCTGAAGCCCTATTAGCATATATCACAGTGCTTCCCAAAGCAGGGAAAGACCCCCAACATTGCGCTAATTACAGACCCAGCTCCCTACTTAATTCAGACACTAAGCTGTTAGCGAAAATACTGGCTCTTCGATTACAAAATCACATAATAAGGCTAGTTCACCCTGATCAAACGGGCTTTATGAAGGGCGGGGAGGCCAGAGACAACACGATACGTGCTCTTATCCTTCATTGGATAGAAAACGGCCCTAATAGGGCCCCTAGAGTGGTACTATCTATGGATGCCGAGAAGGCTTTTGACAGGGTGAGCTGGCCTTACATGATGGAAGTGTTAAGGGGGATGGGGATGGGTGAGCGAATGATGGGTTGGGTATCGGCGTTGTATGTGAATCCAAGAGCCAGAGTGAAAGTAAATGGGACAATGTCAAACTATTTCAAAATACGGAATGGGACGAGACAAGGGTGTCCATTATCTCCTTTGTTGTTTGCCATAATGTTGGAACCTTTTTTGTGTAAAATCAGGAGAAATATGGGAATAGCAGGGGTATGTGTAGGAGCAGTGGAACATAAAGTGTCGGCATATGCCGGCGACTTGTTATTTTTTTTAGATTCACCACAGAATTCCATACCGGCTCTGATGGCCGAGGTAGCTGAATACGGAAGGCTATCAAATTTTTAAATTAATTTTGAGAAATCAGTGCTCCTACCTAGCCACATTCCCTCTGCAATGGCAACAACTCTGAAGAGCATGTACCCCTTTGCCTGGAATGAAAAATATTTGGTCTATCTAGGGACGCACATTACGCCGGATCTCGGGCTATTGTATGATTTGAATTACAGTTCCCTATTGAAAGATAAGAGATTTACAGAAATGGAAGGGTCTAGTCCTAACATGGGTAGGGAGAGTGAGTGCTTTAAAAATGACCATATTGCCCAGATTAATCTATTTCCTGCATACAATCCCCATATCGCTCCCACAGGCCTTTTTTAAAGATCTGAGAAAGGCGTTCGTTGCATGTGTATGGAACGATAGGTGGCCAAGACTTTCCCATGACATATTACGCAGGGGGAAAAAAGGAGGACTTGAATTACCGGACATTCCTCTATATTATAGAGCAATGTCACTGGTAAGGATTCTAAATTGGTGTCAGGATTCCACTGGTAAAAGGTGGGTCGCATTAGAGCAGGAAATAGCAGGACGGAACTTAGCGGGGGCGCCATGGATCCTGAGCATATCTTAGGGGTCTTGCAGAATGGACCTCTCCTCTGACGTGGAACACTCTTAAGATATGGGATAAACTGAACAAAATGGGGGAGTATGCCCCCCATGTCTCCCCCCTGACGCCATTGAAGGGATTTCCTTGGTTCCCTCCGGGGGAGGAAGCTGGGTTTTTGGGATCATGGGGGAGTGATGGAAATGGGACATGTGGCAAATTTGCACCAGGAAGGGAGTTGATCCCGTTTTCAGAGTTGGTATCAAGGTGGGGGAATACACCTATGGGCGAATGGAGATATCACTAATTGAGGTGTTTTTTTTGCCAAGTTAAAACCATTACTAAGGCCTAGAAAGTCCCTTACCACGTTCGAGTCCCTATGTATTAACATACCGGATGACAGACACTTATTGTTGCAAATGTATAGATTGGTCTTAGGGGCCCAAAATACAACAGTTCCCTATTTTGTCAGGGAATGGGAGAGTGAGCGGAAGCAGGTTTTTTCTCCTGCGCAGGCGAGGAGACTTATTGATTTGGTACACTCTACCTCCATAAGTACACGCATACAAGAAATGTCCATATAAATTTCTGGCAAGGTGGTATCGAACCCCAGTTAAGATGGCACAGATGTTTCCGAATCTAGATGCTAAATGCTGGAGAGGATGTGGTCAAAAAGGGACGTATTTACATTTGTGGTGGGAGTGTCCCAAAATTATAGTTTTGTGGGACGCGATCATCCCATGGGTTATGAAATTAACTTTGGATCCCGTAGAGGTAACACCTCTATATTGTTTGTTCCATGGGACTACAAGATCCATTAAATCATACAAGAACAGTATTACCCCACACTTACTGAATGCAGCTAAATTACTAATTCCTAGGCTATGGAAACAAACTCGAGGTCCTACCTTGTTGGAATGGAAGAGAGAAGTCAATTAAATTAAGGAGGCTGAGAAATGGATATATGTATTTAAAGATGAACAAGACAAATTTAATGAAATATGGGCAGGATGGGAGCAGCATTCCTCAGAGGTAAGATGGGTAAAAGAAAAGAAATAGGTGAGATTAGACTAAATAGATGAATAGAAAGGAATTCGCTGTATGCTTCTCCTGACTGAGTTGTGTTGAGACCCCTGGGAGGAGAGGATTCCCCCTTTTTTTTTTTTCCCCTCTTCCTCCCCCGTCCCTCATCCCCACGTTCCCCCTCCCCTTTTTTTTTTTTTTTTTTTGGGGTGTGGGGTGGTGGGAATAAATAAGGTTTGTATTATGAGTAATAGAAGGCGCAAGATGGCTCTAGAAGCCTCGTAAGGTATATTAATCCCCTTCTTTTTTTTTCTTTCACTAATAATTAGGGATATTTGGTGGGGTAGGGTGTATAGCCCCTTAATTACATATGGGTGAGAGGGTGATGAAATAGATATGGTTTATATCACGTGCAATAGAAGGGGGAAGATGGTTTAGTGAACATTGTGAGGTTTACTGGTCTCTCCTTCTTTCCCCCCCCTTCCTTTTTTTTTTTTTTTTGGGGGGGGGCGCAAAGGTTTATCAATGGTGGGGATGGAGAGGGGGAGGGTATTTAATTAAGGGGAGGGAAGGGAGGGGGGAAAAGGAGGAAAAATTTTGATTTTTTTTTGTTTTATTTTGTTTTTGGGATGGGGGGATACTAGATTAAAATTAATGTGATGTTAATGTATGATGTTATGTGTGTCAATGACGGTGTTAAATAAAAATTATAAAAAAAAAATATTCTCTCACAAACATCAGTTGCCCATTCTGAAACTGGCTGTATCAGTATGGACTAAAGTCGTCCTGTCCATATGAGATAACCATTTACTGGAATAGCCCATGTTCTCAGATGTATATCAGAAGTTCAAAAAGATACTCCTTTAAACCATAACAAGAGAGACAAAAAAATTCTCTCTTGATTTCTTCATCTACGCCAGGCTTTCTCAAATTATTTAACTTGGATATAACTTTTTGGCTCCAGGGAACCCCTGCCAATAATTATTATATTTTCAGCTCACGGTACATTTGTGTAATGGTCAGTGGGAAGAATACTCCTTATATTTGTGGTTACTGGGAATAATCCCTTTTACAGATAGCTAAAAAAAATCATTGGTGTCAGTGGTTATTCATCTGAGAGGCAAAAAAAGGGATTTTTATAACAGCTTACCTGTAAAATCCTTTTCTTGGAGTACATCACGGGACACAGAGCGACTTAGTCATTACTAATGGGTTATATAGATTACCTTCAGGTGCTGGCACTGGCAACTTCCAAACCGGAAGTACCCTCCCCTATATAAGCCCCTCCCATCCGGGAGCACCTCAGTTTTGTAGCAAAGCAATAAGTGTCCCTAAAAGAGGGGTGGGAGCTCTGTGTCCCGTGATGTACTCCAAGAAAAGGATTTTACAGGTAAGCTGTTATAAAAATCCCTTTTTCTTTTTCGTACATCACGGGACACAGAGCGACTTAGTCATTACTAATGGGACGTCCCAAAGCAATGCCAAATGAGTGGATGGAATACACCATACATAAGCTGGGCGCCATCAGGCATGAGGATCTTTTGCGGCCTGCAACACACTGCGCCCAAAGGCGACATTCTCCTGACTTCTAACGTCTACCTGGTAGAATCTAGTAAACGTGTGTACTGAAGACCATGTTGCGGCCTTACAGACTTGAGCCAGGGAGGCCTGGTGATGCACTGCCCATGAAGTTCCAACTGCTCTTGTGGAGTGCGCCCTAACTTTGAACGGAGGCGGTCTCCTTCTCAAGCCATAGGCTTGTATTATGACCTGTCGAATCCACTTGGCTAAAGTAGATTTTGACGCTGCCTGACCCTTTCTGGGACCTTCCGGCAGAATAAACAAAGTATCCGTTCTACTAATCTGAGCAGTGGATTTTAGATAAGCTTTAACTGCTCTTACTACATCCAAAGAATGCAATAACTTTTCCTCTACCGAAGTAGGTTTGGGAAAAAAAGAAGGAAGAACCACATCTTGGTTCAAATGAAACCTCGATACCACCTTAGAAAGAAAGGCTGGATGAGGACGTAATACTACTCTGTCCTTATGGACAACCAGATATGGCTCCTTACAGGACAAGGCGGCTAATTCCGATACTCTTTTAGCCGAACAAATGGCTACTAAGAAAATCAATTTCCTGGTGAGAAGAACCAAGGAAATGTGCTGCAATGGTTCAAATGGTTGTTTCTGTAGAACCGACAGAAGCAGGTTTAAGTCCCATGGACATATGGGAATACTAACCGGAGGGCTAATACGCATCACTCCTTGTATGAAAGCTTTGACTAATGAATGCAAAGCCAAGGGCCTTTGAAAAAATATTGACAAGGCCGAAATCTGACCCTTGATAGTACTCAAGGCAAGCTTCCTATCTACAGCCCACTGTAGGAAGTCCAGAATCTTACCTATTACGTACTTACGCGGATGCCATTTCCTGGCTTCACACCACGCGATGTGCGCCTTCCAGATCCTATAATAGATCTGCCTGGATACCGGCTTCCTGGCATTGATCATGGTAGATACCACAGGATTAGAGAGCCCTCTCTTTCTTAGAATGTGGGCTTCAATAGCCAGGCCGTCAAACCCAGGGCTGGTAAGGAAGGGTGGTATATCGGTCCCTGCGAAAGCAGATCCGGACGATGTGGGAGGGTCCCAGGACTCCCCACTGACATTTTTACGATCTCCGCGTACCATGCCCTTCGGGGCCACGCTGGAGCCACCAGAATCACCGGTTTCTTTTCTACCCGGATTAATCGCGGTAACAATTGTGGCGGTGGGAATGCATATATCAGCTTGAACTGATCCCAAGGGAACACTAGGGCATCCGAGCTGCAAGCTAGGGGATCCCTTGTGCGAGACACAAATCTGTCCACCTTTGCGTTGAATCTGGATGCTAGCAGATCTACATCCGGTGTTCCCCACCACTGGCATATTGCCTGGAAAACCTCGGGGTGAAGAGACCATTCCCCCGGGCATAACCGCGGATATGGCTGGGACATATCTTTCTGCCCATTCCAGGATGCAATTCGCTTCCCTCTGGGCTGCACGACTCCTGGTGCCACCCTGATGATTGATATATGCCACTGCTGTGGCATTGTCTGATTGAATTCTGACAGGGGACCCTTGGAGTTTGGATGTCCATGCTACTAGGGCATACCGGGCTGCTCGTATCTCTAAGAGATTGATGGGCAGGGCCTTCTCTGCTTCTGACCACTTGCCCTGGAGAGACCATTGCTCCAGTACTGCCCCCCAGCCTATGAGGCTGGCATCTGTAGTGACCACCTTCCAAGAAACCGGACTGAGGGGTTTCCCTTTTTCCAGATTCTGGGGCACCAACCACCAATGGAGGCTCTTGCGAACGGAAGGGGACAGGGACATTGGTAAGTCTAAAGCCTGAACTTTTTTGTTCCAGGCTGACAGTATGGCCCTCTGCAAATTCCTTGAATGGAATTGACCGTAGGGTACTGCTTCGAATGAAGCCACCATTTTTCCCAGCAGCCTCATGCACAGGCGTATGGATGGTTTTCTTTTTGTACTCACTAAGTGGGTCAAATCTTTCAAAGACGACACCTTCTCTGGAGGTAAGAAATCTTTCTCTGATTTGAATCCAGTCTTAGCCCCAAGTATTCCAGACTTTTGACTGGTTTTAGGGCTGACTTGTCTCGGTTGATAATCCAACCGTGAGATTCCAGATACTTGATTGTCTTGTGAACGACCACTTCTAGTTTTTTTCACTGAGTGGTCTATCAGCAACAAGTCGTCTAGATATGCCATTTATCGTTACACCTTGTGTTCTTAGATTGGCCAACAGTGGGGCCAGAATTTTTGTGAACACTCGTGGTGCTGTGGCCAGACCGAAGGGTAAGGCTCTGAACTGAAAATGGCGCCCTTCTACTGCAAAGCGTAGAAATTTCTGGTGGGCCGGAAAGATGGGAAAATGCAGATAAGCATCCCTTATGTCGATCGAGGCTAACCATTCCTGCCCTTGTAGGGCGGTGGCCACCGATCGGATCGACTCCATCCGAAAAGTCCTGATATGTAGGAACTTGTTTAGCCCTTTTAGATTTAATATGGGCCTCACGTCCCCATTTGGTTTGGGGACTGTGAAAAGGTTCGAGTAAAACCCGAACCCGCTTTTTTCCAAGGGAACCTTCATGATTACACCTTGGAGCAATAGTTGTTCTAGTGCCAGAAGGAGGGATCCTCTCTTTTGGGGATCGCTTGGCACGTTTGACCTTATAAAATGGGCAGGAGGAGTGTCTTTTAACTCCAACCTGTATCCCAGACTTACTGCAGAGATCACCCATCTGTCTCTGATGGTGTCCTGCCAGGTCTCTGTGAACAACTGAAGTCTTCCCCCTACCCGATTGAGTGGGGGCAACTGACTTGGGGGGAGGTTTTGTACCTCTCTTGACCCAGGGTTTCTTGTTACCCTGTGATTGTCCCTGATTTCTGCCTCCTGGATTTGACCGCGGAGGCCGTCGGAACTGTTTCACAGCCGATGTGCCAGGGACTGGAGAAGTATGCCTCTTAAAAGAAGGACTTCTACCCTTGTTCTTAATCGGCAAGAGTGTACTTTTACCGGCAGAAATTTTCTGGATATACTTGTCCAGATCTTCTCCGAATAAGCGTTCTCCATGAAATGGGAAGCTAATCAGCAATTCTTACAGGGAGCTTCAGCAGACCAGTTTCTGAGCCATAGAAGCCTACGCATATGTACTACAGACAGCGTAAAACGGGAGGCCTGTTGGATTGTATCCTTTATGGCGTCCACCGCAAAACACAAGGCTCTAGGTAGGTCAGCTAGGGCAAGAGCCTGCTGATCTGGTAAGTCTTTTAAGACTTGTTTCAACTGATCCTTCACTGCTTGGCAGACCCCAATCGCTGCTACTGCAGGTTGTGTCACCATGCTTGCTGTAGAGAAAGCAGATTTTTGTAAAGACTCCAATTTTTTATCTATTGGGTCTTTGAACATTGGAACATTATCTACTGGACATGTCAGTGATTTATTCACACAAGAGATGGCTGCGTCCACTGTAGGGACCCTCCATTTTTTCTTATGAACTTATCCTCCATGGGATAGATCACCGGAAATCTCTTGGGAGGAGTAAATATTTTATCAGGATGCTCCCAATCCTGGTAAATAAGCCCTTCCAATAAAGGGTGGATTGGGAAGGAACAGACAGTCTGGGGGGCTTTCAGCGACCCCAGCGAGGAGACGGCAGTGGTTGATGGCTCCGCAAGAGGCATTTTAAATGCTGATCGGACCATGTTAGTCAGAGACTGAACCCATAATCTTTCAGCCTGAGATGCTGAGAAAAGGTTCTTCCACTGTTGATTCCTCTATAACCGAATCAACCTCATCCTGATCCCCTTCAGGTAGGTCGATCTCTGTTGGGGCTGTTCCTCCACTAACAGGCACTCTGAAGGAGGAGACGGAGATTGGACGCGCTTTCCCTGTGACAGGGAAGCATCGATCAATGCTGTTAATCTCTCTTCCAATCCTCCCAGAGTTGAGGAAAAAAACCTCCTCTGTTATATATACAGGAGCAGGTGGACTGGGGCCAGCCGCAGCACCAGGTACTCCTGCGGGGTTCCTACGGCTACTGACCTCTGAAATTTCAGGGGAAATTGGTGCACTACAAGCATGCCCAAAATCCTCAGAGCCCGATGGAGACCCCTTTCGCTTCTTGGAAGACTTATTTCCAGAGCGTCTGGACGACATATCCTTTAAGCACAAAGCTGAGGTATTCCCGTCGTCATACACCAATTTTGCTGGTAATAGTCTAACACAGTTGCTGCTATATACCAGCTGGTGTCCACTAAAGTGTCTTTCTATGGGGATGCCTGCATCAACCGCCTCTGTGTGCCACCGTTTGTTGCTAGCTCTGTTTGCATCCAGCTGACACTTGTACTGTGTCTTTTATCCATGCTGGGACGCCTGCACATGCGCAGAAGCGCCACGGCGCGCATCGAGCGTCATCCACCCGCCCCTTTCCTTTCCTTTCATAGGAGGCGCGTGCACGCGCCCGCGCGCCTTCGGCGCCTTTTTTGAAACCAAGCAGGGACTAGGAGCCAGGGCCCTTTTTGCCGGAGGGCCTGTGCGGTGGATGAGCGCAGCAACAGGGCAGAGGAAGTGGATTCCCACAGAGAAACTTACCAACTGCCTGGATCTTTTGACTTTAAAAAGCCAAAGATCCACATGACAAGAAAAATGGACCACAGCGGCCTCTAGTGGTTTAACACAGGTACCGCGGTCTCCTTTTTTTTTTTTTTCTTGACTACTATTAAAATTTTACATTTTCCAGTAGTTACAGGCATACACAGATATCAGTGGGAATACCGTTAGGTAACAGACAGAAAGACAAATTAGGCTTGGGGGTCCCCCAATAGAACCAAGTTCCTGGGGGCTCCCACTTACCTGTTCCCCGCCGCAGGACTTTGTTTGGTCCACAGAAGCCCAAACTTCACCTATCACGGCAGGCATTGTAATTAAACCTTCAGGGACCGGGTTCCCAAGGATTCCACTCCCCTGGACCTGTATAGCACCCTGCACAGACAACATCTTGGTCGTGGGTATGACCAGAGCTCTGGATCCCAGGGTCCAGCCCTCCTAAGAGGGGCATTACAGGCAAAACCTTGCTCTTCTGTTGCAAGGCCCGGGTACCGACCGTTTAGCTATGAAGCTTTTTTGGTGGGATCCGGAACAGCTTACTAAGGCCCGTAAAAGAACCTGTATGCAAGCCCAGTGAAAACACATGTTACTCTTTGGCCAACACCTTAGACACTGGCAAAAAACTGAGGTGCTCCCGGATGGGAGGGGCTTATATAGGGGAGGGTACTTCCGGTTTGGAAGTTGCCAGTGCCAGCACCTGAAGGTAATCTATATAACCCATTAGTAATGACTAAGTCGCTCTGTGTCCCGTGATGTACGAAAAAGAAATCGCTTTTTGCTCAAGTAACCTCTAACAACCTCTGGAGTAACCCTATGGTTCTCCGGAACCCTGGTTGAGAAACCCTGATCTATGCAATGATTTGGAGACACTATTTAGAGATCACGATAAGCGCCACTTTCTACAGTTGTGCTCATAAGTTTACATACCCTGGCAGAATTTATAATTTCTTGGCCATTTTTCAGAGAATGATATGAATAACACAAAAACGTTTCTTTCACTACTGGTTAATGTTTGGCTGAAGCCATTTATTATCAGTCAACTGTGTTTACTCTTTTTAAATCATAATGGCAACAGAAACTACCCAAATGACCCTGATCAAAAGTTTACATACCCCAGTTCTTAAAGGAGTTGTAAAGGCAGAAGTTTTTTTTTATTTTTATTTTTTTATCTTAATATATTCTATGCATTAAAATAAAAAAAAAATTCAGACAGGGTTCATGGCGGGAAAGGGCACTGACATCAAAATCCGTCGCTTGTTTCTTAATCTGGCTACCACCCATAGCAATAGTGGTACAAGAGTAATAGCCTCTCTGGATGCAGAGAAGGCTTTTGACTCGTTGGAGTGGGAGTACTTGTGGGAAGTTCTGAGGAGGTTTGGGTTTGGTCCGCGGTTCCTCCGCTGGCTGGGACTGCTGTACCGGGCCCCCAGGGCGAGGATCTGTGTGAATAATGCCCTTTCAAATTGTTTTCTCCTCCAGAGGGGGACCCACCAGGGCTGCCCGCTGTCACCTAGCTTATTTGCTCTGGAGCCCCTGGCGGTCCTGGTTAGGGAATCTACTCGTATTGTGGGTCTCCGGGTTGGCCCTCTGGAGGAGAAGATATCCTTATATGCGGATGACACTCTGCTGTACCTGCACAATGCTGATTCCTTGCCGAGTGCTGCTTTGGAGGCCTTCGATGAATTTGGGAGGTTTTCAGGGATCCGCATCAATTGGTCCAAATCAGCCTTATTCCCCTTAGATGCGCAGGCCAAGGCGTCTGGGACGCAGTCTCCTTTGCAATGGGTAGACAAATTTGTTTACTTAGGGATCAGGGTGTCAAGGGACTTGCAGTCCTTTCAACGCCTTAACCTTCAACCTGTGGCCCACCGTCTTAAAGATCACTGCTCTCGCTGGGCTAATCTCCCACTCAATCTTCTAGGACGTATCAATATTTTGAAGATGATCTATCTTCCTATATTTTCAGGAATTGCCCTGTGTGGCTATCCCCATCCTTCTTTAGAGACTTAGACAGCTGCATTGGCTCCTTCTTGTGGCGGGGGTCTTCCGCTCCCTGTAAGCTGTGGTGGCCTTGCCCTCCCTAGCCTGCTGGTATACTACTGGGCAGCCATGCTTGTCACGGTGAGGTGGTGGTTTCAGCAGTTTAGGGCCAATGCGGCAGTCTGTCTGGAAGCGGCCATAGTGGGATCTCTCACGGAGCTAGGTAATCTGGTGTACAGGGGCCCTTCGACGTACCCCTCCCTCCCGACCTCGACTGGGGCGACCCTGCTAATTTGGGGGGTGGCCAGGCGACGATTTATGTCTCCTAATCAGTGGTCCCCCTACTGCCCTTTATGGGGGAACCCTTCCCTTCCTCACTTCAGAACTATACCAGATTCATAACTCTGGGCCCGCTTTGGCAACAAGCTGTTGCGTGATGTTTTCCAGGCTGGATCTCTGCTTTTGTTAAGGGCCCTAGCGGACAGATTTGGCCTTCCTGTCTGGATGGCGTTCCGGGACCATCAGCTGCGTCATGCAGCCAGGGCACAGTTTCTGCTGCCCCCCAGTCTTAGGGCAGATCCTATTGAGGAGTTGCTGGCACAGGAATCCCTCCCTAAAACTATGTCTGCATTGTACCTGGCTCTTCTAAGGAAGGATTCGCCAAAAATGGAGGCCCTGTGGGATAAATGGAAGGCAGATTTGCCCGACTTGGATAGAGAGACCTGGGAGGGATGTTTTGAGGATAGTTCTAAATTAGTGATATCTTCTAGGGACAAGTTGATCCAAACGAATTTTTTGCACAGAGTGTACTACACGCCTCCGAGGCTGCACAGAATCTATCCGCTGCACTCCTCGAATTGTCCGCGGTGTCACTCACCTGACATCACCTTTTTTCACATGTTCTGGACTTGTCCTAGGCTGTCGCAGTACTGGGCTGCAGTGGGAGAGTCCATTAACATTTGCCTTCAGCTGGATATACCTTTGACAGCGGAGCTAGCCCTGCTGGGCGTGCAGAATGATGAGCAGAGACCTAGATTTACTAAGATACTGATTTCACTGCTGCTCTTTTATGCCAAGAAGGAAATCCTGTTGAAATGGACCTCTCACCTGCCCCCCACGGTACGTTCATGGGAAGACTCGGTTAATGCAGTACTGCCACTATATAAGCTGACTTGCATGAGTAGTAGGGGTGCGGAATTTAATCGCTGCATCGCGATTCGGGTGTCCCCGATGCGGCACCGATGCATGCGACCCTAATAATCAATGTCTAGCCCCGCCCCTTCCCTCCCGGGAGAGCTGTTACCTTATTTGTATATGACGCGCTCATGTGACTGCCCAGCCCGCCTCTCTCTTCTCTGCTTTCACGTCTCTCCTGGCGTCAGGAGAGACGTGAAATCAGAGAGGAGAGAGGGCAGTCACATGAGCGTGGCATATACACACACACACTGTTCCCCCTAGCTCTCGGCTCCTATCGGAACTCTGCCCCCCCAGCCCTGTACATTGCCGCTCCCTCCTACTGTTCCTCACGAATGCAAATGCTCCTAATACCACCCCGCCTCTCCAGCCCTCTGCTTTGTCGCTCACGCCTACTGTTTTTTCAGGAATGCTAATGAGCAGAGGGCTGGAGAGGCGGGCGGTATTAGGAGCATTTGCATTCGTGAGGAACAGTAGGAGGGAGCGGCAATGTACAGGGCTGGGGGGCGGAGTTCCGATAGGAGCCGAGAGCTAGGGGGAACAGAATCTGGAGGGGAACCATTCTCGGCACAACAGGTATTATTTTTTCTTTAAAGTAAAAAAGATATTATACTTACCTGCTGATCTTCTGTATCATTTCTGCAGTCACTGACCATCTCCTGTAGCATGTCCGCAGTCTCTGACCATCTCCTGTAGCATGTCCGCAGTCTCTGACCATCTCCTGTAGCATGTCCGCAGTCTCTCTGACCATCTCCTGTAGCATGTCCGCAGTCTCTCTGACCATCTCCTGTAGCATGTCCGCAGTCTCTCTAACCATCTCCTGTAGTATGTCCGCAGTCTCTCTGACCATCTCCTGTAGCATGTCTGCAGTCTCTCTGACTATCTCCTGTAGCATGTCCGATTGTCCGCAGTCTCTCTGACCATCTCCTGTAGTTTGTCCGCAGTCTCTCTGACCATCTCCTGTAGCATGTCCGCAGTCTCTCTGACCATCTCCTGTAGCATGTCCGATTGTCCGCAGTCTCTCTGACCATCTCCTGTAGTATGTCCGCAGTCTCTCTGACCATCTCCTGTAGCATGTCCGCAGTCTCTCTGACCATCTCCTGTAGCATGTCCGATTGTCCGCAGTCTCTGACCATCTCTTGTAGTATGTCCGCAGTCTCTCTGACCATCTCCTGTAGCATGTCCGCAGTCACTGACCATCTCCTGTAGCATGTCCGCAGTCTCTCTGACCATCTCCTGTAGCATGTCCGCAGTCTCTCTGACCATCTCCTGTAGCATGTCCGCAGTCTCTCTGACCATCTCCTGTAGCATGTCCGCAGTCTCTCTGACCATCTCCTGTAGCATGTCTGCAGTCTCTGGCCATCTCCTGTAGCATGTCCGCAGTCGCTGATCATCTCCTGTAGCATTTCCACAGTCTCTGATCATCTCCTGTACTAGCTCTGCACTCTCTGACCATCTCCTGTACTATGTCTGCACTCTCTGACCATCTCCTGTACTAGGTCTGCACTCTCTGACCATCTCCTGTACTATGTTTGCAGTCTCTGACCATCTCCTGTACTATGTACAAGTTGTTGTCTGCTTTGTTTAGACTTTGCTACATGCAGGGAATGTTGTCTTTTTTTTAAAAGAACAGATAGAATAAAAAAAAATGGAGTTCTCTTGACTACTTGAATTTTTTTGATGAAAACCATGTGCACTTGCGCTGTAATCGTGATGCATCGCGGAATCGAATCGTTGACCTGATAATCGTAATCTAATCGAATCGTGAGGCCAGTGAAGATGCGCACCTCTATTGAGTAGAGGGTGCCCTTTGAAGTATGAGAAGATTTGGAGGCCATGGACGGATCCCACATATAATGCTTGCCCATAATTGTTGTTGTTTTCAGATGGGTCAAACATTGGGTAGCTGTCTGGGGCCTTCCAACCCCCCCCCCTTCCCTCACCGGTGATGTCCATGCTTTAACCACTTAACAACCACCTGCCGACAAATAACGGCGGCAGGGTGGTTGCTTAACTCTGGGAGGACGTTATATAACGTCCTCCCAGAATCGCGCTCCCGCGCGCCCCCTGGGGCGCGCACACGGGAAACTCCGTGACCGCCGGGTCCAGAGGACCCGGCGGATCACGAATCGCGGTAAATCGCCGCTGATAGCGGCCGTTTACCACGTGATCGCTCCGTCAAATGACGGAGCAATCACTTGTAAACAGACCGGCGTCATTTGATGACGCCGGTTCCTCCCTCCCCTCTCTGTACCGATCGGTACAGTGTGAGAGGGGAGGGGGAGGGAGCGGATGGCAGCAGCAGCACTGTGGGCTGGATCTGTGACAATTGCAGTCACAGATCCATCCATCCATCCATCCCTGCTCAGCCATCCCTGTGCTATACCCTGCCAATACTCTGCAAAATACCCTGGTGCAATACTCTGCAATACCCTGGTGCAATACTCTGCAATACCCTGGTGCAATACTCTGCAATACCCTGCGAAATACTCTGCAATACCCTGCGAAATACTCTGCAATACCCTGCGAAATACTCTGCAATACCCTGCGAAATACTCTGCAATACCCTGCGAAATACTCTGCAATACCCTGGTGCAATACTCTGCAATACCCTGGTGCAATACTCTGCAATACCCTGGTGCAATACTCTGCAATACCCTGCACAATACTCTGCAATACCCTGCACAATACTCTGCAATACCCTGCAAAATACTCTGCAATACCCTGCAAAATACTCTGCAATACCCTGCAAAATACTCTGCAATACCCTGCGCAATACTCTGCAAAATACTCTGCAATACCCTGCACAATACTCTGCAATACCCTGCACAATACTCTGCAATACCCTGCACAATACTCTGCAATACCCTGCACAATACTCTGCAATACCCTCCACAATACTCTGCAATACCCTCCACAATACCCTGTGCAATACCCGTGCAATACCCTGCCATACACCGCAATACCCTGCCATACTCCGCAATGCCCTGCAATACTCCGCAATGCCCTGCAATACTCCGCAATGCCCGGCAATACTCCGCAATGCCCGGCAATACTCCGCAATGCCCGGCAATACTCCGCAATGCCCGGCAATACTCTGCAATGCCCGGCAATACTCTGCAATAACCACTTCCCGCCCTCGGCCGTCATATGACGTCCTTGACTTTGTGCGGGGATATCTGAATGATGCCTGCAGCTACAGGCATCATTCAGATATCGGCTTTTTCAGCCGGCGATTCCCTACACCATAAGAACAATCATAGCGGCTGTTCCGCCGCTTGATCATTCTTACGGGAGGCGAGAGGGGATGTCCCCCCCCCCCCCCGCCACCCTCCGGTGCTTCTACCGACTCACCGCTACGATCAAAGCCAGGATTGTTGTTTTTTTTTTTTGTATTTTTTTCAGGCTTCCCAGCCTAGAGGTGAGATGTGGGGTCTTATTGACACCCCCCCCCCCCCCATATCTCACTGTAAAGAGGACCTGTCATGCCATATTCCTATTACAAGGGATGTTTACGTTCCTTGTAATAGGTATAAAAGCGAAATACTCTGCAATACCCTGCGAAATACTCTGCAATACCCTGGTGCAATACTCTGCAATACCCTGGTGCAATACTCTGCAATACCCTGGTGCAATACTCTGCAATACCCTGCACAATACTCTGCAATACCCTGCAATACCCTGCACAATACTCTGCAATACCCTGCAAAATACTCTGCAATACCCTGCAAAATACTCTGCAATACCCTGCAAAATACTCTGCAATACCCTGCGCAATACTCTGCAAAATACTCTGCAATACCCTGCACAATACTCTGCAATACCCTGCACAATACTCTGCAATACCCTGCACAATACTCTGCAATACCCTGCACAATACTCTGCAATACCCTCCACAATACTCTGCAATACCCTCCACAATACCCTGTGCAATACCCGTGCAATACCCTGCCATACACCGCAATACCCTGCCATACACCGCAATACTCCGCAATGCCCTGCAATACTCCGCAATGCCCTGCAATACTCCGCAATGCCCGGCAATACTCCGCAATGCCCGGCAATACTCCGCAATGCCCGGCAATACTCCGCAATGCCCGGCAATACTCTGCAATGCCCGGCAATACTCTGCAATAACCACTTCCCGCCCTCCGGCCGTCATATGACGTCCTTGACTTTGTGCGGGGATATCTGAATGATGCCTGCAGCTACAGGCATCATTCAGATATCGGCTTTTTCAGCCGGCGATTCCCTACACCATAAGAACAATCATAGCGGCTGTTCCGCCGCTTGATCATTCTTACGGGAGGCGAGAGGGGATGTCCCCCCCCCCACCACCCTCCGGTGCTTCTACCGACTCACCGCTACGATCAAAGCCAGGATTGTTGTTTTTTTTTTTTGTATTTTTTTCAGGCTTCCCAGCCTAGAGGTGAGATGTGGGGTCTTATTGACACCCCCCCCCCCCCCATATCTCACTGTAAAGAGGACCTGTCATGCCATATTCCTATTACAAGGGATGTTTACGTTCCTTGTAATAGGTATAAAAGTGATCAAAAAAATGTTTAGGGCGGAAAAACATGTCAAACTAAAATAAATAAAGTAAAATGAAGAATAAATTTATTTATTTTTTTTAAAGCGCCCCTGTCCCCGTGAGCTCGCATACAGAAGCGAACGCATACGTAAGTCCCGCCCACATATGAAAACGGTTTTCAAACCACACATGTGAGGTATCTCTGCGAACGTTAGAGCGAGAGCAATCATTTTGGCCCTAGACCTCCTCTGTAACTCAAAACATGTAACCAGTAAAAATATTTAAAGCGTCGCCTATGGGGATTTTTTAAGTAGCGAAGTTTGGCGCCATTCCACGAGTGTGTGCAATTTTTAAGGGCGACATGTTAGGTATCTATTTACTCGGCGTAACTTCATCTTTCACATTATGCAAAAACATTGGGCTAACTTTACTGTTTTTTTTTTTTTTAAGCACAAAACATTTTTTTTCCGTAAAAAACGCGTTAAAAAAATTGCTGCGCAAATATCGTGCGAGATAAAAAGTTGCAACAACCACCATTATATTCTCTAAGGTCTTTGCTAAAAAAACATATATAATGTTTTGGGGTTCTATGTAATTTTCTAGCAAATAAATGATGATTTTTACATGTAGGAGAGAAATGTCAGAATTGGCCTGGGTGCTCCAGAACGCCTGAAGGTGCTCCCTGCATGTTGGGCCTCTGTATGTGGCCACGCCGTGTAAAAGTCTCACACATGTGGTATCGCCATACTCGGGAGTAATAGCAGAATGTGTTTTGGGGTGTAATTTGTGGAATGCATATGCTGTGTGTGAGAAATAACCTGCTAATATGACAATTTTGTGAAAAAAAAAAAAGAGAAAAAAAAAATCTTGATTTTGCAAAGAATTGTGGGAAAAAATGACAACTTCAAAAAACTCACAATGCCTCTTTCTGAATACCTTGGAATGTCTTCTTTCCAAAAAGGGGTCATTTGGGGGGTATTTGTACTTTTCTGGCATGTTAGGGTCTCAAGAATTGAGATAGGCCGTCAGTACTTCAGGTGTGATCAATTTTCAGATATTGGCACCATAGCTTGTGGACTCTATAACTTTCACAAAGACCAAATAATATGCACCAATTTGTACTTATTTTTACCAAAGATATGTAGCAGTATAAATTTTGGCCAAAATTTATGAAGAAAAAATAGTAATTTGCAAAATTTTATAACAGAAACGAAAAAAAAATCATTTTTTTACAAAATTTTCAGTCTTTTTTCTCTTATAGCGCAAAAAATAAAAAACCCAACAGTGATTAAATACCACCAAAAGAAAGCTCTATTTGTGTGAAAAAAAGGACAAAAATTTCATATGGGTACAGTGTTGTATGACTGAGTAATTGTCATTCAAAATGTGAGAGCACCGAAAGCTGAAAATTGGTCTGGTTATTAAGGGGGTTTAAGTGCCCAGTGGTCAAGTGGTTAAGGATGTACTCCTCCATATCTATGGTATCTATTGACTTGGGACACTGTGTTTGACTGTTCTGCTCCTGTATTGTGTGTAACTGCATCTTTCTGCTTACCAAGAGGTATTTGTATCATACCATGTTTGTCCTTTTTTTTTTTTTTTTTCAATAAAGACCAACCTTGTTGTTAAAGCGGAGTTCCACCCAAAATAACATCCATATATGACCACACTCCTTACACTACAAACATGTACAGTAGCCACTTATTTTATTTTATTTTTCTGTACATACCGTAATATTGTCATCTAAATTCCGGCTTCCGGGTACTCACTCCCGCGGGAGTAGGCGTTTCTGTTCTCCCGCAATGTAATCTGTGAGTTCGCCCAGATGTGACATGTCCTGCAGAAAAAGTTCCCCGGCGGATAAGGTTCCCCCCCCCTGTACTGCGCATGCGCGGCACGAACCTCAGCGGAGATTCCGAAAGTAGCCGAACATGTAGAGCTGCGAGTCGGCTCTACACGGCGCCTGCGCAGTCAGCTCTACATGGCTCCTAGTCATTGCGCAGGCGCCGTGTAGAGCTAACTCGCAGCTCTACATGTTCGGCTACTTTCGGAAACTCCGTTGAGGTTCGTGCCGCGCATGCGCAGTACAGGGGGGGAACCTTATCCGCCGGGGAACTTTTTCTGCAGAACACCGTCCACCGCTACCAGGAAGTCAGTGCTTGTGGGCTTCACAATGCCCACAAGCAAAATGGAAAATTCTGACGGCTGATTTTAAAAGTGCATTTTTTGCCAGAAAAAAGACAGGGGAGGTTAAAAATCACCAAACACGTGAGTACAAATTGGTGATCTACAAATACTTTGCATGCAAGCTAAAAAAAAAAAAAAAATTGCCGCGGAACCTCCGCTTTAAGATAAAAAACCTTCTGTGTGTAGCAGCCTCCCCAGCACCCCCCCCAATTACCTACCTAAACTCCTTCTCTCTCCAGCAATGTCCACGATCCCCTCAGCCATCCAGTACATTCTTCCTGGTTGGCTGAGACAGGGCAGCGGCGCTATTGGCTCCCGTGGCGGTCAATCAAAGTTAATCAGCCAAGCCAATCAGGGGAGAGGGGGCATGGCCAGGTTGGGGCTCCGTGTCTGAATGGATACACGGAGCTCTGACTCGGCTTGGGTGCCATCCTGTAGCAAGCTGCTGGCTGAGGGGCACTCAAAGGAAGGAGGGGCCAGGAGCAGCAAAGAGGGACCCGAAAAGAGGAGGATCTTGGCTGCTCTGTGCAAAACCAACTGCACAGAGGAGGTAAGTATAACATGTTGACTCCTCTCCAAATGTAGCGTTTATGGTTGTGGCCAAAAAGCTCAATTTTGGTCTCATCACTCCAAATGTTATTTGTGGGGTTTTCTTTGCATTCCGAACAATTTTTCTGGCAGTTGTGGCTGAAATTTTAGTTGGTCTACCTGACCATGGTTTGGTTTCAACGGAACCCCTAATTTTCCACTTTTTGATTAGATTTTGAACACTGCTGATTGGCATTCTCAATTCCTTGGATATCTTTTTATATCCCTTTTCTTGTTTTATACAGTTCAACTACCTTTTCCTGCAGATCTTTTGACAAATTTTTTTGCTTTCCCCATGACTCAGAATCCAGAAACGTCAGTGCAGTACCGGATGAAAGATGCAAGGGTCTGTCAGGAGTCCAGAAATGCATTAACCTTTTATACACACACACACACACACACACACATTAATCACCTTTAATAGCCATTCAAACCCCTTTGTGGCGCGCCTCTGTCAGAGTCCTCCCCTCCCTCCTCTTTGACTTTCTCTCACTGAACTTGCCCAGGGCGGCTGCTCACCAGTGAGTGGATGGGTCATACACAGCGGGCATCTCCCACTGTGTCACAGAGCTTTGATCTGAATATCCCGCCTATCCTCCTCCTCCCTCCTCCAGTGGCCGCTGTAACAGAGTCCCTCCTCCTAGACCAGGTCCTGTTGAGACAGAACACTGATCCAATGAGTGTTCTGTCTATCACAGGACCCAGTTTAGGAGGCTTGACTTTGTTACAGTGGCCACTGTAGGAGTAGGATGGGCGCGGGGATATTAAAATCAAAGCTTATGACACAGCGGGAGGTACCCGTTGTGTATGATCCATCCAGGCACTGGTGGGTCTGCATTGATGGGACACAGTGAGGCTGATTAATGATGGGCACAGTGACTCTGCATTGATGGGGCACAGTAAGGCTGATTGATGGGCACAGTGACTCTGCATTGATGGGCACAGTGAGGCTGATGTGCACACTGAGTCTGCTTTGATGATGGGCACAGTGATTCTGCATTGATGTCACAAAGCTCAAATCATCTCAAACTGGTTTCTTGAACATGACAATGAGTTCACTGTACTCCAATGGCCTCCACAGTCACCCCATCTCAATCCAATAGAGTACCTTTGGGATGTGGTGGATTGGGAGATTTGCATCATGAATGTGCAGCTGATAAATCTGTAGTAACTGGGAGATGCTATCATGTAAGTATGGACAAAAGAATGTTTCTTTCTCGTACATCACGGGACACAGAGCGACATAGTCATTACTATGTTGGTTATATAGATTACCTTCAGGTGCTGGCACTGGCAACTTCCAAACCGGAAGTACCCTCCCCTATATAAGCCCCTCCCATCCGGGAGTACCTCAATTTTTTGCCAGTGTCTAAGGTGTTGGCCAAAGGTTAACATGGATTTTCATCTGGGCTTGTGTACAGGTTCTTTTGGGCCTCAGCAAGCTATTCCGGATCCGACCAAAAAAGCTTCATAGCTAAACGGTCGGTACCCGGGCCTTGCAGAGAAGAGCAAGATTTTGCCTGTAATGCCTCTCTTAGGAGGGCTGGACCCTGGGATCCAGAGCTCTGGTCATACCCACGACCAAGATGTTTTCTGTGCAGGGTGCTATACAGGTCCAGGGGAGTGGAATCCTTGGGAACCCGGTCCCTGAAGGTTTAATTACAATGCCTGCCGTGAGAGGTGAAGTTTGGGCTTCTGTGGACCAAACAGAGTCCTGCGGCGGGGAAAAGGTAAGTGGGGGCCCCTCAGGAACTTGGTTCTGTTGGGGGAACCCAAAGCCTAATATGTCTTTCTGCCTGTTACCTAACGGTATTCCCGCTAAATATCTGTGCATGCCTGTAACTACTAAAAAATGTAATAATTTTAATGGTGGTCAAGAAAAAAAAAATGGACAAAACCGCGGTACCTGTGTTAATCCACTAGAGGCCGCTGTGGAACGTCGTTTTCTTGTCATGTGGACTTTTTTCCTTCTGAGGTCAAGTCCAGGCAGATGGTGAGTTCTCTTGTGGGAAACTGCTTCCTCTGCCATATTGCAATGCTCATCCATCCCCCGGCCCTGCGGCAAACAGGGCCCTGGCTCCTGTCCCTAGTTTCTTTTTCAAAAAAAGCGCACGTGTCCGCGCGCGTGCGCGGGCACGCGTCTCTATATATAGAGGTGAGCTGGAAAAGGGGGCAGAGCTTGGCGGATGACGCTCTGTGCGCGCCGCAGCGCTTCTGCACATGTGCGGGTGTCCCAGCATGTTAAAAGGCACAATTAGGTGTTGTGAGCTGGCTATGGAGTGCAGAGACAGAGCTGGCAACATTTAAAAAGGCATACAGTAGGCGGTTGATGCAGGCATCCCCATAGAAAGGCACATTAGTAGACACCAACTGTTTATATAGCAGCAATTGTGCTAGACTATTGTCAGTAACTGGTGTATTACGGCTGGAATACCTCAGCTTTGGGCTTAGGAATATGCCGTCCAAAGTCTCCGGGACTAAGACTCCCAGGAAGCAAAGGGGGTCTCCATCGGGCTCTGAGGATCTTGGGCATGCTTTGGCTGCACCAATCTCCCCTGAAAAATCAGAGGTTAGTGCCCGTAGAGAACCCTCAGGAGTACCTGGTACTGTGGCTGTCCTCAGTTCACCTGCTCCTGTGTATGTAAGAGAGGAGGTTTTTTCCTCAGCTCTGGGAGGACTGGAAGAGAGATTGACAACATTGATCGCTGCTTCCCTGTCAGAGGGAAAGCGCACCCGATCTCCGTCTCCTCCCTCAGAGTGCCTGTTAGCGGAGCAACAGTCCCATACAGGGATCGACCTACCTGAAGGGGATCAGGATGAGGTTGATTCTGTTGTAGAGGAATCAACAGTGGAAGAGCCATTTTCAGCATCACATGCTGAAAGATTATGGGTTCAGTCCCTGACTGATATGGTCCGATCAGCATTTAAAATGCCCCTTGCGGAGCCATCAACCACTTCTGTCTCCTCGTTGGGGTCGCTAAAAGCTCCCCAGACTGTTTGTTCCTTTCCAATCCATCCTTTACTGGAAGAACTCATTTACCAGGATTGGGAACATCCTGATAAAATATTTACTCCCCCCAAGAGATTTCCGGTGGTCTATCCCATGGAGGATAAGTTCATCAGAAAATGGAGGGTGCCTACAGTGGACGCAGCCATCTCTTGTGTGAATAAATCACTGACATGTCCAGTAGATAATGTTCAAATGTTCAAGGACCCAATAGATAAAAAATTGGAGTCCTTATTAAAATCTACTTTTTCTACAGCAAGCTTGGTGACACAACCAGCAGTAGCAGCTATTGGGGTCTGCCAAGCAGTGAAGGATCAGTTAAAACAGGTCTTAAGGTACTTACCAGATCAGCAGGCCCTTGCCCTAGCTGATCTACCTAGAGCCTTATGCTTTGCGGTTGACGCCATCAAGGATTCAATCCATCAGGCCTCCCACCTTACGCTGTCTGTAGTACATATGCGTAGGCTTCTATGGCTCAAGAACTGGTCTGCTGAAGCTCCCTGTAAAAAATTGCTGGTTAGCTTCCCATTTCATGGTGAACACTTATTCGGGGAAGACCTGGACAAATATATCCAGAAAATTTCCAGCGGTAAAAGTACACTCTTGCCGGTTAAAAACAGAGTTAGAGGTCCCTCTTTTAAGAGGCCTGCCTCTCCAGTCCCTGGGACATCGGCTGTGAAGCAGTTCCGACGGCCTCCTCGGTCAAATCCCGGGGGTAAAAAT
Source organism: Rana muscosa (assembly GCA_029206835.1). Taxonomy (NCBI): domain Eukaryota; kingdom Metazoa; phylum Chordata; class Amphibia; order Anura; family Ranidae; genus Rana; species Rana muscosa. The sequence goes on along the minus strand of CM055116.1, from coordinate 600,873,748 downwards.
CAGGGACAATCGCAGGGTAACAAGAAACCCTGGGTCAGGAGAGGTACAAAACCTCCCCCCAAGTCAAATTCATGAAGGGTTGCCCCCACTCAATCGGGTGGGGGGGAAGACTCCAGTTGTTCGCAGAGACCTGGCGGGACACGATCAGAGACAGATGGGTGCTCTCCGCAGTAAGTCTGGGATACAAATTGGAGTTAAAAGACTCTACTCCTTCCCATTTTATGAGGTCAAACGTGCCAAGGGATCGCCGGAAGAGAGGATCCCTCCTGTTGGCACTAGAACAACTATTGCTCCAAGGAGTAATTATGGAGGTTCCCCTGGAAGAATGGGGGTTCGGGTTTTACTCAAACCTCTTTACAGTCCCGAAGCCAAACGGGGACGTGAGGCCCATATTAAATCTAAAAGGGCTAAACAAATTCCTACATATCAGAACTTTCCGGATGGAGTCGATCCGATCGGTGGCCACTGCCCTACAAGGGGAGGAATGGTTAGCCTCGATCGACATCAAAGATGCTTATTTGCACATTCCCATCTTTCCAGTCCACCAAAAATGTCTACGCTTTGCAGTAGAAGGGCGCCATTTTCAGTTCAGAGCCTTACCCTTCGGTCTGGCCACAGCACCACGAGTGTTCACAAAAATTCTGGCCCCACTATTGGCCAATCTAAGAACACGAGGTGTAACGATAATGGCATATCTAGACGACTTGTTGCTGATAGACCACTCAGTGGAAAAACTAGAAGTGGTTGTTCACGAGACAATCAAGTATCTGGAATCTCACGGTTGGATTATCAACCGAGACAAGTCAGCCCTAAAACCAGTCAAAAGTCTGGAATACTTGGGGCTAAGGCTGGATTCAGACCAGAGAAAAATTTTCTTGCCTCAAGAAAAGGTGTCGTCTTTGAGAGATTTGATCCACCTAGTGGGTACAAAAAGACAGCCGTCCATACGCCTGTGGATGAGGCTGCTGGGAAAAATGGTGGCATCATTCGAAGCAGTACCCTACGGTCAATTCCATTCAAGGAATTTGCAAAGGGCCATACTGTCAGCCTGGAACAAAAAAGTTCAGGCTCTAGACTTACCAATGTCCTTGTCCCCTTCCGTTCGCAAGAGCCTCCGTTGGTGGTTGGTTCCCCAGAATCTGGAAAAAGGGAAATCCTTCAGTCCGATTTCTTGGAAGGTGGTCACTACAGATGCCAGCCTTATAGGCTGGGGGGCAGTACTGGAGCAATGGTCTCTCCAGGGCAGATGGTCTGATGCAGAAAAGACCCTGCCCATCAATCTCTTAGAGATACGAGCAGCCCGGTATGCCCTAGTAGCATGGACATCCAAACTCCAAGGGTCCCCTGTCAGAATTCAATCAGACAATGCCACGGCAGTGGCATATATCAATCATCAGGGTGGCACCAGGAGTCGTGCAGCCCAGAGGGAAGTAAATTGCTTCCTGAAATGGGCAGAAAGATATGTCCCAGCCATATCCGCGGTATTCATTCCAGGAGTGGAGAATTGGAAGGCGGACTTTCTAAGTCGCCAACAATTATGCCCAGGGGAATAGTCCCTTCACCCCGAGGTTTTCCGGGCAATATGTCAGCGGTGGGGAGCACCGGATGTAGATCTGCTAGCATCCAGATTCAACGCAAAGGTGGACAGATTTGTCTCTCGGACAAGGGATCCCCTAGCTTGCGGCTCGGATGCTCTAGTTTTCCCTTGGGATCAGTTCAAGCTGATATATGCATTTCCACCGCCACAATTGTTACCTCGATTACTCCGCAGAATCAGGGTAGAAAAGAAACCAGTGATTCTGGTGGCTCCAGCGTGGCCCCGAAGAGCATGGTACGCGGAGATTGTAAAAATGTCTGTGGGGAGTCCTTGGACCCTCCCACATCGTCCGGACCTGCTTTCGCAAGGACCGATATACCATCCTTCCTTACTAGCCCTAGGTTTGACGGCCTGGCTATTGAAGCCCACATTCTAAAAAAGAGAGGTCTCTCTAATCCTGTGGTATCTACCATGATCAATGCCAGGAAGCCGGTATCCAGGCAGATTTACTATAGAATCTGGAAGGCGTACATCGCTTGGTGTGAGGCCAAGAAATGGCATCCACGTAAGTACGTAATAGGTAGGATTCTGGACTTCCTACAGTGGGCTGTAGATAGGAAGTTTGCCTTGAGTACTATCAAGGGTCAGATTTCGGCCTTGTCAATATTTTTTCAAAGGCCCTTGGCTTCGCATTCACTAGTCAAAGCTTTTATACAAGGAGTGATGCGTATTAGCCCTCCGGTTAATATTCCCATATGTCCATGGGACTTAAACCTGATTCTATCGGTTCTACAGAAACAACCATTTGAACCATTACAACACATTTCCTTGGTTCTTCTCACCAGGAAATTGATTTTTTTAGTAGCCATTTGTTCGGCTAAAAGAGTGTCGGAATTGGCCGCTATGTCCTGTAAGGAGCCATATCTGGTTATCCATAAGGACAGAGTAGTGTTACGTCCTCATCCAGCCTTTCTTCCTAAGGTGGTATCGAGGTTTCATTTGAACCAAGATGTGGTTCTTCCTTCTTTTTTCCCCAAACCGAGCTCGGTAGAGGAAAAGTTATTACATTCTTTGGATGTAGTAAGAGCAGTTAAAGCTTATCTAAAAGCCACTGCTCAGATTCGTAGAACGGATACTTTGTTTATTCTGCCGGAAGGCCCCAGAAAGGGTCAGGCAGCATCAAAATCTACTTTAGCCAAGTGGATTCGACAGGTCATTATACAAGCCTATGGCTTGAGAAGGAGACCGCCTCCGTTCAAAGTTAGGGCGCACTCCACGAGAGCAGTTGGAACTTCATGGGCAGTGCATCACCAGGCCTCCCTGGCTCAAATCTGTAAGGCCGCAACATGGTCTTCAGTACACACGTTTACTAGGTTCTACCAGGTGGACGTTAGAAGTCAGGAGGATGTCGCCTTTGGGCGCAGTGTGTTGCAGGCCGCAAAAGATCCTCATGTCTGATAGCGCTTATGTATGGTGTATCCCCCCCCCCCCCTCATTTGGCATTGCTTTGGGACGTCCCACATAGTAATGACTATGTCGCTCTGTGTCCCGTGATGTACGAGAAAGAAAATAGGATTTTTATAACAGCTTACCTGTAAAATCCTTTTCTTGGAGTACATCACGGGACACAGAGCTCCCACCCCTCTTTTGGGGACACTTATTGCTTTGCTACAAAACTGAGGTACTCCCGGATGGGAGGGGCTTATATAGGGGAGGGTACTTCCGGTTTGGAAGTTGCCAGTGCCAGCACCTGAAGGTAATCTATATAACCCACATATTAATGACTATGTCGCTCTGTGTCCCGTGATGTACTCCAAGAAAAGGATTTTACAGGTAAGCTGTTATAAAAATCCTATTTTCTAACACCTTGTTGAATCTATGCCACAAAGAATGAAGGCAGTTCTGAAGACAAAAGGGGGTCCAACCTGGTACTAGCAAGGAGTAACTAAGTGGCCAGTGAGTGTATATATATATTTAGTGTTTGCTCTTGGGTTTAGATACGCTTTAAATTTAAGGTGTCTTTGTCCTCCTTTGTATAAAACTGATTTTAAAATATTAAAGCAGATCTCACGGCGCGGAGACCAATCCAGTCACCCTTTCATACCAATAAAACCTGCATAATGCTTTGGCAATGGGGTGAAATAACAAGATTTAGGCATTAATAATGTTGACATGGACTACTGTTTGGACCTTATGACTAATAAAGCTGTGTTCATTTCCTGCAGTCATCTCCCACTGAAAAAGCCTTGGCTAATCAGTTTCTTGCTCCGGGGCGCACACCTACAATCAGCAAGGAACGTACACCAGTGACCAAGACTGTCCATCTTCAAACACAAGCACGTTACACAGGGGAGATGAGGAGTGAGCTGCTGGAAAAGGTGAGCACAAAGTAGCTAATGACTGGGCCTGATCACAGGAAACATCTTATTCACACGCAGCAGCAATACTTGCTGTTTAAACCTCAGCCTATATAATTAGCTGTGTGTGCTGCACCATACAACTGAATAATCAAGATTTGATCTAATTTCTGTGGATGATGTTTTCTCCCTTCCCTGATGATTTGAAAACAAACAAAATGTATAATTCTGCTTGCTTGTAGGCTTTCTACATATAGAAATTAGAACACCCCTTGGTGTTTTTTCTACCCTGTGACACATTGGTACCTGAGTACTTCATCTCCCTAAGGCATGTTTTTATAATATATCAGAATATGCTATACTATATCAGAATGGATCTTGAGAAAGCTTGTGCATGGTTAGCCACCACCTAGAGTCTGTAGGTGCCTAAAATGTGAACCAGGTAAAATGTTGAGAAATATATATACGGTATATATATATATATATATATATATATATATATATATATAATGTGTGTGTGTATGTATGTATGTATGTATATGTGTATATATATATATATATATATATATATATATATATATATATATATATATATATACATACACACACACACAGTGGGTCAAAAAAGTATTTAGTCAGCCACCAATTGTGCAAGTTCTCCCACTTAAAAAGATGAGAGAGGCCTGTAATTGTCATCATAGGTATACCTCAACTATGAGAGACAAAATGTGGAAAGAAATCCAGACAATCACATGTCTGATTTGGAAAGAATTTATTTGCAAATTATGGTGGAAAATAAGTACCGTATATACTCGAGTATAAGCCGAGGTACCTAATGTTACCACAAAAAACTGGGAAAACTTACTGACTCGAGTATAAGCCGAGGGTCAACAATGCCCATATGCACGCCTCACTGTGCCCATTGCAACTTCACTAAGCCAATTGTCACTGCCCATTGCCACCTTACTGTGCCCATCCTCACTGTGCCCATCCTCACTGTTCCCATCCTCACTGTTCCCCTAAAATTTAAATTGAACAGTCAGCAAAATTGAACATTGTAAATTGTACCTGAAAAAAAATTGAGAGGCTGCGGCGTCCATCATTTAAAAGTCGCGGTCTCTTCCTCTTCCCTTCCGTGATAGGCGTTTTCTAAGCAGACACAGTTCCGCCTATCATGAACGTTCTCTCATCCTCAGTTTCCCAGCAGACGTCCTTGATTGGCGGAACACTGAACACAGTGTCTGCTGGGATGGGTGAGGATGAGAGAACGTTCGTGATAGGCGATTCTCAGCAGACACAGTTCCGCCTATCACGGAAAGGGACCAGGAAGAGACCGTGAGATTTAAACGATGGACGCCGCAGCCTCTCAATTTTTTTTCAGGTACAATTTACAATGTTCAATTTCGCTGACTCGAGTATAAGCCGAGGGGGGGACTTTCAGCCCAAAAAAAAGGGCTGAAAATCTCGGCTTATACTCGAGTATATACAGTATTTGGTCAATATCAAAAGTTCATCTCAATACTTTGTTATATATCCTTTGTTGGCAATGACAGAGGTCAAACGTTTTCTGTAAGTCTTCACAAGGTTGTCACACACTGTTGCTGGTATGTTGGCCCATTCCTCCATGCAGATCTCCTCTAGAACAGTGATGTTTTGGGGCTGTCGCTTGGCAACACAGACTTTCAACTCCCTCCAAAGTTTTTCTATGGGGTTGAGATCTGGAAACTGGCTAGGCCACTCCAGGACCTTGAAATGCTTCTTACAAAGCCACTCCTGCGTTACCCGGTTGGTGTGTTTGGGATCATTGTCATGCTGAAAGACTCAGCCACGTTTCAACTTCAATACCCTTGCTGATGGGAGGAGGTTTGCACTCAAAATCTCACAATACATGGCCCCATTAATTCTTTCATGTACACGGATCAGTCGTCCTGTTCCCTTTGCAGAGAAACAGCCCCAAAGCATGATGTTGCCACCCCCATGCTTCACAGTAGGTATGGTGTTCTTTGGTTGCAACTCGGCATTCTCTCTCCTCCAAACACGATGAGTTGTGTTTCTACCAAACAGTTCTACTTTGGTTTCATCTGACCATATGACATTCTCCCAATCCTCTTTTGGATCATCCAAATGCTCTCTAGCAAACCTCAGACGGGCCCGGACATGTACTGGCTTAAGCAGGGGGACACGTCTGGCACTGCAGGATCTGAGTCCCTGGCGGCGTAGTGTGTTACTGATGGTAGCCTTTGTTACGTTGGTCCCAGCTCTCTGCAGGTCATTCACTAGGTCCCCCCGTGTGGTTCTGGAATTTTTGCTCACCATTCTTGTGATCATTTTGACCCCACGGGGTGAGATCTTGCGTGGAGCCCCAGATCGAGAGAGATTATCAGTGGTCTTGTATGTCTTCCATTTTCTAATTATTGCTCCCACAGTTGATTTCTTCACACCAAGCTGCTTGCCTATTGCAGATTCAGTCTTCCCAGCCTGGTGCAGGTCTACAATTTTGTTTCTGGTGACAGATCTTTGGTCTTCACCATAGTGGAGTTTGGAGTGTGACTGTTTGAGGTTGTGGACAGGTGTCTTTTATACTGATAACAAGTTCAAACAGGTGCCATGATACAGGCAATGAGTGGAGGACAGAGGAGCCTCTTAACCACTTCCATACAGGGCATTTTCACCCCCTTCCTGCCCAGACCAATTTTTAGTTTTCAGCGCTGTTGAACTTTGACAATTGCACGGTCATGCAACACTGTACCCAAATGAAATCTTTGTTTTTTCCCCAACAAATAGAGCTTTCGTTTGGTGGTATTTGATCACCTCTGCGATTTTTATTTTTTGCGCTATAAACAAAAGAAGAATGACAGTTTTGAAAAAAACACTATTTTTTACTTTTTGATTTAATAAATATCAAAATGTTTTAAAAAAAACATTTTTTTCCTCAGTTTAGACCGATGTATATTCTTCGACATATTTTTGGTAAAAAAAATCGCAATAAGCGTTTATTGATTGGTTTGTGCAAAAGTTATAGCATCTACAAAATAGGGGATAGATTTATGGCATTTTTATTTTTTTACTAGTAATGGCGGCGATCTGCGATTTTTATTGTGACCGTGACATTGCGATGGACATATCGGACACTTTTGACACGTTTTAGGGACCATTCACATTTATACAGCGATTAGTGCTATAAAAGTGCATTGATTACTGTGTAAATGTGACTGTCATGCCGCGTACACACGATCGATTTTTTCGACGGTGAAAACACCGTCAAGAAAATCGACGTGAAAAACGAGGAACAGCTTGTTCCCCCCACACATGGCCGTTTTAAATGACATTTTTTTTTTGGTCGAAAAAAACGACCGTGTTCGGGCTCCCCGGCAGTGTATCCCTATGGGAAAACTGCCGCGGCAAAAAACGATGGGAATCACGACGAGAAAAATTAGAGCATGTTCTAATTTTTCTCGTCGTGATTAATGCCGTTTTTCTCGTCGAGAAAAACGACAAAAAGCCCACAGACGATCGTTTTTCTCGTCCAAAGGGAAAAATTTAATTTTTCTCGACGGGAAAAATTATCGTGTGTACGCGGCATCAGGGAAGGGGTTAACACTAGAGGGCGATCAAGGGGTTAATATGTTCCCTAGTGAGTGATACTTACTGTAGGGGGAGGTGACTGACTGGGGGAGGAGACCGATGTGTGTTCCTCTGTTTTGGGAACACACATCGATCTCCTCACCTCTGACAGGGCATGGATCTGTGTGTTTACACACACAGATCCATGGTCCTGCCCTGATTGCAGGCAAACGCGGGTGCCTGGTGGACATCGCGGCCGCCGGGCACGCGCACCGGGTCCCGGGCGATGCGGCGCGCGTGCCCCCTAGCGGCCCGAGAAGCTCAGGACGTCATATGACGTCCACCCGAAGGGAGGGAGGGTTCCTACCGACTATGACTCGGTAAGGAAGTGGTTAAAGAAGAAGATACAGGTCTGTGAGAGCCAGAAATCTTGCTTGTTTGTAGGTGACCAAATACTTATTTTCCACCATAATTTGCAATTAAATTCTTTCCAAATCAGACAATGTGATTGCCTGGATTTGTTTCCACATTTTGTCTCTCATAGTTGAGGTATTTCAGTTTTTCTTTTTTAATAAATCTGCAAAAATGTCAACAATTCTGTGTTTTTCTGTCAATATGGGGTGCTGTGTGTACAATAATGAGGGAAAAAGATGAACTTAAATGATTTTAGCAAATGGCTGCAATATAGCAAAGAGTGAAAAATTTAAGGGGGTCTGAATACTTTCCGTAGCCACTGTGTGTGTATATGTATGTGTGTGTGTGTGTGTAATATATATATATATATATATATATATATATATATATATATATAATATAGTGCCATTCCACCAGCTATATATAAGTGATAAATGTCAAAAGTGGCATGAAAATTAAAAGAATTATGAATTTTTAAATCCTTGATTGTATTGCTGTAAGCCAGATTGCCCTTTGTACAATACAGGCATGGTCCGCCGAAAAAAAAATATTAAAAGCCAGCAGCTACAGCTACAGCAGCTGCTGACTTTTAATATTAGGACACTTACCTGTCCTGGAGTCCAGCGACGTCCGCAGCAGAGGACGAGCAATCGCTCCTCACTCTGCTGCCCCCACCGCCATCCTCTGTGAGGGAACCAGGAAGTGAAGTCTTGCGGCTTCACTGCCCGGTTCCCTACGGCGCATGCGCGAGCCACGCTGCGCCGTTCTTACTGGTCCTCCTGTGTTCTGGGAGCCAAATGTCTCCCAGAACACAACGGGTATTCTGTGGGAAGTGACGTACTTCCTGCAGATTTCCCACAGAGAGGACTCCCGGAAGTGGGTGCAAATACCTGTCTTAGACAGGCATCTGCACCCCCCTCCCCCCTGAAAGGTGTCAATTGTGACACCGGTGGGGGGGAGGGTTCCGATGAGCGGAAGTTCTACTTTAGGGTGGAGCTCCGCTTTAAGTACACAATGGGACCAGAGCATGTATATAAAACTAAAATATACTTAAAGTGAAGCAATACCTTTCTCCACTTTTGGGGTGTCAGGGGCTGTAGTGGGGGTGTCGGGCTGTAAAGGGGGGGGGGTCAGGGAGTGTGTTTCCAAGTAGCAGGGAATCTGAACTATCCGTACACGGATTATTCAGCTGCAGCTTTAGCTCGAGAGCCACTTTACATACACTCATGGGTACATGCTTACTCGCAAGGCTTCACTTCCTGGTTCCCTCACCGAGGATGGCGATGGGGGCAGCAGAGTGACGAGCGATTGCTCGTCCTCTGCTGCGGACGTCGCTGGACTCCAGGACAGGTAAGTGTCCTAATATTAAAAGTCAGCAGCTGCTGTAGCTGTAGATGCTGGCTTTTAATATTTTTTTTTCGCGGCGAGTGTATGTAAAGTGAGTGTACTTAAAGCGAGGTATGCCTGTATCCACTTAAACAAATACCTCTGATGTACAAAAGTGATGTTTACACTACTCTGCGTGCCCTGGATCCATGCATTGTTCCACTGTTCAGGTGTCTCCAGCTGTGCTGCAGCAGGCCCAACTATAGAGAATAGTGACAGCCTTTGGCACTTTTTGCCAAGCTTAAAGGGGAGCCTTTTTTATGTTTAATAAAAGTCAGCAGCTACAAAAAGTGTAGCTGCTGGCTTTTAATAAACAGACACTTACCTGTTCCACTGTCCAGCGAAGCGGGCGAACGGAGCTTCGCTCCTCCCCCCACCCCTCTCCGCCGGTGCCTCCATTCTAACTGTGGGCACAGCTTTTAGCTTCACGGCCGGGCACTCACTGCGCATGCGCAAGCGGCGCTGCGCAATCTGAGTGGACAGGCGATCGCCTGGGACCTGTCACGTGTCCCAGGTGATCGCCTACAGGGAGGGGCCGCCAAAAGGCGATATGACGAGTCGCCTAAGCGGTCCCTGGGCGGAAGGAGGAAGTGGGACAGGAAGTCCCACTCCTCCCCGCAAAAAATTACATGCCAAATGTGGCATGCAAGGGGGCGAGGAGTGGTTTAAGCGGAAGTTCCACTTTTGGGACAAAGGACCACTGGGAGTGGTTATTCTTGTGGCTTTATAGTAAAATAAATATGAGTCCACAATACCAATTGTTTTTTTTCATCATTCATTAAAAAAAAATAACACGGTGGCTGTTCTGCCACAGTTAAAAGCATGTTTTGTTATTTTGAAATTCAGAGAATCCTGACACCGCATTCACTTGCAGTTGTACATTGCGATTAGCTGCGTTTACGTGCGGCTGCGTTTTAGCTGCGTTGGAACATTCTTGACATTTCTGATGTGCTTCCTGTTGTTTTTCCTTCCTTGTTGCCGCTGCTTTCTGCAGGTGAAATAGTACACTGTGATTACCTGCAGTTATGTGCAGATAGCTGCAATAAATCGTTTCTGGACGCAGTAAAATAAAAATTTTCTAACCGCACCAAACCCCATGTAACGAAACCGCTGCTAAATGCAGTGTGTGAATGGGGCAATATGAAAGCATTATCTGAGTTTAGCTGTGGTAGATAACTTGATCTATCCACAGCTAAAAGCTGAATTCTATCCGCCCGTGTGAAAGGGGCCTTAACCACTTGCTGACCAGCGGCCATCAGTATACAGCGGCAGGTCGGCAAGATCCTGCGAACCGTCGTAGCTGTACGTTGGCCCCTTTTAAGCGGGATAGCAGGTGCAAGCTCCAAAAATGTGTCAAAAGTGTCCGATGTGTCCGCCATAATGTCAGTCCCGATAAAAATCGCAGATCGCTGCCATTACTAATAAAAAAAAATAATAATAAAAATGCTCTATATCTATCTGCTGCGGGATTATTCTCTGCTTGTCACTTCCGGTATCATAACGAGGCTGGGGATGCAAGCCAGCTTGTGAAGGAACCATAGGGGCACACGTGCGGACCAGATATATAGATCTTCTATACACGGCTGGATCAGCTCCGTGCCAGCTCAAAGGCACTTTTACATGTGAGTGGATGACATTTTTTTACTTCAATAAATTTTTTATGACATACTGCACCATGATAGCCCTTTATATGTTCCATGAGCGGTTATAGAGCAAGATTTACCACCAGTACATTGGAAGGGACTGCTGACAAGTCTGGTAGACGGAGTGGTTATCCTTATGAACCAAAGGCGCATAAGCTAGCCTATCTGGTGAGTGGCCATTCTACTTGGTGGCGGTGTAGGCACATATGTGGTGAAGGTGGAAGCACAGCAAGTCACCTGGGATAACAGCAATCGTTCACACAGGACTTTTTGTTTTTGCAGCTATTTTCACTATTGGAGATACATTCTCTGTATACCTCCCCTTTCCTATATACTATACTAGAAGGACTCAATGAATTGTATAATATAAGTTGTTTGGCACATTTTTTTGCATATTGTTTTTTGCATATTGTTTTGCACATTTCTTTGCACATTTCTTTGCACATTGCACTTTAAAATCGTAGCAGGAATCCTTGTTAATGACACGTATAATTGAACTAGATTGGCATAGCAATTGTGGATATTATATTAATATTTAAGGCACAAAGTTCACATGATATACATCCCTAATTGTTTTGATAAACATAGGAACAGAGGATTGATATATAAGTTAGCGCAATTCACTTTCTTTTCATATATATCTATCCCCTATTTCTCTTACCGTCCATGGACTTTAACACAGCATCTTCAATCTTGACAAAGTGGGTTATGTTCCTGCTCATAGGAGAAGACTAGGCAGAATGTTAGATGTTTTAACATACATTCCATTACCAGAGCTGAACATCCCCCCCCAGGGGGCGGTCCCCCTGGACATATTCCTCCTACCTGCAGCCAGCTGTCTCAGTTTTTTTCTGCCTAGCAGAGGAGAGGACGTGGCTCTCTTTGGAGCAAGTCTCCTGAGGGAAATTTCTATCAACAGTCGGCTGGGCAACAGGTTGGGTAGTTCGCTATCCTCGTAGTCTTCCCAGTCTGACCATCGAGCGTGCTGATCCTCGCTCAGCGTGCGATCAGTCCATGACATACCCCACGGCTCCAGGGGTGGCCGGTGAGCTTTTGCTCCGAGGTCCACATATGACTGAACAGTTCTGTATCTTTCACAGTGGACCGGGCTGACAGCTACTCAGTACTGCACTGTGATAGGTCTGTCAGGAACACACCAGTGGGTCCTTCATGGACGGGTAAGTAGTTCCGCCTGCCTCCGCAGGTGAGTACATGCTGTGTGTTCCTATGCTGTGGGGGGTTCCCCTTTCTCCCCCTTGTGTATTTTGCTACTCTCTGTCACCTACTCTAGCGATGCGCTGATTGGGGGTCTCTGTCCCGGTGGGGGTCCATAGGGGTTTGCATTGTGGTGTGGGCTTTTTTCTGTGTCAGTCTGGGCCTTGTGCGCCGTTCGTCGCCATGTTTTTCCTATGTTTTTACTTTACATTGAAAACCGCATTGGTGGCCATCTTGCCGTGGCCTCGCTGTGGCGCACTTGTAATTGCGGCGGCCATTTTCTTGAAGCCGTGCGCTCTTTTGTGCTGGTTTGGCCTCTATTGCTGACTGGAACGCCGCGATTCTCCTCAGTCTCCTCACTGTTCACTCGCGCTGGGAGCAGACAGCAGAACCGAGCGGTCCTGACTGGGTTGGTGAGTTCCCTGGGTAACCCCCCACAGTCAGTGCAGCAGGAGGGTGGACTTTTTCTCTCACATGACCAAGTCTCAGTGGGTGGTGGTATTATGGAGTCAGTGTCACCTGCTTCCCCATTTATGTCAGAGGCAACAGGCAGTGCTACGGCACCTGTGGTCCCTAAGGGCCAGTTGTCGGCAGTCCTGGAATCATTTTGTTACCAGGATGTAGATTGGTGTGAGAGCGCAGGGGAGCTAAAAAGCGCCCTCTCCCCATGCCATCTCCAGGGGAGTGCTCAGATTCAGATATGGGCAATGCTGCGGCACTGGACCCTTGCTCTGGATTTTTGGATTTTTTTGACCAAGGACATTCCTTGTGAGGAAGACTCCTTATCTGGGTCAGTAAATGACAGGTTGCTTGTTTGTGAACTCATTGCTGCTGTGAGGGACACTCTCAAGCTGGATGCTGCGGCTGGAGAACCTCTGGTGGAGGCAATCTCCTTTGGTTCATTTAAAGCTAATCCTTCTAAAAAGGTTTTTCCCTATACACCTTTCTTTGACAAAATCATAGACCTGGTATGGGACAAACGCAGATGACCCTTGCGGTCTCGCAGCGTCTGGCAGTTAGGTACTCCCTTTGAGGAGAGCCTGATTAAACAATGGGCCTCTCCTCCGATTGTCGACCCTCCTATCGCCCGGCTGACTAAAGCCACGACTCTCCCGGTTGAGGGGACTTCTACCTTTAGGGACCCTACTGATAGGAGTTCGGATGTGGTGGGCTGAGCCATGTTCACCATGCTGGGATCCGCACTACGTCCTATTGTAGCGGCGACCCTGGTGTCTTAGACACTCACGGAATGGGCAAGGATTTTGCACCAGACTGTGCAGGAGCATCATCTTCCTCCGGATTGCGTTACACTGGCCAACCAAATGGTGCAGGACCTGGTGTATGTGTGCGATACCACTATGTACGCTGTCCCCTTAATTTCTAGGACCTCAGTGTCTGCGGTGGTATGGCGTCCCCTTATCTGGTTGAAATGCTGGTCTGCTGACCTGGCCTCTAGGAAGCTCCTGATGGATTACCTTTTAAGGGCGGAAGAATATTTGGTGCTTCCCTAGATGACATCATTGAAAATGTCACGGTTGGTTAGAGCATCCTTCTTCCTCAGTCTACTAAGGCGAAGGAGCCGCGCCGTAAACCGGGCCCTTCTTTTCTCACACAGTCAGAGCCCACGGGAAATTTCTCCCAGACTGACAAGAGTGCGGGGGGATACGTATGCCGAACAAGACGGCCCGCCACCGCATGAGGTCTTGCCCCCCCGCCTGACTCTGGGGTAGGGGGACGACTTCGCAGTTTCCCGGATCGGTGTACCTCCCGGATCTCTGACCTGTGGGTATGCGAGGGTTACCTCGGAGTACAGGACAGGGTTTCTTTCCTGGCCACCAGACAGGTTCTTTCCCTCAAACCTCTCTCTCCTTCCAGCACGTCGGGCTGCCCTATTGAGGGCAGTGCAGGACTTGCTGCGGTGTGGGGTGATTTTGCCGGTACCGTCAAAGGTTAGGTTTCAGGGATTTTATTCAAATCTTTTTGTGGTCTGGACCTCAAGTCCTTAATGCCTTTGTTAAGGTTTGAAAATTCCGCATGGTATCCATTCGCTCGGTGATTGCTGCGCTCCACCCGGGGGATGTTCTGGCGTCCTTGGACTCAAGGACGCCTACTTGCATGTCCCAATCTGCGCGGGTCACTGGAAGTTTCTACGCTTTGCAATAGGTGTAGGCCTCTATCGATTTGTGGCTCTTCCCTTCGGTTTAGCGTCAGCACCGCGGGTTTTCACCAAGGTGCCTGCCCCGATTCTAGCTTTGCTGGGACAGCGAGGCATTGCTATCGTGGGCTATCTGGCCGTTCTTCTTCTGAGAGCAGACTCTGGCTCAGAATTGGAGGATTTTGTGTTGATAGCCAGTCAGGCCCTCCGTGACTCAGTTGGCTGCTGAACATTCAGTAGTCGGTCCTGGCTCCGACTCAGCATCTGGAGTACCTAGGTTTGATCCTGGACTCCTCGGAGGGGAAGGTCTTCCTACCCTTAGACGAATTACAGACTCTTCAGTCTGCGGTACGGGGGCTGACTTCCCGCAAAGTGGTCGCCACTCCGTTTTTTGCTACTCAGGGTGGCTTCCTTCGAGGCTGTACCGTATGCCCATTTCTACACTCGAGCCTTACTAAAGGAGATCCTGTCCTGCTGGGGCAAGTCTCCATTATCTCTGGATCATCAGATCCAGGTGAGTCACCTGGTCAGGGCATTCCTGAAATGGTGGCTGAGATTCCCGGCCCTTCGGTCAGGGAAGTCGTTCCTTACTGTCCAGTGGACTGTGATCACGACGGATGCCAGTTTTTCGGACTGGGATGGAGTCTGGGGAGTTCTATCAGCCCAAGGGCTTTGGACTTCGGACGAAATCCCGTCTGCAGATCACTGTCCTGGAACAATCAGACTGTGTCTCTTCTCGTGGTCGAAGAGACTACAAGGGCGCTCTGTCAGGATTCAGTCGGACAACGCCATGGCGGTGGCTTATGTCACCCATCAGGGGGGACCACGAAGCTCGGCTGTAGCGTCTGAGATCACTTACATTCTGAGGACTATCTGAAACGCCAGATGTTGGACCAGGGGGATGGTCCTTAGGTCCGGGGGTGTTTCAACTTCTTCGCCGGAGGTAGGGCATGCCGGATGTGGACCTACTGGCCTCTCGACTCAATCGCAAGGTGTCGAGATTCGTGGCCAGGTCCAGAGATCCCTGGGCAGCCGTGTCAGATGCGTTACTGGCCCCGTGGGGTCAGTATCGGCTGATTTATGCCTTTTCTCCACTGAAGTTGCTTCCTCGACTACTTCGCAGGGTGGAGGCTGAGGGGATTCAGGTGATCTTCATCGCTCCAGATTGGCCTCGGCGTCCTTGGTACACCGGTCTTGTTCGCCTAGTGGCGGACGTTCCATGGCGACTACCGCTGCGGGAGGACCTTCTGTGTCAAGGTCCCATTTTTCATCCAGCTTTACAGTCGCTGGCTTTGACGGCATGGCTATTGAAGGCCAGGTGCTGAGGGCCCGAGGTCTCTCAGATTCGGTCATCTTGACCATGCTGAGGGCACGTAAATCTTCCTCCAGGAAGATATACCACCGTACCATGAAGGCCTACATGCTATGTGTGAGGAGCTGGATTGGCGTCCACGGACGTATTCTGTTTCCAGGATCCTGCTGTTTTTACAGTGAGTAGTGGACCATAAGTTTGCTTTAAGCACCATTAAGGGTCAGATTTCAGCTTTAGCTGTTTTCTTTCAGCGGCCGCTAGCGGGCCATTCTTGATTAGTACCTTCATGCGGGGGGTTTGCCGTGTGCTTCCCCCTAT
The DNA here is from genome assembly GCA_029206835.1 of Rana muscosa. Classification (NCBI taxonomy): domain Eukaryota; kingdom Metazoa; phylum Chordata; class Amphibia; order Anura; family Ranidae; genus Rana; species Rana muscosa. The sequence continues at coordinate 600,857,847 of CM055116.1, read as the reverse complement.
TAAAACCACCTCTTCCTCCTTGGGATTTGTATTTGGTGCTCTCGGTTCTTCAAGGACCTCCCTTTGAAAACATTAGAGAGATTCCTCTCTTATCTTTATCTCAGAAGGTGGCTTTTCTAGTAGCCTTAACTTACTGAGGACATTGTGTTTTTCCATCTTTATGCCCTCGTCCATCGCATCCCAGAGGGTTTGCGCTTCACACGTTAGACGTGGTACATGCTTTACGGGTGTACCTGTCTGCTACGGCTTTGTTTTGGAAGTCTGACTCGCTGTTTGTGTCTGTGTTTGGTCCAAAAGAGGGCCAAGCGGTTTTGTCTGCCACCATTTCTCGGTGGATCAGGCAGACTGTCATACAGGCCTATGCTCTTAAGGGGCGGGCGCCTCCCTTTCCGGTTACGGCGCATTCAACCAGGGAAATTGGTGCTTCCTGGGATTTCCGACATCAAGCGTCTGTTGCACAAGTATGCAAGGCGGCGACATACCTTTTCAAGGTTCTATAAGGTTTATGTGGCTGCATCTTTTGATGCTCCTTCGGCCGCAAGGTTTTGCAAGCGGCTGTTTAATGTTGCAACTCCTCCCTTGAGGAGCTCTGCTTGTTGTGGGTGAAGTTTTTTTTTTTTTCCTTGATACTGTTCCCACCCCTCGTTCTTTGACACTGCTTTGGGACGTCCCACTTTGTCAAGATTGAAAATGCCATGGACGGTAAGAGAAAATAGGATTTTTTTGTACTCACCGTAAAATCCTTTTCTCTGACGTCCACGGACTGACACAGCACCCACCCCTCCTTTCTTTAAGTTTGTACTGCTTTACTACGAACTGAGGCAGCTGGCTGCAGGTAGGAGGGTTATGTCCAGAGGGACCGCCCCCTGGGCGAGGCTGTTCAGCTCTGGTAATGGAATGTATGTTAAAACATCTAACATTCTGCCTAGTCTTCTCCTATGAACCCACTTTGTCAAGATTGAAGATGCTGTGTCAGTCCATGGACGTCAGAGAAAAGGATTTTACGGCGAGTACAAAACAATCCTATTTTTGTAGACGCTATAACTTTTGCACAAACCAATCAATATACGCTTATTGCGATTTTTTTTTTTTATCAGCAAAAATATGTAAAAGAATACATATCGGCCTAAACTGAGAAAAAAAATCCTTTTTTTTTTTTTAATTGGGTTATTTATTATAGCAAAAAGTACAAAATATTGTATGTTTTTTTTTTAAATTGTCGCTCTTTTTTTGTTTATAGCGCAAAAAATAAAAATCGCAGAGATGATCAAATACCACCAAAAGAAAGCTCTATTTGTGGGAAAAAAAGGACGTCAATTTTGTTTGGGTACAGTGTCGCACGACCACGCAATTGTCAGTTAAAGCGACGCAGTGCCGAATTGCAAAAAATGGCCTGGTCATTGAACAGCCAATTCTTCCGGGGCTGAAGTGGTTAAAAATGATAAAGCAGCTTGTATGGCCCTTTTTAAGTCCATAGAAACGAATCAGTTTAGTTTACTTTAGTTACTTCTTTTCCAAGGCAGCTGAAAATTTCCAATTTCTTTTCCAAGGCAGCTGAAAATTATGCCAGCACTATATAAATGTGTAAAATAATATAATGCAGAATGAACACACTTTCATTTTTCTTTAATACAAGACCCGACAGGCCAAAGGTGACCGCAGCATCTGAGTACTGGTGTAAAAGGCTAAGTTCATTACAAGACAAAAACAGTATCTGCATCCAAGTTTAAACATCAACTAAACAAGGAACACCTTATCCCTGTTAGTTAAATTACTGTCAAGAGACAGCACATTGCAACCTTCATGGAAAAGTACGAGCTTCCAGACAATCTTTGACAACAGAGTATGTTAAAGTGGTTGTGGGCCCGCACACCGATGTAACCGGTGACATGTCTCCCGGAGTTATTTCCGGGTTCCGGCGCTGTGATTTTGCACGGGAGCCGCCGGTCACGGCACGCTGCTGAAGAAACAGCATAAGCGAGCCGTTTCTTCAGTGCGCATGCGCCGATGATGTCAGCGCAAGCGTATATGGTAGGCATGTCCAAAGTCCGGCCCGTGGGCCAATTGCCGCCCCCGTTCTGGTTTAATGTGGCCCCTCTGGATATATATATCTTTTGTGGCCTCCAAGGCCACAAAAGATATTTACTGTATTTATCAGCGCTGCCTTGGAGGGGACAGGGAGGGAGCGGGACGAGTGCCATCAGATTACATACAGGAGAATCTCCTGTTTACTCTGTGCCATTTGTAATAGGAAGTCCCGTCTCCTGGGCTGCCATTGGACGACTTTTTTGTCTCTCATAGGAAGCGAGACTTTCTATTAAAGAGGTCGCCATGTAAACAGGAGATTCTCCTGTATGTAATCTATTGGCACTCGTACCGCCCCCCTTCCTGTCCCCTATGAGGCTGCAGATGGGAATCGATCAGGCTGCGATTATGGCAATGGTTAGGCTGCATTCATGGCAATAGTGAGGCTGTAATCGTGGGCACTGACCCTTATTTTGTTTCACAATTCTTTATTTTAAATGTAAGTTTTGTTCCTGAAACTGCCCTCTTAAAGTGAAGGTGCGTGTTATATGCCAATAAATACGGTATATCCAAATAACACACCCGAGCTCATCTTTAGTCCCGAGCGGCGCTCGGGGATTCATTGGAGCCACAAAAGATATAATATACATATATATTGTAATGTTTGGGGGTTGTTAGCTCAAGTGTAGCACCCGCTAGCGAGACCAGTCCCCCACAAATGTTTCCTTTTGAGGGCTTGTTGGCCCACTTTTATTAAAGAAAATCAAACAAAGTTCCAGAAATGAAAACAAAAGTGGTTTCCCTCGCAGCAGGTTTTCACCATCAACATTAAATGGTAGTATGTTCAGCCTCCTGGCTCACACATGTAAAAGTGCAAATGAAAATACCGAGCCGCCTGGCTCTCTTCAGCAGCAGCACCACTGCTCAGGCTCCCGCATGGAGCCCTCCTGACTCCTGTCAGCAACCTCGGACTCGGGTCTCTGGGTTTCACAGTAAAGCCTGCACTCTCTAGCTACTCCAGCTTCTCTAGCTACTCCAGTGCACACCTGCACACTCTGGGTTCTCCCTTGCAAGCCTGGACTCCTCGGGAGGGTGGAGCCCAGAATCCCGGTCCTGACTCTCCTATCAGGTCCACACACACCTGAACCATCAGTGTGCCGTTGAATCTTAAAACCCGGACCCAGGACTGGGCATGTCATCCCACCCGGATCTCTAAGAAATCCCCGGGCTCCAGGTCCCAAAGTGGACTTTTATTAAATAATGAGGAAACTGAAACGCCAGTTTCCTCTGTACATTATAAGCTCCCTGGAGCCCCTCAACCCGTCCAGTTGAGAATTCTGGGTCACTACACTGGTGGGGTACCACACTATCACAATATATATATATATAATATATATAGTGTGTGTGTATATATGTGTGTATATATACACACACATAACACGCACAAGCTCATCTCTTCTCTTCACCACACACAACCACAAAGGCAAGAGAATTCTTGTTGGGCCGTGTATTAGTGCTCGGACGAACACACTTAGACCGAATTTTAATGGTTCAAAGAATGTCAGGCAAAATGGTCAGCCTCACGCATGTTCACTTCATCGAATCTGGCCCTCTTTGAATAATGTTTGAACACCCCTGGCCTTATTATAGGCTTACCTGTAGGTACAAGTGGTGTAACAGGGTTTACAACCACTTTAAGTTTTTAGTGTGGACTAGCCAGTGTAAAAGATTCATGTTGGAGATTGGGATAAAATAGTTTACAGATCAAACAAAATATAAATGTATCTGTTCCGACTGTGGAACTTGTTTGGCACTTTTACTACATGAGGGATTAAAGTACATGTACAGTTTAACAGCACATGAACCAATAGACCTGGTTGGGTTCAGTTGTGTGGGTGTTTTGCTTCTGCTAGAGTTAGTAATTTGCAGAGGATCAATTGCACTGATCAAAAAGTAGTACTGCTATTATGCACAGACTTGTCTTACCCTCAGTCTTAAAGTTGTGTGGAGGGGGATTTACTTTTTAATGGGGTAAGGATTGTAAAATTAACTGTTGCATAGCTTCCCATTCTAGAGTGTGTGTCACCAATCAGGTGTGACCAGAACCGTGTGAACTGCGACAGAGGAAACCAAACGTATGTAAAGTGAATAATAATAACGTTTATTTAAGATAAGTGATATAAATATTAAGTAAACACAATACAATACAAACAAACAGTACAATACAAACAGTGCACAACCAACCAGAGACCCACCGTTGAGGAACCGGGGTTCACAATTTTTTTGATAATACCATATAGCCCTGTGGTGCTATCATTAATGTGCAATGTTATATACATGTGATGTAACCATTTGCGAGACTGTTTGCTTTTTACATGAAAAAACTCAATAAATAAATCTTTTTAAAAAAAAAAGAGACCCGCAGACAACAAATAACTATTTACAACAAAAGGGAAGTACCAAAATCATAAACGTTTAGCCAGGCCAAGGTCATTCACAGGGGATCAGCAGATGGGGCAAGGAACAGGACAGGAGAGGGAGAAGGTGGACGAGATCAGGATACCGAGCTGGGATGCAAGGTAACAGGAACACTAGAGGGACAGGATCAGGATAGGCTCGGGATCAGGATCAGGTACAGGTTCAAGATAACAGTCTCGCAGGTCAGGGCACAAGGACGATACCAAGGCAAGCATGTGAATGCTTGCCGGGTATTTATATGCACACCTGCAATTAGCCTCAGGTGACACCTGATCGCAGGAGGTGCTGTCTGCTCCACACTTCCAGGAGACACCCGCTGGTGGACATTGGTTCTGCAGCCCAAAGACCTAACAGTGCCACCAACAGGTGAAACCTTTCATGACAGTTCCCGACTGTTGGGAGACACCTGCTGGTGGACACCAGTACTACGATCCACAGGACCGACAGTACCACCAACGGGTGAAACCTTTCCTTACAGTACCCCCCTCAAAGGAGTGACCTCCAGACTCTCCAACCAGTTCTAACTGGTATATAGTCCATAGCATCAGGCCAGACAGTGGGCCGAGGCGCATCGAGCTGGGCAGCGGGCGGAGGCGCATCGAGCTGGGCAGCGGGCGGAGGCGCATCGAGCTGGGCAGCGGGCGGAGGCGCATCAAGCTGGGCAGCGGGCGGAGGCGCATCAAGCTGGGCAGCGGGCGGAGGCGCATCAAGCTGGACAGCGGGCGGAGGAGCATCAAGCTGGGCAGCGGGCAGAGGCACATCAAGCTGGGCAGCAGGCTCCGGGTCGTCTGGCTGGCTGGCAGGCATAGAAACATCGGACCGAGCAGCGAGCACCGTAAAGGTTGGCTGGGTAACGGGCACTGATTCGGCAAGCTGGACGCCGGGCATCGGCTCAGCAAGCCAGATAACGGGCACTGGCTCAACAGACTGGGTAGCGGGCACCGAACCTTCAGGCCGGGTAACAGGCACGAACCTTCAGGCCGGGTAACGGGCACCGGAACTTCAGGCTAGGTAACGCACAGCGGATCTTCAGGCTGGGGCACAGGCACCGGGACTTCAAGCGGGGACACAGGCACCGGGACTTCAATCGGGGACACAGGCACCGGGACTTCAAGCGGGGGCACAGACACCGGAACTTCAAGCGGGGGCACAGACACCGGAACTTCAGACTGGAAAACGGGCACAGGAACATCAGGCAGGGACTTCAGGCTGAAACACTGGCACCGGAGCTTCAGACTGGGCAGCAGGCACTGGAACTTCAGACTGGGCAGCAGGCACAACAGGCGGAACAGTGGGCACCGGAACTTCAGGCTGGGCCGTGGGCACATTAGGCTGGACATCAGACTGGACAACAGGCACTGGAACATCAGACTGGACAGCGGGCACTGGAACATCAGACTGGACAGCGGACACTGGAACATCAGACTGGACAGCGGACACTGGAACATCAGACTGGACAGCGGGCACTGGAACATCAGACTGGGAAGAGGGCACTGGAACATCAGACTGGGAAGCGGGCACTGGAACATCAGACTGGGAAGCGGGCACTGGAACATCAGACTGGGAAGCGGGCACTGGAACATCAGACTGGACAGAGGGCACTGGAACATCAGACTGGGAAGCGGGCACTGGAACATCAGACTGGGAAGCGGGCACTGGAACATCAGACTGGGAAGCGGGCACTGGAACATCAGACTGGGAAGCGGGCACTGGAACATCAGGCTGGGAAGCGGGCACTGGAACATCAGACTGGGTAGCGGGCACTGGAACATCAGACTGGGAAGCGGGCACTGGAACATCAGACTGGGAAGCGGGCACTGGAACATCAGACTGGGAAGCGGGCACTGGAACATCAGACTGGGAAGCGGGCACTGGAACATCAGACTGGACAGAGGGCACTGGAACATCAGACTGGACAGAGGGCACTGGAACATCAGACTGGGAAGCGGGCACTGGAACATCAGACTGGGAAGCGGGCACTGGAACATCAGACTGGGAAGCGGGCACTGGAACATCAGACTGGGAAGCGGGCACTGGAACATCAGACTGGGAAGCGGGCACTGGAACATCAGACTGGGAAGCGGGCACTGGAACATCAGACTGGGAAGCGGGCACCGGATCATCAGACTGGAAAGCGGGCACATCAGACTGGACAGCGTATAAAGGCACTAGCACAACGGGTTGGACAGCGGTAACTGGAACATCGGGCTGGGCAGCAGGCACATCAGACTGGACAGCGGGCACCAAATCGTCAGACTGGAGTAGGTTGGTTGGCAAGGAATCAGGCTGGAGCGGCTCAGCTGGTATGGCAACAGGCTGGAGCAAGTTGGTTGGAGTGGAGGCAGATTAAGATAGTGGCAGGATCAAATGAGTTGGAAAAAACTTCTGTTTCTTCTTTGGTTTAGCCACTGAAGTTTTATAGGTGACTGTAGGGCTGTAAGAAAGGGATGGAGCTGGTTGAATAGAAGGGCTGGAATGCGGTAAAGAAAAGGGAACAGTGGCTGGAGGAGGTTTCTGTGGGGTCGTTACAGGCAGTAGGGAAGAGGCAGGTGGATTAAAGGCAGGATATGTGCAGCGGGTAGAAACGGGATATTAGTATTTGGTTGGAAGTAAAGCATATTGGGCTGAGACTGAGGTTGCCATGGGTGATGAGGGAAAATACTTTTTTGGGCAAGCAGGTGTCTGGAAGCAGATAGTTTGTTGTGGGCTGGCTGGGGCGGATTTCAATATATCAGACCATGCTAGTAGTGGTTGCACAAACTGCCGTTTACATTCTACCTGTCTGACAAGGGATTGTACAGAATCAACGCACTCTATAATCACCTGTTGGGAACAAGCTGAGTAATGTTCAAAAAAGTTGGTGGAGTCCTCTTCCAAGAGCCATACCAGAGATACGATCTGATTAACCCTGCAAGGGGGAGAAAAATCATCACGGCTATTTGGAATACAGAGCAGAGCCAGCTCTGTACATATTTTAATTAAAGGCTGAACATCCCCAAACAGCATACAGCCCTGATCAACCACGGAGTGAGCTAAACAAATGATCTCTAGCAGCTGATCACTGATCCACTCTTTCTGTGTCTGGCGGAAATATTCACCACTCTCTGACACCAGCAGAGCATAATAAATAATCACATCAGAATTTATCTCAGCAGAGCAAATAGAACCGAGATGCAGCCACTTCTGGTCAGGGATGGCCTTGGTATACTGTCACGAATCAGGTGTGACCAGAACCGTGTGAACTGCGACAGAGGAAACCAAACGTATGTAAAATGAATAATGATAAAGTTTATTTAAGATAAGTGATATAAATAAGTAAACACCCCCAATACAAACAGTGCATAACCAACCAAACAGAGACCCACAGACCACAAATAACTATATATACAACAAAAGGGAAGTACCAGAATCATAAACGTTTAGCCAGGCCAAGGTCATTCACAGGGGATCAGCAGATGGGGCAAGGAACAGGACAGGAGAGGAAGAAGGTGGACGGGATCAGGATACAGAGCAGGGATGCAAGGTAACAGGAACACTAGAGGGACAGGATCAGGATAGGCTCGGGATCAGGTGCAGGATCAGGATAGGCTCAGGATTAGGTACAGGTTCAAGATAACAGGTTCGCAGGTCGGGGCACAAGGACGATACCAAGGCAAGCATGTAAATGCTTGCCGGGTATTTATATGCACACCTGCAATTAGTCTCAGGTGACACCTGATCACAGGAGGTGTTATCTGCTCCAAACTGCCAGGGGACACCCGCTGGTGAACATTGGTACTGCGGCCCAAAGACCCAACAGTGCCACCAACACCTTTCATGACAGTTCCCGACTGTTAGGAGACACCTTCCGGTGGACACCAGTACTACGATCCACAGGACCGACAGCGCCACCAACGGGTGAAACCTTTCCTTAGTGTGAAAATAAGTGGAGTTTAACACAGTGTATAGTGACACTATCAGGAAAAATTATATTACAGTCGGTCAGTCCCTCATTGTCAGAAAAGTTATATTTTTCTGGGTTAAAGTGGAACTACGCTGCGTCTGAACACCACAAACCAAAAGCACTATTTTTATTTAATTTTTAATATTCAGTTCAGCGCAAACTCACCCATCCATGTCTCATTGCTTTATTTTGATAAGAAATCCCTTTAAAAAAACGTTTCTTTGCATTTCTGGCCGTGGCCATCATGAAGGCAGATGATTCATGTAGCATTTACTTCTTAAAACCCATTTGCCCTTAGCTCAGGCATACTCCTCCCCTCCTGAAGTCTCCTGGGATGTATGACATAATTTTCCTAGGCCTGGAAACCGGGAAGTAACTGAAGAAATTTTAAAAAATAAATAAAAAAAAAGTTTAAAACAAGTAAATATGATATACTTTCCTATCTGTTTACTAATACTAGCAGAGTAAGGAATAAAAATAGTCAATGGTAATTGAGAGAGTGAAGTTTTGCATTAAAGCGGAGCTCCGCTGGAAAAAAAAATATTAAAAGCCAGCAGCTACAGCTACAGCATCTGCTGGCTTTTAATATTTGGACACTTACCTGTCCTGGAGTCCAGCGACGTCCGCAGCAGAGGACGAGCGATCGCTCGTCACTCTGCTGCTCCCTCCGCCATCCTCGCTGAGGGAACCAGGAAGTGAAGCCCTGCGGCTTCATGCCCGGTTCCCTACGGCGCATGCGCGAGTCGCGCTGCGCCGTTCTGATTCGTCCTCCTGTGTTCTGGGAGCCGAGTGTCTCCCAGAACACTACGGGAAGTCTGGGGGAAGTGACGTCACTCCCGCAGATTCCCGGAGAGAGGACTCCCGGATGTGGGTGAAAATACCTGTCTTAGGTATCTTCACCCCCCTCCCCCCTGAAAGGTGTCAATTGTGACACCGGAGGGGGGGAGGGTTCCGATGAGAGGAACTTGTAATTTAGGGTGGTGCTCCACTTTAATATCCACTTTAAAACAAAGTGTCAAATGGTAGCATTGTGTATAATAACATCATACAAGTGATCAAGGTTATAACGGTATCAAAAATGAAATGCACTGAAACAATTCAAAATTCCCATAACACAACAAAACCTGTTTCCATAAGACAACCTTGAATAGGAGACAAGGCCCTGTCATGTCTGCCTGCATCACAATAGAGGAAGATATGGATTGTTTGGGTTTCCTTCACATGAAATGCATTGCTAATTTTTAATAATTTGATTAAAGCCTAACTTTTCTCGTTTTAAATGCGTTAACAAAAAAAAAATAGATTTGCATGTTATCCAAAAAGTCATTGTTTTCAATGACGGTCGTTCACATATATGCGTTGCGATTCCTCTATGAATGCGATACGATAATAAAAAGGGTCTTGTGCGATTTTTCAGCGTTGCATTGCGAATTTAGTCTCCATAGACATCAATGTAAATTGTTCTGGAATCGCATTGTTGGTTCGGATATGTGCGAATTCCACGACACTACTCTCCACAAAAACCAGGAAGTACACAGGAAGTTAACACTTTTTTTTTTTTACATTAAACATCAACATGATTCCATTGGCTAGAACATCATTTGCAGCTGTGTCCAACTCCTGAAATTTGCGGTAAAATTGCGGTAAATTCGCACCTCACACAAGACAAAAAAACGGAACAAATTCCCAACATATCACAGCGCAGCAGTGTGAACCTAGCCTTAAAATGCCTCTGATTAACCCCAAATAAAGTTCAGCTGTACTAGTAGGTCCTTCCTGACATTTTCTTAGTCTCATCCTACTGCAAAAGTCATGGTCCGCAGAGAGCTTCCAAAGCATCAGAGGGATCTCATTGTTAAAATGTATCCGTCAGGAGAAGGGTACAAAAGAATTTCCAAGGCATTAGGTATACCATGGAACACAGTGAAGACAGTCCTCAAGTGGAGAAAATACGGCACAACAGTGACATTACCAAGGACTGGACGTCCCTCCAAAATTGATGAAATGATGAGACGAAAACTGGTCAGGGAAGCTGCCTAGAGGCCTACAGCAACATTCAAAGAAGCTGCAGGAATATCAGGCAAGTACTGGCCGTGTGGTACATGTGACAACAATCTCCCATATTCTTCATATGTCTGGGCTATGGGGTAGAGTGGCAAGACGGAAGCCTTTTCTTACGAAGAAAAACATCCTATCTCAGCTAAATTTTGCATAAACACATCTAAAGTCTCCCAAAAGCATGTGAGAAAATGTGTTCTGGTCTGATGAAACCAAGGTTGAACTTTTTGGCCATAATTCCAAAAGATATGTTTGGTGCAAAAACACAAAAAAAACACCATACACGCAGTGAAGCATGGTGGTGGCAGCATAATGCTTTAGGGCTGTTTTTCTTCAGCTGGAACAGGGGCCTTAGTCAAGGTAGAGGGAATTATGAACAGTTCCAAATACCAGTCAATATTGGCAAAAAAAATTCAGTTCTCTGCTAGAAAGCTGAACATGAAGAGGAACTTCATCTTTCAGCATGAGAACGACCCAAAGCATACATCCAAATCAACAAAGGAATGACTTCACCAGAAGATTAAAGTTTTGGAATGGCCCAACCAAAGCCCAGACCTGAATCTGATTTGAATATCTGTGGGGTGATCTGAGGAGGGCTGTGAACAGGAGATGCCCTTGCAATCTGACAGATTTGGAGTGTTTTTGCAAAAAAGAGTGGGCAAATATTGCCAAGTCAATATGTGCCATGCTGATACACTCCTAACCAAAAAGACTGAGTGCTGTAATAAAATCAAAAGGTGCTTCAACAAAGTATTAGTTTACCACTTACGGACCGCCCGCCACAGGGATACATCAGGTGTTTGAAGAGGAATACCGTTGTTGTGGTAGCAGCTAGCTACCATAACCCCGGTATCCTCTTCTTCAGCGGGTGGTCCGCTACAAAATAAAAGTGGCCTCTGTGGCGGATGCACCGCAAAATCACTTTTATTGGCGGCGGGAGAGGCTCCCTCCCGCCGCTCTCCGGTGCCCTCCGCCACTTACCGAAGCCGTCGGCAGTGGCGGAGGCCATCGGATCTGTTCCCTTGCTGGGTATGGAGACGAGTGAGGGGAAGATGACCCCCACCCGTCTCCATATCACTGCAGGGTGGAAGCAATGTCAAAACGTCACTTCTGCCCATTGCTCTTAAAGGGACTTTTTTTTTTTTTGCATTGTAGTCTAAATATGAGATCTGAGGTCTTTTTGACCCCAGATCTCATATTTAAGAGGACCTGTCATGCTTTTTTCTATTACAAGGGATCTTTACATTCCTTGTAATAGGAATAAAAATGACCCAATTTTTTATTTTATTTTTTAAAAACAGTGTCAAAATAAAGAAAACAAAGTAAAATAAGAAAAAAAAAATTTTTTTTAAAGTGCTCCGTCCCGATGAGCTCGCGCGCAGAAGCGACTGCATATACGTGAGCAGCGCCCGCATTAGAAAACTGTGTTCAAACCACACATGTGAGATATTGCCGCAATCGTTAGAGCGAGCGCAATAATTCTAGCACTAGAGCTCCTCTGTAACTCAAAACATGCAACCTGGAGAATTTTTTAAACGTCGCCTATGGAGATTTTTAAGGGTAAAAGTTTGTTGCCATTCCACGATCAGGCGCAACTTTGAAGCGTGACATGTTGGGTATCAATTTACTCGGCATAACGTTATCTTTCACAATATGAAAAAAAATTGGCTAACTTTACTGTTGTCTTATTTTTTAATTCAAAAAGAGTTTAATTTCCCCCGAAAAAGTGCGCTTTTAAGACCGCTGCGCAAATACAGTATGACAAAAAGTATTGCAACGACCGCCATTTTGTTCTCTAGGGTGTTAGAAAAAATATATAATATTTGGGGGTTCTAAGTAGTTTTATAGCAAAAAAAAACAGTTTTTAACTTGTAAACAGCAAATCTCAGAAAGAGGCTCGGTCCTTAAGTGGGTGTGCAAACGTCTGCAACAATATTTCTTTATTTATTTTTACTTCCCTCCACCTAAAAGATTTAAGTTTGTTGCTCAACTGAGTTGTACAGTATAACCACTTCCCGCCCGGTCAATAGACAATTGACGTGCGGGAAGTGGTTTTGTTATCCTGACTGGACGTCTATTGACGTCCTGCAGGATAACAGCCTCCGCACGCCCGGGGGGGCGCGCATCGCGGCAATCAGTGGAGCGGTGTGTCAGTCTGACACACCGCAGAACCGATCTCGGTAAAGAGCCTCCGGCTCCGTGTCCAATCACGGCTGGTCATGATGTAAACAGGAAGAGCCGTTGATCGGCTCTTCCTCACTCGCGTCTGACAGACGCGAGTAGAGGAGAGCCGATCGGCGGCTCTCCTGACAGGGGGGGTTTGCGCTGATTGTTAATCAGCGCAGCCCCCCCACAGATGCCCACACTGGACCACCAGGGAAGCCGCTAGGACCACCAGGGAAGGGGGCAACATGTGGATGGCCAGGTACATCCCCCATTGCCATCCACATGTTTTAAAACATGCCCAACATGTGCCAATCAGTGCCCACAAATGGGCACTGACTGGCACCATAATGGCATTAAAAAAAAGTGATGCCCAGCAATACCACCACCAATAATAACCAGTGCCACTCATCAGTGTCCCTCAGCGCCACCCATCAGTGCCCATCCGTGCCCACCTATCAGTGACCATCTGTGCCACCCATCAGTGCCGCCTATGAGTGCCCATCAGTGCCACACACCAGGGCTGCCTATCAGTGCCCATCAGGGCCGCCTATCAGTGCCCATTATCAGTGCCACCTCATGGTTTCCGCCTTATCAGTGCCCGTCAGTGCAGCCATATCAGTGCCCATCATTGAAGAAGAAAACTTATTTATTTACAAAAAAAATTAACAGGAACAAATAAAAACATATTTTTTTCACAATTTTCGGTCTTTTTTTATTCGTTGCGCAAAATATAAAAATCGCAGAGGTGATCAAATACCACCAAAAGAAAGCTCTATTTGTGAGAACAAAATGATAAAAAAAATTGTTTGGGTACAGTGTAGCATGACCGCGCAAATGGTCATTCAAATTGCGACAGCGCTGAAAGCTGAAAATTGGCTTGGGCAGGAAGGTGCGTAAGTGCCTGGTATTGAAGTGGTTAAGGTCACATTAAAGGTGGAAAAAGTTCCGAAAATGTATCCATCTCATTTTTTTACATCACAGAAAACTGACATTTTAACAGGGGTGTGTAGATTTTTATAGCCACTGTATATGCAGTATACAGCGCTTAGTTCAAGCAGCGGGGTGGGTACTTTGCGTCGCGTTCCTGGAACTAAATCAAGTCGGACTGAGTGCTGCTCAGCCACTCACAGGGTGCTTTATATTTCTGAATAAGTACAAGGATTCCTCTAAATGGCTAAAGTGGAGATTGCGACATCATCCACCCCACTGCTGCAACACAGCCCTATATACTGTATGTAGCTGATGCGACATTCAGTTTTTGCAGCTCTTACAGCTTGCGCATCTGTTAATGTAGGTAATAGTTAATTTGAATCAGCTTGATCCAAACTATTTCAAAGCGACTTCAAGTGACTTTTTAAATAAAACTTTCCTGTTTTCATTACACAACTTATTTTAGACCCAGTGAAGGCAATGCAGGAAGATTATACCTGGTGGGAGGACCTGGCAGAATTCTGTATTTAGCTTGCAGAAAACATAACAGTACCCAGCCTCGGTACTCCTCTCAAGAGTCTTCAGCCCTGTTTGGGAGTACTGTGGGGAAAATAATTATTTGATCCCCTGCAGATTTTTTAAGTCTGCCCACTTACAAAAAAATGAAGGCTCTATAATTTTTATTATAGGTGTGATTTAAATATTGGAGACAGAATATCAACCAGAAACTCATAAAACAAATGCTATAAACTAAGTTGTAGTTCAGTGAGTAAAATAAATATTTGATCCCCAAGCAAAACATGACTTAGTACTTGGTGGAGAGACCCCTCGTTTAAAACCTCACGGACCGCTTCCTCAAATGTCTCAGCATCAAGGAGGTTCCACCGCCAACAGGGCGCTGTGGCCAGGGTCCAAAATTCTTCTAAACTCAGCACCAAGCCCTTCTTTTGAGGGGACGCCCCCACTCCATTGAGTGGGGGGAAGGCTGCTGTATTTTGCGGACATTTGGAAAACAACAATTCAGGACGAGTGGGTCATCTCAGTTATATCTCGCGGTTACAAGCTAGAGTTGCAGGGGGTTCCCCCCTCAGAGGTTTTTTAAGATCCTGCGTTCCCTCGAATCCTCCAAAAATACATTTATTGCTTCAGGCACTACATCATCTAGTGCATCAAGGAGTGATTGTAGAGGTTCCGATATCTGAAGGGGCACAGGGTTTTGCTCAAACCTGTTTACGGTTCAGAAACCAAACGAGGACACAAGGCCTGTTTTTGGACCAAAGATCCCTGAACAAGTATCTATTAATACAGACCTTTCGGATGGAGTCTGTCCGCTCAGTAGTAGCCTCACTCCAGAGGGGAGACTTTCTAGCCTCCATCGACATAAGACGCGTATTTACACGCAACTATCTTTCAGAGGTTCATACATTTTGCAGAAGAGGAACATCATTTTCAGTTTGTGGCTCTACCCTTCGGGCTTGCTACAGCTCCCCGGGTGTTAACAAAGGTCCTAGCACCAGTACTGGGTCTTTTGAGGGCCCAAAGGATCCTAGTGCTCGGGTATCTGGATGACCTCCTGCTCAGAGATCACTCATTACAGGCTCTAGAACAGAGCATAATACACACAGTACGGTATTTAAAAAGCCAGACCTTTCGGATGGAGTCTATCCGCTCAGTAGTAGCCTCACTCCAGAGGGGAGACTTTCTAGCCTCCATCGACATAAAAGACGTGTATTTACACGCAACTATCTTTCAGAGGTTCATACATTTTGCAGAAAAGGAACATCATTTTCAGTTTGTGGCTCTACCCTTCGGGCTTGCTACAGCTCCCCGGGTGTTACAAAGGTCCTAGCACCAGTACTGGGTCTTTTGAGGGCCCAAAGGATCCTAGTGCTCGGGTATCTGGATGACCTCCTGCTCAGAGATCACTCATTACAGGCTCTAGAACAGAGCATAATACACACAGTACGGTATTTAAAAAGCTTAGGCTGGTCCATAAATACCGAAAAGTCAGCTTTGAAACCAGCTCAGTCTAAATTACTTAGGTTTGATCCTAGATATGGTCCAAGCAAGAGCATTCTTGCCACCTGTAAGGATCTGTGCTTTGAAGGATTAGGTGCGTCAGATAAGGGGCACAAAACAACCCTCGATTTGGCGCTGTATGAGTCTTTTAGGGAGGATGGCATCTCCTCAGGCACACTTAAGCCTAAACTGGTGGTTGCAGGATCAGAACCTGCGAAAGGGAAAAATCCTTTCTCCCAGTAACTTGGAGAGTACTGACTACAAATGCCAGTCTCTCAGGCTAGGGAGCGACCCTAGAAGGGCTCTCAGCTCAGGGAAGATGGTCAAGGACAGAACAGATCCTGCCCATCAACGTCCTGGAATTACGGGCAGTACGACTGGCCCTATGGTCCTGGACGGAGCTTCAGGACTACCCTATCAGGGTTCAGTCTGACAATGCCACTGCATTGGCCTATATAAACCACCAAGGCGGTACCAGGAGTCGTTCAGCTCTGAAGGCGGTGAACTACATACTAGCCTGGGCAGACAGACATGTGCCGATTCTATCGGCAGTCCATATCCCGGTAATGGAGAACTGGAAGGCAGATTATCTAAGCCGCCAGCAGATCTGCCCGGGGGAATGGTCCCTACACTCAGAGGTGTTTCAGGAAATTTGCTAACATTGGGGATGGCCAGAGGTCGACCTGCTGGCATCCAGGTTCAATAACAAACTACAGCAGTTTGTTTTCCCTGAACAAGAGATCCTCTGGCAATCGGAGCAGATGCTCTGGTAGTTCCATGGAGCCAATACTCCCTGATTTATGCTTTCACTCCGATCCCTCTCCCTGCGCAGGATTCGGAGAGAGGGGGATTCAGTCATTCTGGTGGCATCAGCCTGGCCCTGGTTCCCGAGATTGTGAGACTGACAATAGACGGGCCATGGATGCTTCCACGTCGCACCGATCTACTGTCTCGAGGTCCTATATTCCACCCCAATTTTCAGTCTCTAAATTTGACGGCATGGCTATTGAAGCCAGGGTACTCTAGTGAATGCTAGAAAAGCTGTCACTAGGAAGATTTATCATAAGGTCTGGAAGACTTGTATTGCTTGGTGTGAAGCCAAAAAAATAGCATCCTTGGAAATACGTGATTGGGAGAATTCTCTTTTCTACAGTCAGCTGTAGAAATCAAATTGGCTTTGAGTACAATCAGAGGTCAGATTTCGGCCTTGTCAGTATTCTTCCAAAGGCCTTTAGCATCCCATTCGTTAGTCTGAACTTTTATGCAGGGGGGCAACTCGTTTGCTTCCCCCCCATTAGGTCACCTATGTGTCCTTGGGACTTGAATTTGGTGCTGTCTGTGTTACAGAAACATCCATTTGAACCTTTCAAAGAAATTCCATTAGACTTGCTGTCACGCAAGCTAGCCTTCCTGATGGCCATTACCTCGGCTAGAAGGGTGTCGGCCCTTTCATGCAGGGAACCGTACTTGATCCTTCACCAGGACAGGGTCGTGTTATGACCTGTTCTATCCTTTTTGCCAAAAGTGGTGTCGGCCTTTCATTTAGATCAGGACATTATAGAGACGACTGCATTCACTGGGCAGTGAAGGTTTATTTGTCTAGATCTGCGTAGATCCAATTCCTTTTTTTTTTTTTTTTTTTTACCAAAACGACCCAAGAAGGGGCAGGCAGCTTCCATTGCCAATTGGGTCTGTCAATTGGTCATTCAGGCCTGCGGTCTGAAAAGTAAACCTCCCTTTAGGGTGAGAGCTCATTCTACCAGGGGTGTAGGAACCTCCTGGGCTTTTTGCCATCAGGTATCTGTGGCTCAGATTTGTAAGGCTGCTACCTGGTCTTCAGTGCATACGTTTACAAAATTTTATCAAGTGGATGTTCGAAGATTCGGCTTTTGGCCGCAGTGTCCTGCGGGCTGCCGTATAAGTTCTGATGGCTATTTTTTGGCAGGGTGTCTCCCTCCCCTCAAGGCTATTGCTCTGGGATGTCCCAGCAGGTAATGAATAGTAGCCTGACTCTGTGTCCCATAATGTAAGAAAAATAAACTAGGATTTTTTCATCATACTTACCTGTAAAATCCTTTTCTTAAAATACATCATGGGACACAGAGATCCCTCCCCTCTTTTTTGAGGATTCAGTGCTTACTACAAAATGATGTGCTTCCTGTATGGGACGGGGTTATATAAGGGATCACTTCCTGTCTAAAGACCTTGGTCTACCAGTGTCCATTCACCTGGAGATGGAGTATAACCCAGCAGTTAATTATTTTAGCCTGACTCTGTGTCCCATTATGTATTTAAAGAAAAGGATTTTACAGGTAAGTATGACAAAAAAAAGGGATTTTTATAACAGCTTACCTGTAAAATCCTTTTCTTGGAGTACATCACGGGACACAGAGCGACTTAGTCATTACTAATGGGTTATATAGATACCTTCAGGTGCTGGCACTGGCAACTTCCAAAACCGGAAGTACCCTCCCCTATATAAGCCCCTCCCATCCGGGAGCGCCTCAGTTTTGTAGCAAAGCAATAAGTGTCCCAAAAAGAGGGGTGGGAGCTCTGTGTCCCGTGATGTACTCCAAGAAAAGGATTTTACAGGTAAGCTGTTATAAAAATCCCTTTTTCTTTTTCGTACATCACGGGACACAGAGCGACTTAGTCATTACTAATGGGACGTCCCAAAGCAATGCCAAATGAGGGGAGGGATACACTATACATAAGCTGGGCGCCATCAGGCATGAGGATCTTTTGCGGCCTGCAACACACTGCGCCCAAAGGCGACATCCTCCTGATTTCTAACGTCTACCTGGTAGAATCTAGTAAACGTGTGTACTGAAGACCATGTTGCGGCCTTACAGACTTGAGCCAGGGAGGCCTGGTGATGCACTGCCCATGAAGTTCCAACTGCTCTTGTGGAGTGCGCCCTAACTTTGAACGGAGGAGGTCTCCTTCTCAAGCCATAGGCTTGTATTATGACCTGTCGAATCCACTTGGCTAAAGTAGATTTTGATGCTGCCTGACCCTTTCTGGGGCCTTCCGGCAGAACAAACAAAGTATCCGTTCTACGAATCTGAGCAGTGGCTTTTAGATAAGCTTTAACTGCTCTTACTACATCCAAAGAATGCAAAAACTTTTCCTCTACCGAACTAGGTTTGGGGAAAAAGGAAGGAAGAACCACATCTTGGTTCAAATGAAACCTCAATACCACCTTAGGAAGAAAGGCTGGATGAGGACGTAATACTACTCTGTCCTTATGGACAACCAGATATGGCTCCTTACAGGACAATGCGGCTAATTCCGATACTCTTTTAGCCGAACAAATGGCTACTAAGAAAATCAATTTCCTGGTGAGAAGAACCAAGGAAATGTGCTGCAATGGTTCAAATGGTTGTTTCTGTAGAACAGACAGAACCAGGTTTAAGTCCCATGGACATATGGGAATACTAACCGGAGGGCTAATACGCATCACTCCTTGTATGAAAGCTTTGACTAGTGAATGCGAAGCCAAGGGCCTTTGAAAAAATATTGACAAGGCCGAAATCTGACCCTTGATAGTACTCAAGGCAAGCTTCCTATCCACAGCCCACTGTAGGAAGTCCAGAATCCTACCTATTACGTACTTACGTGGATGCCATTTCTTGGCCTCACACCACGCGATGTACGCCTTCCTGATCCTATAATAGATCTGCCTGGATACCGGCTTCCTGGCATTGATCATGGTAGATACCACAGGATTAGAGAGACCTCTCTTTTCTAGAATGTGGGCTTCAATAGCCAGGCCGTCAAACCTAGGGCTGGTAAGGAAGGGTGGTATATCGGTCCTTGCGAAAGCAGGTCCGGACGATGTGGGAGGGTCCAAGGACTCCCCACTGACATTTTTACAATCTCCACGTACCATGCCCTTCGGGCCACGCTGGAGCCACCAGAATCACCGGTTTCTTTTCTACCTGGATTCTGCGGATTAATCGCGGTAACAATTGTGGCGGTGGGAATGCATATATCAGCTTGAACTGATCCCAAGGGAACACTAGGGCATCCGAGCCACAAGCTAGGGGATCCCTTGTGCGAGACACAAATCTGTCCACCTTTGCGTTGAATCTGGATGCTAGCAGATCTACATCCGGTGTTCCCCACCGCTGGCATATTGCCTGGAAAACCTCGGGGTGAAGAGACCATTCCCCCGGGCATAATTGCTGGCGACTTAAAAAGTCCGCTCTCCAATTTTCCACTCCTGGGATGAAAACCGCGGATATGGCTGGGACATATCTTTCTGCCCATTCCAGGATGCAATTCGCTTCCCTCTGGGCTGCACGACTCCTGGTGCCACCCTGGTAATTGATATATGCCACTGCTGTGGCATTGTCTGATTGAATTCTGACAGGGGACCCTTGGAGTTTGGATGTCCATGCTACTAGGGCATACCGGGCTGCTCGTATCTCTAAGAGATTGATGGGCAGGGCCTTCTCTGCTTCTGACCACTTGCCCTGGAGAGAGCATTGCTCCAGTACTGCCCCCCAGCCTATGAGGCTGGCATCTGTAGTGACCACCTTCCAAGAAACCGGACTGAAGGGTTTCCCTTTTTCCAGATTCTGGGGCACCAACCACCAATGGAGGCTCTTGCGAACGGAAGGGGACAGGGACATTGGTAAGTCTAAAGCCTGAACTTTTTTGTTCCAGGCTGACAGTATGGCCCTCTGCAAGTTCCTTGAATGGAATTGACCGTAGGGTACTGCTTCGAATGAAGCCACCATTTTTCCCAGCAGCCTCATGCACAGGCGTATGGATGGTTTTCTTTTTGTACCCACTAAGTGGGTCAAATCTTTCAAAGACGACACCTTTTCTGGAGGTAAGAAAATCTTTCTCTGATTTGAATCCAGCCTTAGCCCCAAGTATTCCAGACTTTTGACTGGTCTTAGAGCTGACTTGTCTCGGTTAATAATCCAACCGTGATATTCCAGATACTTGATTGTCTCGTGAATAGCTACTTCCAGTTTTTCCACTGAGTGGTCTATTAGTAGCAGGTCGTCTAAATATGCCATTATCGTTACACCCCGTGTTCTTAGATTGGCCAATAGTGGGGCCAGAATTTTTGTGAACACTCGTGGTGCTGTGGCCAGACCGAAAGGTAAGGCTCTGAACTGAAAATGGCGCCCTTCTACTACAAAGCGTAGAAATTTCTGGTGGGCCGGAAAGATGGGAATATGCAGATAAGCATCCTTTATGTCGATCGAGGCTAACCATTCCTGCCCTTGTAGGGCGGTGACCACCGATCGGATCGACTCCTTTCGAAAAGTCCTGATATGTAGGAACTTGTTTAGCCCTTTTAGATTTAATATGGGCCTTACGTCCCCATTTGGTTTGGGGACTGTGAAAAGGTTCGAGTAAAACCCGAACCCGCTTTCTTCCAAGGGAACCTTCATGATTACACCTTGGAGCAATAGTTGTTCTAGTGCCAGAAGGAGGGATCCTCTCTTCTGGGGATCGCTTGGCACGTTTGACCTCATAAAATGGGCAGGAGGAGTGTCTTTTAACTCCAGCTTGTATCCCAGACTTACTGCGGAGATCACCCATCTGTCTCTGATGGTGTCCCGCCAGGTCTCTGTGAACAACTGAAGTCTTCCCCCCACCCGATTGAGTGGGGGCAACCCTTCATGACTTGGGGGGAGGTTTTGTACCTCTCTTGACCCAGGGTTTCTTGTTACCCTGTGATTGTCCCTGATTTCTGCCCCCTGGATTTGACCGCGGAGGCCGTCGGAACTGTTTCACAGCCGATGTGCCAGGGACTGGAGAAGTAGGCCTCTTAAAAGAAGGACTTCTACCCTTGTTCTTAACCGGCAAGAGTGTACTTTTACCGTCAGAAATTTTCTGGATATACTTGTCCAGATCTTCTCCAAATAAGCGTTCTCCATGAAATGGGAAGCTAATCAGCAATTTCTTACAGAGAGCTTCAGCAGACCAGTTTTTGAGCCATAGAAGCCTACGCATATGTACTACAGACAGCGTAAAGCGGGAGGCCTGTTGGATTGTATCCTTTATGGCGTCCACCGCAAAACACAAGGCTCTAGGTAGGTCAGCTAGGGCAAGAGCCTGCTGATCTGGTAAGTCCCTTAAGACTTGTTTCAACTGATCTTTCACTGCTTGGCAGACTCCAATCGCTGCTACTGCAGGTTGTGTCACCATGCTTGCTGTAGAGAAAGCAGATTTTAGTAAAGACTCCAATTTTTTATCTATTGGGTCTTTGAACATTGGAACATTATCTACTGGACATGTCAGTGATTTATTCACACAAGAGATGGCTGCGTCCACTGTAGGGACCCTCCATTTTTTTATGAACTTATCCTCCATGGGATAGATCACTGGAAATCTCTTGGGGGGGAGTAAATATTTTATCAGGATGCTCCCAATCCTGGTAAATAAGCCCTTCCAATAAAGGGTGGATTGGGAAGGAACAGACAGTCTGGGGAGCTTCCAGCGACCCCAGCGAGGAAACAGTAGTGGTTGATGGTTCCGCCAGAGGCATTTTAAATGCTGATCGGACCATGTTAGTCAGAGACTGAACCCATAATCTTTCAGCCTGAGATGCTGAGAAAGGTTCTTCCACTGTTGATTTCTCTATAACCGAATCAACCTCATCCTGATCCCCTTCAGGTAGGTCGATCTCTGTGTGGGACTGTTCCTCCACTAACAGGCACTCTGAAGGAGGAGACGGAGATCGGACGCGCTTTCCCTGTGACAGGGAAGCAGCGATCAATGCTTTTAATCTCTCTTCCAATCCTCCCAGAGTTGAGGAAAAAACCTCCTCTGTTATATATACAGGAGCAGGTGGACTGGGGACAGCCGCAGCACCAGGTACTCCTGCGGGGTTCCTACGGCTACTGACCTCTGAATTTTCAGGGGAGATTGGTGCAATCCCGATGGAGACCCCTTTGGCTTCCTGGAAAACTTATTTCCGGAGCGTCTGGACGACATATCCTTTAAGCACAAAGCTGAGGTATTCCCGTCGTCATACACCAATTTTGCTGGTAATAGTCTAACACAGTTGCTGCTATATACCAGCTGGTGTCCACTAAAGTGTCTTTCTATGGGGATGCCTGCATCAACCGCCTCTGTGTGCCACTGTTTGTTGCTAGCTCTGCTTGCATCCAGCTGACACTTGTACTGTGTCTTTTATCCATGCTGGGACGCCTGCACATGCGCAGAAGCGCCGCGGCGCGCATCGAGCGTCATCCACCCGTCCCGCCCCTTTCCTTTCATAGGAGGCGCGTGCACTCGCCCGCGCGCGCGCCCGTGCGCCTTCGGCGCCTTTTTTGAAAACAAGCAGGGACTAGGAGCCAGGGCCCTTTTTGCTGGAGGGCCTGTGCGGTGGATGAGCGCAGCAACAGGGCAGAGGAAGTGGATTCCCACAGAGAAACTTACCAACTGCCTGGATCTTTTGACTTGAAAAAGCCAAAGATCCACATGACAAGAAAAATGTACCACAGCGGCCTCTAGTGGTTTAACACAGGTACCGCGGTCTCCTTTTTTTTTTTTTTTTTTTTCTTGACTACTATTAAAATTTTAAATTTTCCAGTAGTTACAGGCATACACAGATATCAGCGGGAATACCGTTAGGTAACAGACAGAAAGACAAATTAGGCTTGGGGGTCCCCCAATAGAACCAAGTTCCTGGGGGCCCCCACTTACCTGTTCCCCGCCGCAGGACTTTGTTTGGTCCACAGAAGCCCAAACTTCACCTATCAAGGCAGGCATTGTATTTAAACCTTCAGGGACCGGGTTCCCAAGGATTCCACTCCCCTGGACCTGTATAGCACCCTGCACAGACAACATCTTGGTCGTGGGTATGACCAGAGCTCTGGATCCCAGGGTCCAGCCCTCCTAAGAGAGGCATTACAGGCAAAACCTTGCTCTTCTGTTGCAAGGCCCGGGTACCGACCGTTTAGCTATGAAGCTTTTTTGGTCGGATCCGGAACAGCTTACTAAGGCCCGTAAAAGAACCTGTACGCAAGCCCAGTGAAAACACATGTTACTCTTTGGCCAACACCTTAGACACTGGCAAAAAACTGAGGTGCTCCCGGATGGGAGGGGCTTATATAGGGGAGGGTACTTCCGGTTTTGGAAGTTGCCAGTGCCAGCACCTGAAGGTATCTATATAACCCATTAGTAATGACTAAGTCGCTCTGTGTCCCGTGATGTACGAAAAAGAAAAATCGTTTTTTTTGTCTCTTCAGCTTTAATCTCCAATTTACAGACCACAAAGATATTGACCACTTCCTGGTCAGAACATGACCCAATGGCAATTGTTCCCACATTATCCCATCCAAGATCCCATTGGAGATTAAATGAACCTCTGTTGGGAAACGATTCTTTCTTTGCCTGGAACATCTCAAGACACTTCTGGTGCTGTGAACTGAGCAGCTCACAAAGCAGTCATAAGAGGATTTCTTGTTGAGTCAGCACAGCCACTGGAGCTGCCACCTACCTGCTTGGGATGCCTATTTTTATAGTACCCCGGTCTACTATCCTTCATAGCTGCTCCCTTGTTCTGTCTTCTTTGTCCTCGTTTAGCTACTACCAGTTGTTAAGTGTTTTTTTTTGTTTTTTGTTCATCTTACTTCACTTGCTTGTGCATTATTAAGTGCACTGCATTATTTTTGGTTTCACCTATACAGGTGTGTCTCAAAAAATTTGAATAGTTAGTTTATTTCAGTAATTCAATTCAAAAAGTGAAACTCATATATTTAATTTAGATGCGTTACACACAGAGTGATATATTTCCAGCCATTCTTTTTTTACTTTTAGATGATTATGGCTTATAGCTAGTGAAAACACAAAATTCAGTACCTCGGAAAATTAGAATATTACGTAAGACCAATAAAAAAAAAGGCATTTTTAATAAAGAAATGTTGGCTTACTGAAAAGTATAATAAAACCACGGTACAAGAATAAAACCGTTCAGTCTCTGTGATATTAAAATACACAAAACAGGGCTTAAAAATCAATAATGATAGACTCGTGGAAAAACCACTGAATAAAGAAAGTTAGTCAAGGTGATGTAAACAATCCAAAGTGCTGAATGTTGTCTTAGTAGTAATCCTAGCGTGCACCTTCCACCAGGGAGAAACAATAATCTCAATCCACTGCGTGATGCACTCTCCCCAAGGGGGTTAAACTCACCAGAAGATTAAAAAATCAGAGCCTTAAGCAGATACACCAGCCACTTTTCCACGGACCATCACCAGCAGGCGGGGACAGCAGGCACCTGAGCTCCACACAAGGTCATAAAAACAAGGAACAGCAATATAGTGTAATCCTGTTTAATATTCCCAAGTAGCTCATACACTGAAAGCCCCCTTAAACCTATCTACGTACATCAAATCACAAAAAATTTACATAAAAGTGACCCCAGAGGGCGCTATCACCAGATCCAGCCGTCCATGGAGAGCGTGTGAATCCTTGCAGACACTGCAGCAGCTTCCTAGTAGGAGAGCGGAGTGTGTGAAGCACACACGTCACTACCGGGTTAGCGGGGATGTTGTTGGTCACGCTTACTGAAAAGTATGTCCATGTAAAGTATAGTATGCACTATACCAATACTTGGTTCGGGCTCCTTTTGCATGAATTACTGCATCAATACAACGTGGCAGGGAGGCGATCAGCCTGTGGCACTGCTGAGGAGTTATGGAAGCCCAGGTTGCTTTGATAGCGGCCTTCAGGTCTGTTGTCTCATCTTCCTCTTGACAATGCCCCACAGGTTCTCTATGGGGTTTAGGTCAGGCAAAATTGCTGGCCTATCAAGCACAGAAATACCATGATCATTAAACCAGGTATTGGTACTTTTGGCAGTGTGGGCAGGTGCCAACTCCTGCTGGAAAATGAAATCAGCATCTCCATAAAGCTGGTCAGCAGAGGGAAGCATGAGGTGCTCTAAAACACAGTGGACCAACACCAGCAGATGACATGGCTCCCCAAATCATCACTGACTGGAAATTTCACACTGCACCTCATGCAACTTGGATTCTGTGCCTCTTCACTCTTCCTCCAGACTCTGGGACCTTGAATTCCAAATGAAATGCAAAATTTTACACAGTCCATGATACTGAATTAATTTTCCAGCAGGACTTGGCACCTGCCCACATTGCAAAAAATAACCAATATCTGATTTAGTGATCATGGTATTTCTGTACTTGATTGGCCAGCAATTTCGCCTGACCTAAACCCCATAAAGAACCTGTGGGGCATTGTCAAGAGGATGATGAGACACACCAGACCTAAAGGCCACTATCAAAGCAACCTGGGCTTCTATAACACCTCAGCAGTGCCACAGGCTGATCGCATCCATGCCACTCCGCATTGATGCAGTAATTCATGCAAAAGGAGCCCCGACCCAGTATTGGTATAGTGCATAATATATAGTACATATACATTGTCATGGATATGCAGTAATGTTTGTCTGTCAGCTTACCTTCCTCTCCATGTGTTCAACTTAGAGGCCAGACACTCTCACCTGGCTGCTTTAATAATCTCTCCTCCCAGCATGGCTCCATCCCAGGCCCTATCTGAGAACTCTATATTAACCTGTGCACTGCAAGTCTACCTTGCTAATCAACGTTGTTTGTTAAGCATTGTGTGTTTGGGTTCCTGCTTGCCGTGTGCTACGTCTGTCTCTGTGTTACCGATCTTGGCTTGTTCACGACTATCCCTGTCTGCTTGTGACCTTGACCTTTGGCTTGTCCTTTGTTTATCCTTGTCTGCTTGTCGCCCTGAATTTGGCTTATCCCCTCACTATCTCTTGTATCCTGAGCTGCGGCTTCCCCTCTATCCTCTATACTATGGATATGCAATTAGCGGACCTCCAGCTGTTGCAAAACTACAAGTCCCATCATGCCTCTGCCTCAGGGTGTCATGCTTGCTGCTGTCAGAGTTTCGCTATGCCTCATGGGACTTGTAGTTTGGCAACAGCTGGAGGTCCGCTAATTGCATATCCCTGCTCTATACCCTACGGAGCGTGAGCTAGGGACTCTGGGGGCCGCGACCTGGATCCAGTTGCAGCTCAGTCCATCCTCACCACTAGAGGCTCTGGTGAACACCTGCTGGATCTTAGACTCCGCACCCTGGGGAATCTTGGGCTCTAGCTTCCTGTGGGATCCCTGTTTGTGCTCCAGTGGACCTGCCTTCCTTAACCACCCAGTGTTCCATCCGCAGCAGTCAGCCATAGGGTTCAGTACCTTGTGGTGCACTCCTGACCTACGGTGTGCATCTGTCATCTGGCCTCAGGTGACCTGACATACATGCTTTTCAGTAAGCCAACATTTCTGTATTAAAAATCCTTTTTTTATTGGTCTTATGTAATATTGTAATTTTCCGAGATACTGAATTTTGAGTTTTCACTAGCTGTAAGCCATACTCGTCAGTTTCACTTTTTAAATGGAATTGCTGAAATTAACTTTTTTTTTTATGATATTCAAATTTTTGGAGATGCACATGTATATGTGAATTGTGTGTCCAATTTTTTGGACTATATGAAATTTCTCTGTTCTGAATGTATTGGGAAAAAAAATAAAAAATCTTTACAGTGGTCTCCATCATACCTTTTTTGCACGGAGAGACAAACCAGGATGTTTGCTAGCAAATAAACCTAACCTTAAGGCTGGCCATACATTGTACAGAATTTGTACAAATTATTTTTATAATCTCCTTTAGATTTACCTTCAACTAGGGCCTGCCTGGTTGGATGCAAATTGAAAATGTTGTTTAGGTTTGACCTCATTATATATGGTTTTTAATAAATCTTAAGGAAAATTGTACAAAAAAATTGTCTGTTTGGCCAGCTTAAATCTCATCCAAGCATTTCCTAGACTTAAATTAAGATGGCACCTCATCACAAAATCCTCAATGCATTTTGGAGGAATTGCACGGCTGCTATAGTATTATCTTTCGTTAATCCCTGGCCAGTATTACCTTGCATCTCTCCAAATTTTTTAACAATCTCAATCTTTCAACCCTCACAACAGAACATAACATGTGAAGCACATGGATATACCATTTACATATGAGGTGATTTTTGGCAATTATCCAATAACCTGAAACTGAATAAATCTCTTGTCTCACATGGATTTCCGAATAGATATTATATGAAATTCTCTGATATCTTCGTTCTCCATCTGGTTTCCTTTTTCAGCCCTCTTCCTGTTCAGCTCTTCTTCTTCATGTTAAATTGCTCTTCTGTAATGAACATTTAGAGAGTTTCTATTGGTGTAATTCGAAAGCCTAATAAAGACCCTTCTGATGTTTCCAACTACACACCTACAGTGCCTTGAAAAAGTATTCATACCCCTTGAAATTTTCCACATTTTGTCATGTTGCAACCCAAAACATAAATGTATTTTATTGAAATTTTGTGTGATGGACCCAACACATAATTGTGAAGTCGAAGGAAAATGATAAATGGTTTTCAAATATTTTTACAGATATCTGAAAAGTGTGGCGTGCTTTTGTATTCAGCCCCAATACTTTGTAGAACCACCTTTCGCTGCAATTACAGCTGCAAGTCTTTTTGAATATGTCTCTACCAGCTTTGCACGTCTAGAGAGTGACATTTTTACATAGTTACATAGTCAGGTTGAAAAAAGACACAAGTCTATCAAGTTTAACCGTAAAACCATTTTTGCCCATTCTTTTTTGCAAAATAGATCAAGCTCTGTCAGATTGGATGGAGAGTGTCTGTGAACAGCAATTTTCAAGTCTTACCACAGATTCTCAATTGGATTTAGGTCTGGACTTTGACTGGGCCATTCTAACACATGAATATGCTTTGATTTAAACCACTCCATTGTAGCTCTGGCTGTATGTTTAGGGTCGTTGTCTTGCTAGAAGGGGAACCTCCCCCCCAGTCTTACGTTATTTGCAGACTCGCATAGGTTTTCTTCTAAGATTGCCCTGTATTTGGCATCTATCTTCACATCAACTCTGACTATCTTCTCTGTCCCTGCTGAAGAAAAGTATTCCCACAACATGATGCTGCCACCACCATGTTTCACGGTGTGGATAGTGTGTTCAGGGTGATGTGCAGTGTTTTCCGCCACACATAGCGTTTTGCTTTTGGCCGAAAAGTTTAATTTTGGTCTCATCTGACCAGAGCACCTTCTTCCACATCTTTGCTGTGTCTCCATATGGCTTCTCGCAAACCACAAACAGGACTTTTTTTATTTATCAGACACAATTACAAGAGAGATAGAAAGGTACACAATACATCAGCAGGTATATATAGAGTCAAATATGTTTTTATTGCGTTTAACAGAATAAAATAATACAGATAACTTTCAGATGTCCACAACCTAGGGCAATATAATGCAGGTCACACTTTCTGCATATCGCAGGAAACATTTCCAACGTAAACACTAACCCACCACCGCCTTCAAGGAGCGGACGGTGATACTCTATACGAGGAGCAGTGAGGACCAATAAAATTGTATAGTATGACATCTAACTATGAAATAAAAAAATACAGACAGAGGGAGGGAGAAAGGGGGGAAGAGAACAACAGAGGGAAGAAAAAGAGGGGAATGAGAAGACGGAGAGAAAGGGGGGACTGAGCAGACCTCGGTGCTTCAAACCTGCATGATGGTATCAGGGTGGACGGTTGAGTTGACCCAGAGGTGTCAATAATGTTTTCAGGAAGTCCGAGGCAGAGTAGTCGATCCAAATGAGCCATAGGGTCTTAAATTTGTCGAAGGTGTCATTATCAAGGGCCAACATCTCTTCCATGCGCATGACGTAATTGACCGCGGAGACCCACAAGGTCAAGGGGGGGGGGGGGGTGGTAGTAGTTTTCCAGAATAGGGGATAAGATGTCTGGCGGCTGATGGGAAGAAGCGCAGTAAGGTGCGTTTCTGGGAGGCTATGGAGCCAGGAAGCATGGATAATAAAGCTATCTCTGGGGAGGGCGTCAAAGGCCAGTCGTATAGACTGCTGTATATGGCAAAAACCTGCTACCAGAGGGGCTGAATGGACTGACAGTCCCATCATGTATGGAGATAGCTTCCGTCTGCCGCGCCGCATCTCCAACACGAGGGAGGTAAGGACGGAAATATTTTATGTAGAGATTGAGGGTCCCTGTACCACCGGGAGATAAGAGGGGGATTGATCATGTATCAGTGCGTGTTGTAGCATGTACATGGTAGAGAGAAAAATGTCTGGGTGTTTCTGAGAGAGAGCACAGCTGTTCGTATCCCGTTAGGGATCTGTGAGTTTGGGAAGATGAGAAGAGGTCAGAACAAAAGGAGGATATGCGGAGGGCTGTGAGACAGTTGCCCTCGGCACTTGGCACTACATGAGCGCCTGTAGTGGGGTCTACAAATGAGCTCACTACTGGCCATGTGGGGGGGTAGGGGCCTATCGAGTTGGAGCCAATGCCTTGAGGCAGTGCAGGATGGTCAAATAAAGATGTGAGGGGCGAGGGATCTGAGGACAATAATGAGAGCATTCCTTTTTTGTACCATAGGTGTAGGGCAGCGATTGTCAACGGGAAGGTGGCGGGGAGAGTAAGTGTTGATGTTGCCCATAGCCCCAGAGTAGGGCCCGGAGGTCAAGGGTGGACAGGTCTTGTTTCACCATAGTGGATGCTTTGGGGAAGGGGCGAGGAAACCACTCCAGAACCCTAAATAGCAGAGCCGCCCTGTGATATAGCTCAACGTCAGGGAGGCCTACCCTGCCCTGGATTTTGGGGTACGTAAGCAGAGTGTGACGGATGCGAGACATGCCTTGGTGCCAGATGAAACGTATGGACATTGATCGCAGGGAGGTAAAAGAACGTTTAGGGACGGAGATAGGTACAGTTTGAAACAAATAAAGTAGTTTAGGGAGGGTGTCCATTTTCAATGTGTTAATGCGACCAAACCAGGGCAATGGGGAGGAGTTCCAGGCATCTAATTCCTTCCGAAGCCACCTCAGTAAAGGGAGATAATTGAGAGCGTAAAGCTTTGATAGATTAGAGGGGATCATTGTCCCCAAATAAGAGATGCCCTTGGAGCTCCATTGGAAGGGGAAGTTAGCCTGTACTCGGGTAAGGGTCGTGTGCGATAGGGATATATTAAGGGCTTCAGTTTTAGACATATTTAATTTAAAGTTGCTAAAGTCTCCAAACCTGCGGAATTCATGCATCAGGGAGGGGAGGGACGTGTGTGGTTGCTGAAGTGTGTGGGGAGTCTGTGATTGGGGGGATCAGTCTGTCATAGGGGGTCTGTGATTTGGGGGGTCAGTCTGTGATGGGGGTCTGTGATGGGTCAGGACCAGTTTGTGATGGGGTCTGTGATGGGTCGGGACCAGTTTGTGATGGGGGAGTCTGTGATGGGGGTCTGTAATTTGGGGGGTCAGTCTGTGATGGGGGTCTGTGATGGGTCGGGACCAGTTTGTGATGGGGGAGTCTGTGATGGGTCGGGACCAGTTTGTGATGGGGGGTCTGTGATGGGTCAGGTCAGTCTGTGATGGGGGGTCAGTCTGTATTGAGGGGTCTGTGATTTGGGGGGTTTGTGATGAGGCAAGGGGGGATGTGACGTAAGGAGGGGGCTGAGGACACTGATGTAAAAGGAGGTCTGTGATGTGATGTGAAGGGGGGGGGGGACTGAAGACACTGATGTAAAAGGGGGTCTGTGATTTCTGCACTAGCAAAACACACAGGTCTCTGCAAGGGCAATAGAAAACAATTGTTTTCTATGTGTCCTGTTCACACTGCAACAGCACCCCTGCGTGCTGAGCAGTGTGGTGCAAAATGCATACTCTTTCTATACACCGCAACTGAGCTGTGGTGCATAAAAATGAATGAGGGGACCATTATGTGACATCCCATTCAGCAATACCCAGAAGCTTGCAACCAAAGACGCTGTGTCTATAAAACAGGAGGCTCATGTTCCTAGCACTGGGCTCAGTGCTTTTTATGTAAGTGAGATATTTTTAAATAAATGTGAACGTTTTAAAGTGAAACAGAGAGCACTATGGTTGTCTTTATGTCTTACATGAATACTGCTGAGAATTAATGTTTGGAGGAGCATCGCCATTTGTTAATGATCATCTGAAGACAGGATTCATCTATAATTACACCCCTTCAAGGGGAATGTGTGTTTGGTCTTCTGTTAGCTCAGAGACCCAATTATTAAGGTGAGCGGCCTGTAAAGTTGGTGACGGGAACACATGTATAGAAGCACCATTGATATATTGTTTTCAAGCACTCTGATCACCTTTGAGGATCTTTCACTTCTAGCAACTTTTTCCTTTCATTGGTTATTATTCACACTGAATTTTGGGACATGATTCCTTGATCCTTTTTTGGACTTGGTTTAGAATTTATTAGCTATTTAGCGCTGCACTATTTTATTTGTATATGTTATTTGCAAGGAGTGTGATATATTGACCTTGAGTGCACAGCTGCTTTAGGGATCCCTTCTGGGGTTCCACATTTAGTTAGGTTTTGTTTTTTGCGCTGACTGAACCCACCATTTTTTCAGTATTCTTAGACACATCACACCACTAAAAATGCCCATTTTTTTTTAAAGAAATCTCAACAGACTTAGGCAAATGGTCTACCTCAACCTTGTCATTGTTTGGTAGGATTCACTCGGTTAAAATGTCATTCCCAGAATCCTGTATTATTTTAGGAGCCTTCCTTCAGCATTTTCCACAAGGACTTGCTAATGATTCAAAAATAAGTTCCTTCACTTCATATGGGACAATAAAAAAATGAGAATTAACAGGCTGTAACTATACACTCCTAAACCACGAGGGGGATCCCTAATCTTTTAGCTCATCACCAAGCGGTGCAATTAGCCCTGTTGGCACACGTTGCCATGATGGCACCCTCAATGGGTCTCAACAGAATCACTCTTGTGCTTAACAGGCTTGATTAGAACCCTGATGTGGATCTGGAACTGATTGCACCCTCCTATTCTGTGCCCTACTTTATCTTACACAATGGGGGTTATTTACTAAAACTGAACCTGGGGGAGTGGCTAGGCTTAGCATGTGAGAGAGAGACGCTGACTTCTTAAGCTCTGCCCAAGATCAGCTAAAGATTAGCTAATAAGTAGTATTGGAGGCATCTCTGATGTTTTTTTCCCCGTAGTATACCGCTTACCATTGAGCTATTAGCAGGGTCTGACAGTGAGCCGTTTGCGGTCAAACAACGAGATCCATCCTGTATCACTACTCGGCTACCAGAGCGGTTACTAGAGCGATGGGGAAGAGGCTTAAGGACGCTGGAGCTGGAGCAGGAGCAGGAAAAGACGGTGGAGCGAAGAGATACACCGAAGCGGAAAGAGGCTGGAACTGCAATGTCGGAGACTAGAGAAGGGATAGACTCGGGCTCACATGACATCGCCGTCGTACTCCCGCCCTGTATGCTGACTGTGGAGAAGGAGAAAGATAAGCACAGAGAAGCGGCGGCTGCTAAGCTTGAGTGCTTTGCATGGAGCTCCAGTAAGGACTTGGATTCTGGTAAGGATGCTCCTGCTATGCCTGGTATACCACCTGCTGGACTGGAGCCAATGATTCCGGAGGAGCCAGTGAGTGCACTAGTGAATGCAGCAGAGATTACAGCAGTATGTGAGGTAACAGAGGTAGTGGATGGGGGAAGGCAAGCAAAGGATTGTATGGCTATGGCTGCGAGAGGGGAGAGAGGTGGATGCTCTGCACTAGGTGCTTCTACCCAGGGTGATCTTTCCCAGCCTAGTATAGCTGCCTTAAAGATGTGTTCTTGGCTATACAGAACTGTAATCATACCCTAAATGCATTATCTACCCAGTTCAATTGCTTAAGGGAGGATGTTCCTGTTATGCACCTAGACATGCAGAAGGTACATCAGCGCTTGAGAATCAAGTTGCTACCATAGAAAAGGTGTCAGGATGTATGCAACAAGAACTAAAGGCAGTGGGGATTCAATCTACGCATCACGCTAATCGTATAGATGACATTG
Organism: Rana muscosa; assembly: GCA_029206835.1. Lineage (NCBI taxonomy): Eukaryota > Metazoa > Chordata > Amphibia > Anura > Ranidae > Rana > Rana muscosa. Next base: position 600,824,272 of record CM055116.1, on the reverse strand, counting down.
AAAATAGACTTAGAAGAAATAACATAAACATTCTTGGAATTATTTCTGCTAGACCACCTCCTCCAGGTAACCTTCCCCAACCGATCATCTTAAAAATGCTCCACTGTAGAAATGGAGACAAAATCCTTTTTTTAGCCTGAACTAAGGGCAATATCGAAGTTAATGGCTCCAAAGTCTTTCTTTCCAGACTTTTCTGTGGCAGTTCAAAAACAGAGAGCCCAGTTTTTAGATATTAAAAGGCGTCTTCGCACCCTTCAAATTCAATATGCTATGCTCTACCCTGCTAAGCTCCGTATTGTTGTTAATGGAGAAACTCTTTTTTTTGATGACCCCAAAGAGGCTGGATTAGCTGGTTTGATAGAAATGAGCAACACTTGATTTTTCCTGCTTCTAGCAAGAATGCTGTCTGATGGATTTATTTTTTCCCATCTCCTTTTTCTCTCTTTATCGTGTAACTAAACAGGTTCTGCTTGAATATATAGCTTACTGTATAGTTTAATATATAGATCTATATGCTATATAGTTTGCTATGATGGTGGATAGCTATGTACTGATTTATAGGCTTATTACTAATATTAGACTATATATAAAGTGAAAGATGGCTACTGAAATCTTAATATTATCATGGAATATAAGAGGCATTAAGGATCGCATTAAGAAGCGGGCTATGTTTGATACTCTCAATATAGAGTCAATATGCACCATCGATGGTCTGCCTGCAGGAAACGCATTTAACTCAGGATTCGGTTACTTTGTTGCAGAATAAAATGTACCCTACCCAATATCATGCTGTATATTCTACATATGCTAAAGGTACAAGTATATTAATTTCTTCTAAATTACAGTTTTCCTGCAGGCAAACTTTGCTGGATCCGCAGGGTAGATTTATTAAACTCTAAAATATTCTTTACACAATTCATATTGGGGTCTGTATATATCCCTCCACCTTATAATAGTGAGATAATACGTCAAATAGGCTTATTCTTGGTAGATAATCCAGAGATGCCACTGTTGATTGTGGGGGATTTCAATAGTGTTTGCAATCCTAGTAGAGATAGATATCCAGCAGGTGGATATTCTATTTTATAGGTATTTTAGAGAACTGGGTCTACAGGACATATGGCGCCTTAGAAACCCGTTGTCATATGCCTACTCGTGCTGTTCTAGTACCTACCAGACTTTATCGAGAATAGACTTGACGTGGGGCACGGACTCGGTTCTTCCATGGGTGTCTAACATACAATATGTGACCAGGGGCTTATCAGACGACTCCCCCATTTTAGTTACCTTAAAAAATATAAAACCTAGGATTAAGCCTAACTGGCGTGTCCCTGCTTTTTGGGTAAGAGTTGTCTCAGGGAGACTCAACGAGTCGGGCCATAAATTCGTTTTTCTGCATTAATGAGAAGTCTGCTTTACTTCAGGTGATTTGGGATACCATGAAAGCCTTTCTAAGGGGTGTCCTATTGAAGGCAATAATCGTTCGTAAAAAATCTAACTTAGTATGGGAGTCTTCGTTAGCAGCTGAGGTGCAGCAAAAGGAAGCTCAGTATATACAGGATCCTACCCCCTCAAACTGCTGTGCCTGGAAGAATGCACAATTAGTATATGGACGAACAACCTTGGATACGGCTGATCATGCTTCTTTTCTCTCCAGGTCTTGCGGTTTTGAAGAGGGTGAGAGACCGGGTCACATGCTAGCAGTATTAGCGAACTCTCAAGAAAATACACATTTTATTTCTGCTATTTGTACAGTAGGGGTGAGGTCACACATGATCAAAATTTAGTTATGAGCTCCTTTTTGCTCTTTTTATGGTAACTTATACCAGAGCAAAGTTAATTACCCGACGTTAAGGAATTTTTAGACCCCTTAAAACTGCCTTTTCTCTCCGCTATGGAGAGAGGGGAGCTTAATGCCCCTCTGACTCTGGAGGAGTTAGGAAGGGCAGTGGCAGAATCTCTAAATGGCAAAGCTCCAGGTCTAGACGTGTTACAGTCAGAAGTGTACAAACAATATGGGGATGTCTTGCTGCCAAAACGATTGAAGGTACTCAACCAGGCTTGGGAATCTTTCAAACTTTCAGACTCTATGAATGGTGCCTGCATCATTGTATTGCCAAAACCAGATAAGGATCTTCTGGCTCCGGAATCTTACCGCCCGATATCATTGTTGAATTTGGACGTTAAGATTCTGTCAAGGATTTTGGCATGAGATTGGGCAAGGTTATGCAGGAATTGATTCACCCAGATCAGTCTGGTTTAATACATACTAGGTCTACAGCGATCAATTTAAGGAGACTTTTTTTAAAACGTGCAGTTACCATCAGATAACCCTGGGGAAGAGAGCTATTCTGTCACTCGACGCTGCAAAGGCATTAGACAGCGTCGAGTGGGCATACTTGTGGGAGGTTTTGGACAGGTCTGGTCTGGGAGATAGATTTATGCTCTGGGTTAAGTTACTATTTTCTGCTCCAAGGGCTTGTATGTAAATTAATGGTTTAGTGACAGAATTTTTTTCGTTATCAAGGGGCACTCGGCCTTTGAAATGGTTTAAGAAAATAGATTTTTTTTTTTTAAAACTGTGGAAAGGAAAAAGCTCTAGGATCAAGCTCTCTACCCTTCAGTGTGCTAAGGAAGAGGGGGTTCTAGCGGTGCCGCAGCCAAGAATTTACTTTATAGCTTCCCAACTACAGCATTTTGCGGTGTGGGGGATGATAGATTGGAGAGATCCTATACAGGCTTTGCTTCTGAGCCACAGCCCGCATTATAACCTTATAGCCCAGCTAGATAGAATCAGGATCATTTGCACATGCTCACTTTAGCCCAACACTGGTACTTATGAACAAAGTATGGCAAGAAAATAAGGAGCATAATGAAATATGAAGGGGTGTCAGAATATTTACCATTATGGGGGAACAGGCACTATGAAGAACTTTGTAAATTGGAGGGGTTTGAGCATTGGCCCACTAAAGGAATACAATATATTTCTCAGCTTTATGCTCAAAATGTTATGCAGCCTTTTCAGGAATTACAGGAGTTTTATCAATTGCCTCGTAATAATTTCTATAACTATTTACAATTAAAACATGCAGTCCATTCACAGTTTAGAAGTGTCAGGATGAATATAAGATCTATGCCACTGCTATCCCTATTGGCAGGGGCTATGGGATAAAAAGGTCGGATTTTACTAGTCTATAGTCCACTTATGATGAAGTATCAAGATATTTTAGATAGCCCAGGTAGAAAGGGCTGGGAGTCATATCAAAGGAGGAGTGGCAAAATATTCTGAAGAGGGCCCCATCGATATCTGTATCATCTACACAATGCTTATCACAATTGTTTATTTTATATAGGACCCCGGAAAAGCTATATAAGTGGAGGAGGAGGGGAACCCCGGATTGCCCACGGTCTAAGCAATCTCCAGCTCACTTGCTCCATATGTTGTGGAAGTGCCCCAAACTGGTCAGATATTGGCGAGAGGTGGTGACCACAATTAATGGAGCCTATAGTACTCATATTGAAACGGATCCTAAGATCTGTTTACTGGGTTATTTTAACCACTTAAGCCCCGGACCATTTCGCTGGCCAAAGACCAGAGCACTTTTTGCGATTCGGCACTGCATCGATTTACCTGACAAATAAAATTGACGTCCTTTTTTCCCCACAAATAGAGCTTTCTTTTGGAGGTATTTGATCACCTCTGCGGTTTTTATTTTTTGCACTATAAACAAAAATAGATACTTTTTGCTATAATAAATATCCCCAAAAAATCTACGAAATTTTTCCACAGTTTAGGTCGATACGTATTCTTCTACATATTTCTGGTAAATAAGCGTATATTGATTGGTTTGCGCAAAAGTTATAGCATCTCCAAAATAGGGGATAGTTTTATGGCATTTTTTTTTTTATTTTTTTATTAGTAATGGCGGCGATCTGCGATTTTTATCGTGACTGTGACTTTATGGCAGACACATTGGACACTTTTGACACATTTTTGGGACCATTGTCATTCTTACAGCGATCAGTGCTATAAATATGCACTGATTACTGTGAAAATGACACTGGCAGTGAAGGGGTTAACCACTAGGTGGCGCTGATGGGGTTAAGTGTGTCCTAGGGAGTGATTCTAACTTAGGGGGCGTGGCTACGAGTGACACATCACTGATCGCTGCTCCCGATGAGAGGGAGCATACGATCCGTGACAGTGTCACTAGGCAGAACGGGGAGATGCTTGTTTACACTTGCCTCTCCCCGTTCTGCAGCTCTGTGACCCGATCGTGGGACACCGGCAGACATCGAGTCCGCGGGTCCCGCGGGCACGGTCACGGAGCTCACGGCAGGGGTGGGAATTTGAAGAATGGCGTCCTCAGGTAAATGATTCAATACTAATGGAACAACAGGTTTATCAGAATAGGGGTATAGGGGTACACCAGATATATTAGTTAAACTGTGATGACGTTGGTTAACAGCCCCAGGACTGGCTTTATTCTCCTTGGCCCCTCTTAGAATATCATAGAATGAACAACGAGGAAATTAATAGGTAAATAATGGCCGGATATGATGCCTTAAACCGCATGGGAGGATTAGTAGAGGTGGCCTGGAGGAGGGGGGGGGGGTGTGTGTGTTGGCAGTTTTTGTGGGTTTTGTTTTGTTTTGTTTTTGTTATATTGACATTCTGGAGATTTTCTGAAAAGAGATTTGGATTTAAAAATTTACTTTGCAGAATTATTGTTTTGTTTTGATGTGATGTTGGTATGTTGTATTGCTGTAAAAAAAAATCAATAAAAAGATGATAAAAAAAAAACTGAAGAGTATAAAAACAATTGCAGCTCTGCACAGTAACCAAGCATCTTCCATGTTTTATTGTCAAAGCACAATTGAACAAGCTGAATTAGGAGCTGATTGGTTACTATGCACAGCTGCACCAGATTCTTAGTGCACTCGCTTTAGTAAATCATCCCTAATGGCTGTTTGGAATAGGTAGAGGGCTAGGAAACAACTTTTTTTTCCCCCACGTCCCACTTGCTCCCCTACTGTAAAATCCTGGGATTACAACCTCACCTATTTAAATGGTAGGAAATTTTAGAGCTTCCCGAGGATTTGTGATTTCCTGTTCAGAAACGACATTCAAAGTCTGGAATACTACAAAGATAGATACCACCAAATTACTTATTTTCTAAGGTTAAGCTGAAGTATGCCCTGCACCCATTGTTGTTAACATTGTTTAAGTTCCCACACTTGTACCAAATGCTCTGGGGCTGTAGGGTCATTTTACCATATGGTCTGAGAATGCCCACCCATACGTACCTTTTGGTCCAAGGTCGCTCATTTTACCAGTAGGTTTCTTTAAGATTCCTAACATATGTAATCCTTTACGTTGCCTATTGGGCTATGTGGAGGATGACAGTCTACCTCAGTGTTTCTCAACTCCAGTCCTCAAGGCACCCCAACAGGTCATGTTTTCAGGCTCTCCATCATTTTGCACAGGTGATTTGATCCATTTCACTGCCTTTGTAATTACCACAGCTGTTTCATCTGAGGGAAATCCTAGAAAAATGACCTGTTGGGGCGCCTTGAGGACTGGAGTTGAGAAACACTGGTCTACCTAATGGGACAAAAACACTTTCACGCTTTCTGTTCTTTTCATGCCAAGAAATTAATAATGATGCACTGGAAGTCCAATGTCTCTCCCACTTTTATCTCCATGGCTTAATCTTGTTAATCAGGCGATTCCCATGTCCAAACTGACATACAAAGATCGGGGCTGCCCAAAGTAATTTGATAAGCAGACAAAACCTAGTGCTCATGAGCACGGCATATATCCTCAGGATCTTTTATGAACAGACCAGGTAAGTATTTAAAAAAATGTATTTATTGAAAAATATATATAATAATATGAGCAGTAGAAAGTTTAAATCAATTGTAGTACAAAAAGACAAGCATGACTGTAGTGGCACTCTAATGTGAAGGGCTAGTGCACGTAGCTGTAGAAGATGATGCCTGACATGTTTCAGACTCCTAGGTCCTTCTTTATAGGCTCAATGTCATCTAAAGCAGGGGTCTTAAACTGGCGGCCCTCCAGCTGTTGCGAAACTACACGTCCCATCATGCCTCTGTCTGTGGGAGTCATGCTTGTAACTGTCAGCCTTGCAATGCCTCATGGGACTTGTAGTTTTGCAGCAGCTGGAGGGCGACAGTTTGAGACCCCTGATCTAAAGCATACACGTTCTATGAAATAAACATATTTAAACATATTTAAACATTAGTACAGTAATACAACTTCATTGTTGATCAGTCTTTTCTTGGGATTGGATACACGCACTATTCTTAATTCTTTTGTTTATAAAGTAATTCTATCACGTCTGGTCCCCTTGGCTAGACTACAATTCGGTTATTCAGAACCTATGAAATTGCCCTCTTTAAAAAATTTGACCTGGAGGGGGATTGGGTTGTACAGAGATTTGAGGAGATTGGTCTCTTACATAATTCTTGCTGCTAGAACTGCGATAGTACGGAATTGGAACTGCTGATTGGTAGTGGTTTTTAACTGTGTCAAACAGAAACTGAATTGGATAATGAATAATGATAACCCTTCCTGCGCACATAATACTCAAACCAAATCTGACAATACATGGAACCTGTGAATACACTATCTAGCATTGGATTAGCGAGACCTGGGAGACTCCCTTTCTGGTTTCGCAATTTTTCTGTACCTTTTTCAAGTACTTCTGTCTTTGTCCTTTTTCTTTTTCCCCTTTCCCTTCTGTCTCATAAGAAGGGGTTGGCTTTATCGTTATCACTTTATTTCAGTATGCATATGTAGCGGATATTTGAATTACGTGAGGACTCTGGTGGTGTGAGGTTCCTTGGGGCCCCTGGGTGGCGCTGTTGCCTGGGGCCGGAGTTGAACTCACACCGCGAACCGTGCCTTTTTGTCCTCCCCTGGAGCTGGTACAGCGGGGCGGGGAACCCGCTGGGATGCAAAGGGAGAGGTCATAAAAGGGGTGGACGCCCTGTTTTGGGAGGAGAGTCGGAGGACGCGACCGCACCGAGGCACCTTTAGCTTGGGTGCTGGCGTTCCGGTGTTCCAGGCCTAGGCGCCCTTGGCTTAGCTGGAGCAGGGATGGAGTCCATCTCAGGCACCTTTAGCCTGGGGTGAGGTACTATGGCGGATGCCTGGGGCTCAGTACCTTCGACTAAGTTCCGCGAGGGTGGAGGAATCCGAGGGGGCCCTAACTCCTTGGGTGCCCATGTCTGAGTTCGTGAGGATTGGCGTGCAGTAACTTCTCTGAAGAGTCTGGCGCAGCATTGCTGGTGACAGAGAGGCCTCCATTTCTCCCTTGGACGGATTTCTTCCTCTGACAGGGGCAAAGTGAGCGAAGGTAAATTCACGTTCTATATTACCTAGTCAGTGGCAGTGACTATTCACCACTGGTGACAGCACAGTGGGCAGCAGCAAGAAGGGAAAGGATTGTGCCTCAATCTGTCTCCTCATTTTCTACTGGAGAAAGATTGTTTTATTGCTTGGCAAGAAGAAAAAAACTGAGTTGTACCTATTCACTGTGTGGAACTTGGGTTACTCAAGCAAAGGAGTCAGGGACGAAGGACTGGACTTGACTCTAGGACACCTACACAAAAGCCCAATCTCTGGCCTTCACCTCCCAGTTACGGAGGACATGGGCCGTGGTGTGTTTCTCTCTCTCTCCCAGGTACCCCTAGACAACAGCCATATAACCACCAAAGAAAGAGAGAGAGGTGAGGCCGCTACACATACATAGACACTTCACACACATTCTCAGTTTTGCTGCAGACTGTTTTGGTTAAAATTGGATATACGTTCCTTTTAGTTATGTGTCTTTTTGGAGTATTGTACCAGTTTTCACTCTCTGGTTGAAGTGTGTTGTATGGAACTGCTAACTACTTATTCCGCTGCAATACTTTGTTCCCTGGCAGCATTGTAATTGCTTTATTTATTTAACCATAAGTTGCATTATACATACCAAAACAAGAATGCTGCAAAAATAGTTACATCGGTATGCTGGCAACATACACAGCATTGTAATATCACTGTATATATTCTTTAAAGAGATTTGTTTTCTATGCCTATCTATTTTGTTGCTTGAAAAAATTAAACAGATTGTAACTTAAAGTGGTTGTATACCCACAAATATGAAATGCACCTACAGGTAAGCCTACATTAAGGCTTACCTATAGGTGCTTGCAATATCTCCGAGGTCTCAGAGATATTTGCAAAAAAGAGTGCACCGCTATCTACGGCGCATGCGCGCCGTAGATAACGGCGCAGTCGCACTGAGCGCAGAGGCTCTTTGAATGGCAGTCTGCCGGACACTGCCGGAATTCGCACATGCGCGGGGATCGTGCCGTTCCCCGCGCATGCGCGGGAGTGACGTCATCGCCGCTCCGACCAATCACAGCGCCGGGTATCATGGATGCGACGGAGGACGTGTCCGAGGACCGCTGCGGGGGCTTCGATCTAAGGTAAGTGATTGATAATGAGCTAGTATGCTAGTCATACTAGCTCATTATGACTTTGCCTTGCAGGTTCTGAAAAAAAAGTTTTGCGGTATACAACCGCTTTAACCACTTCAGCACCAGGCCTATTCTGGCACTTCTCTCCTTCATGTAAAAATCATATTTTTTTTGCTAGAAAATTAGTCAGAACCCCCAAACATTATATTTTTTTTTTTAGCAGACACCCTAGGGAATAAAATGGCGGTCATTACAACTTTTTATCTCGCACGGTATTTGCGCAATAATTTTTCAAACGCCTTTTTTGGGGAAAAAAACGGTTTTATGAATTAAAAAATAACAAAACAGTAAATTTAGCCCAATTTTTTTATATAATGTGAAAGATGATGTTACGCCGAGTAAATAGATACCTAACATGCCATGCTTTAAAATTGCGCACACTCATGGAATGGCGCCAAACTTCGGTACTTAAAGATCTCCATAGGCGACGCTTTAAATTACTATTTTCGAGTTAGAGGAGGTCTAGTGCTAGAATTGTTGCACATGCTCTAACATGGCGATACCTCACATGTGGGGTTTGAATGGCGTTTACATATGTGGGCGGGACTTACATACGTGTTCGCTTCTGAGCGCGAGCTACCTGGGACAGGGGCGTTTAAAAAAAAATTATTACATTTTTTTATATTTTACTTTATTTTATTATTTTTTTACATTTTTTTTTTGATCACTTTTATTCCTATTATAAGGAATGTAAACATCCCTTGTAATAGGAATCATTGTGACAGGTCATCTTTATGGAGAGATGCAGGGTCAGTAAGACCCCACATCTCTCCTCCAGGCTGGAAAGAATGAAATCGGGAAAAAAAATTCACCGATCTCATGCTGACAGCTGCGATTGCGGCTTTGTTTACTTCCGGGTACCCGGGCATGACGTCACAACGTCGCGCCTGGGCCTCCAACGGTCTGGTCACCGGAAATCTCTATTGTCGTGAGCCAGCGCCGGCCGATTCGTTCTTCGGGCCCCCGATGGCACGGGAGAGCCCGGAGAAGCACTGGATGGCGGCGGGAGGGGGGCGTCCCCTCCCGCCGCCTATAGGAAACGATCAAGCGGCGGAACCGCCACTATGATCGTTCTTATCATGCACAGAATCGCCGGCAGAAAAGAATATCTGAATGATGCCTGTAGCTGCAGGCATCATTCAGCTATCACCGCACAAAGTCGAGGACGTCATATGACGTCCTCGGTGTAGAAGTGGTTAAAATGCCTTTATGGGGTGGTTGTCGGTATGGGGAAATGGGAGTTTCTAGGCAGGCTGTATTTGCATGCAGACTGCCCAGGTAATGTCCACACATGAAGAAGGGAAGGAAAGAGTCAGATAATACTGGAAGTTAGGTTGTTCCATCTGACCTGCTGTATCTTTAAAGCACACTATGAGAAGTGCGCAGTGAAAGTCATACTGGAGTTCAGCTTGTTAAGTTGAAAATTGGATAGACTCAAATTTACAGTTAAATGAAGTAATAATGGTATGTAAATCTTGACATCTGGACTGTTTTTGTAAATCTGGGTCTATTTCTACTTGGTATTTGTACATAAAGACATAGTGAAATTTAAAAAGTATTGCAAGTCCATTTTGATAGTTCTTGAACTGATATATTGTTATGTGAATTATCTATTTATATTGCAAATAACATATTGTACATCACTTTTTGTATTTAGGTACATGTGCTCTCATGATTTACTGTTTAACATTTTTTTCTCTTTTTTCCAGAACACCATCCCTTCTACTGGTAATTTTTTTCCACTGTAAAATATTACATTGATTTATGATAAAAAAAAATAAGAATATGAACTTGGATACCAGGTACTAGACTTTAGGCTATAGTATATATGCACTTTCACTATGAATTATACACTTGTATTTGGCCATTCAGCATCTGCAAAAATACCAGAAAACGTGAAAAGCCTGGCACTGCTTCGACTTATAGTAAAATTGTATAGCCTTTATTGGTAATCCATCAAGATATTAACCACTTGCCAACCAGCTACCATCATTATAGGGTGGCAGTTCGGCACATTCCCGCAAATCGCCGTAGGTGTACGTCGGCTCCTTTGGGGAGCTGTAGCAGGCGTGCGTACCCGCTGTACAACGGGGGACCAGATGCGCATGGCCGGCGGGCGTGATGTCCGTCGGCCACCCGCTGCCGCGGGAACGAGAGCCAGAACGGGATCTGTCAATGTAAACAGACGGATCCCCGTTCTGACAGGGGAGTTAGAGAGAGAGATATGCTGTTCCTAGTGATTAGGAATAGCGATCTCTCTCCTCCTCCAGTCAGCCCAGCCCCCATACAGTTAGAAACACACCCAGGGAACACACTTAGCCCCTTGATTGCCCCCTAGTGTTAACCCCTTCTCTGCCAGTGACATTTATACAATAATCAGTGGCTATATTTAGCTCTGATCGCTGTATAAATGTCAATGGTCCCAAAAAAGTGTCAAGTGTCCGATCTGTAATGTCGCAGCCCTGAAAAAGTAAAAAATATTGTTTATTTTTCAAAATTGTCGCTTTTTTTGTTTGAAGCGCAAAAAATAAAAACTGCAGAGGTGATCAAATACCACCAAAATAAAGCTCTATTTGTGGGGGGGAAAAAGCAATTTTGTTTGGGTACAGTATTGCATGACCACGCAATTGTCCGTTAAAGCGACGCAGTGCCGTGTCGCAGAAAATGGCCTGGTCATTAAGAGGGACAATCTTCCGGTCTGTAAGTGGTTAAAGAATCCGTTAAACTGCAAGGGTTGCAAAAAATAGGATTTTTATAACAGCTTACCTGTAAAATCCTTTTCTTGGAAGTTCATCACTGGACACAGAGAACTCTAGTAATTACTATTTGGGTTATACGCCCAGCTTCAGGTGATGGACACTGGCATAATCAAGAAAGGAAGTCACCCCTCCTATATAACCCCTCCCATACAGGGAGTACCTCAATTTTTGTAGCAATGTAAATATCCCAATAAGAGGGGAGGGACCTCTGTGTCCCGTATTGTGCTTCCAAGAAAAGGATTTTACAGGTAAGCTGTTATAAAAATCCTATTTTCTTTATCGTACATCACGGGACACAGAGCACTATAGTAATTACTATATGGGATGTCCCAAAGCAATGCCATCTGAGGGGAGGCATCCTCTTGCTGACCTACATCCACCTGGTAGAAACTTGTGAATTTATGCACGGATGACCATGTTGCAGCCTTGTAAACCTGAGCCACAGAGGCTTGGTGACGCACTGACTGCCCTGGTAGAGTGCGCTCTAGGACGAAAGAGCTGAATCTTCCCCTTTAAATCATAAGCCTGAGTAATAACCTGACAAATCCATCTAGAAATGGTTGACTTTGACGCTGCCTGCCCCCTTCTGGGGCCTTCTGGCAACACACAGCGTCAGTTTTCCGTATCTGGGCAGTTGCTTCCAGATAGAAATTGACCGCTCTCCCTACATCTGGAGAGTGCATTAATTCGTCCTCTGCAGAACATGGTTCTGGAAAAAACGAAGGTAGGGAAATATCCTGGTTCATGTGAAACTGGATACTACCTTAGGCAAAAAAGATGGACGAGGACGTAATACCACCTTGTTCTTATGAACTACCAAGAATGGCTCTTTACAAGAGAAAGCTGCCAACTCAGAAACTCTTCTTGCAAGGGTGACCGCAACCAAAAATGCTAATTTCTTTGTCACAAGGACCAACAGAGCCTCACCCATTGGCTCAAAAGGAGGCTCCTGGAGGACCAACAGGACTAGATTCAAATCCCATGGGCACAGAGGCGATTTAATTGGCGGATTTATCCATGTTACCCCTTGTATAAAAGCCTGAACTAAGAAATGTAAGGCAAGCGGCCTCTGGAAAAAAACTGACAAGGCCAAGATCTGACCCTTGATAGTGCTCAAGGCTAGCTTCATCTCTACTCCTAACTGTAGGAAAGCGAGAATTCTCCCTATGTCATACTTGCGAGGGTGCCAACCCTTGTTTTCACACCAGGCCACATAGGCCTTCCAGACCCTATAATAAATGGCCCTGGAGGCCGGCTTCCTAGCATTCATCAGGGTAGTTACTACTGAGCCTGAAAGCCCCTGATTTTTTAGAACAAGGGTTTCAACAGCCAAACCGTCAAATTTAGTGTTTGTAAGGTAGGATGGAATACCGGCCCTTGTGAAAGCAGATCCGGACGGGACAAAGGAGTCCAAGGATCCCCTACTGCCATCCTCAAGATGTCCGCATACCAGGATCTCCTGGACCATGCTGGAGCAACTAGGATTACCAACTTTTGTTCCCCCTTGATTCTGCGTAGAAGACGCGGAAGCAATTGTACTGGAGGAAATGCATAAATCAGTGAGAACTGATCCCAAGGAGTTACTAAGGCATCCGTCCCGCACGCGAGCGGATCTCTTGTCCTTGACACAAAGCTGTCCAACTTTCTGTTGATCCTGGACGCCAAAAGGTCTACGTCCGGAGTACACCATTTCTGACATATGGCCAGAAAGACGTTGGGGTGCAAAGACCATTCCCCTGGAAGTAATTGTTGTCTGCTTAGGAAATCTGCCTGCCAATTTTGCACTCCTGGGATGAACACCGCAGACAGGCAAGGCACATGCAAACCAGCGCGGCTTTTGGTGCCGCCTTGGTGATTGATATAGGCCACTGCCGTGGTGTTGTCGGACTGGATCCTGACAGGATAGTCCTGTAAGCTGCCTGTCCAGGCCTTTAGGGCCAGACGTGCTGCCCGAATTTCTAGAATGTTGATGGGCAAGGTCTTCTCGGATTCCGACCACTTTCCCTGGATGGTAGTCCCCTCCAGGACTACTCCCCTGCCCAAGAGGCTGGCATCGGTCGTTACTATCCTCCAAGTAACTGGTATGAAGGTTTTCCCCTTCTGCAAATTCTTGGCTAGCAACCACCAATTGAGACTGTGGCACACGCTTGGAGTCAAGCACATTGGACAATCCAAATCCTGGCTTTTCCTGCTCCAAGCAGACAGGATACTGTTTTGCAACTGCCTTGAATGGAATTGAGCATAGGGAACCGCCTCGAATGAGGCTACCATCTTCCCTAACAACCTCATACAAAGGCGGATGGAGGGACTCTCCTTTGTCCTGACCGCATGAACCAGTTCTCTTATAGCGCAAACCTTTTCCTGGGATAAGAACACTTTTCTGTGGGTTGTGTCTATAACCAGACTCCAGCCTTTTTACTGGTTGTAATGATGACTTTTCTAGGTTGAGAATCCATCCTAGATGTTCCAGATACCTGACTGTGCTGACGACACTTTGGTCTAGCCCGGCTATGGACTGATATATCAGCAGCAGGTTGTCTAGGTATGCCACTACTGGTATACCTGGCCAAAAGTGGTGCCAGAACACCTGTGGTGCCGTGGCCAACCCGAAGGGCAAGGCCACAAACTGAAAATGCAGCTGTTTTACTGCAAATCGCAGGAATTTCTGATGAGCAGGGAAAATTGGCACATGGAGATATGCATCCTTGATGTCTATGGATGCTAGAAGTTTTTTCCTCTGAAGGGTGGCTACCACTGACTGAATTGATTCCATTAGAAACGAGCGGATGTTTAGAAACAGATTCAGACCTTTGAGATCTAGAATGGGTCTGACATCTCAGTTTGGTTTTGGCACTGTGAAGAGATTTGAATAAAACCCCATTCCCCGCTCTTCTAAGGGAGTCTCTATGATCACACCCTGGGATAGAAGACGGTCTAGTGCCTGAAATAAAGACCCCTTTTTTATTGGGACCTTGGGAACGCTCTATCTTAGGAAACTTTCGAAACTCCAGCTTGTATCCCAGAGATACTGTGGAGATTACCCATCCGTCCTGGATTTCCTCCTGCCAGACTTCTGAAAACTGCCAAAGCCTTCCCCCCACTCGATCGAGCTGGGGCACCCCTTCATAAGGAGACCTTGGTGCTCTGCTTTGCAGATTTCTGCCCCCAGGACTTTTTCTGGCCCTGAGCTTGGTTCTGAGGCCTTCCTCTTGGAGCTGAAGGCGGAGGCTGTCAAGACTGCCTGGAGGCTGTTGCCCCAGGTGATGGAGAAGCCAAACGCTTAAATGAAGGACGCCTACTCCTTCTTTTTACTAGAAGAAGGGTACTTTTTCCACCCGAGGTCTTCTGGATGTACTTATCCAAGTCATCCCTAAATAACCGTTCACCATGAAAGGGGAAACCAGTCAACAGCTTCTTACAAGGCAACTCTGCTGACCAATGCTTAAGCGAGAGAACCCTCTGCATGTGTACCAACATGAGGGCAAGAAGTGACGTCTGATGAATAGTCTTTAATGGCGTCAACCGCAAACAAAGGGCCCTAGGCAGATCTGCTAGGTCCGGGACCTCTTCCCCTTTGACGACCTGCTTCACCTTGTCGCTAAGGGATTGACAGACCCCGATTGCTGTGACTGCAGGTTGAGCTACAGCACCGGCCATAGAAAATGAGGCCTTAAGCAACGACTCTTTTATCCGCTGGATCTTTAAACACCTGAACATTGTCTACCGGACAAGTAAGGCTTTTATTCAGGGAAGAGACCACAGCATCTACTGCTGGTGCCTTCCATCTCTTGGAGAACTTCTCCTCCATAGGGTAAAGTTGAGAAAACCTCTTGGGAGGAATATAATGCCTATCTGGAGGATCCCAGTCAGCATAAATTAGCTGTTCCAGCAATGGATGCATAGGAAAAGCGTGCAAACCCTGAGGAGGCTTCAGAGAACCCAAAGAAGAAAAGGGGGCTTCAGTTGTCTCCTGCAAAGGGTAGCTTATATCCAAAACGCACCATCTCAGTTAGTGATTGGATTAAAAGTCTTTCAGACTGTGAAGCTGCAAAGGATTCCTCTGGGACTGAGTCCTCTAAAGAGGAACCATCCTCCTGAGCTTCCACAGGGTCCCCAAAGGGTACATCTGAGTCTCCTATGCACTCCTGATCCGCCGATGACGGACCTGGGACAGGAGAAGGGGACCTTTCGCGTTTCTTCCCAGTCTGGGAAAAGGACACGAACAGACTAGCTATCTTCCCCTCTAAAATACCAAAGCCGTAGCCAAGTCATCTTTAGTGACATACGCAGAGGCTGTAATGTTGGAGGTAGCCACAATGCCTGACAAGTCTACTGGCTCAGCCTGGTCAGCTGCTTCAGGTCTCTCAGGGGTGGGTGATACAGTGGAGGCACGACTAGGATTCCCAGGTTCTGACCGCGGTGCCCTTGCGCCCCTTCTACCTGTTTTTGTTCCTCTTACGGGAATACATAGTCCTAAGCACAAAGCAGAGGTTCGGTTATATGCATCTATTGCTGAGCTCAGTCTTAGCAATGGTTAATATGCCGCTTTCAATAGCTACAGCCAGATGCTAAATAGATGAGTCTTGAGAATGCCTGTAGCCAGCACAAAGCTTACATGCCCTTGGATAAGTGTCTGTGTTCCACCGTCAGCCACCGTTTTACTCTGACAGCTGAGCTTTTAAATAACAAGCCTGCTGGTCCGTGCCTGCGCCGTAGGACGCATGCATGCCGGAGGCGCCGAGTCCCGCCCCCCTCTTGTGACGTCATCTCCTTCACGAAGAAAGGAGAAAGGCTGTCTCGTGCGTGGCAGTCCCCTAAGGGAGACACGTTGGGAGGGGGGGGAGAAGGCTGCAGAGGGATCCCCATACTTTCTTGTTCGCCCAGCGTCCCCCCCCCTCCCTCCTTTCAGGTAGCTGACAACAGGGAAGGCAGAACTTCTTCAACAAGAGCTGCTGATACCCATAGGTAAGAGTGCGGCTGATAACACCTAGGTATGTGAGCTTTACACCCTCTAGTGAAAAAAACAGGTAAGACATCTATTTAAGAAAAAAAAGAAGTCCATAAAACAGGGATATGCAATTAGCGGACCTCCAGCTGTTGCAAAACTACAAGTCCCATCATGCCTCTGGGTGTCATGCTTGCTGCTGTCAGAGTCTCGCTATGCCTCATGGGACTTGTAGTTTGGCAACAGCTGGAGGTCCGCTAATTGCATATCCCTGCCATAGGATAAAAATCAGACGCTCGGTTGGCCAACAATCGTACTGTGTGTACGAGGCTTTAGGAATGTGAAGCTTTAAGCTGTGTGGATACAGGGAAACAAATGACATCATGAAACATAATAAAACTACATGATCAATTTGCATCTTGAGCAGGGGAAAAACACAAGGTACAGGTAGGAAGGATTATGTTATCTTTAAAGATGACAAGTGTTTTCAGCGGTTTTGATTGCAGTCCTAACAGCACATCCTAGTGGTGGCCAGTAGCAGCTTGTTGACATCAAAACAGGATGTAAACACAGATCAAGGCCACATTCTTGGAAACAGGGTTCATGTTCAGTCATTTTTAATGGGGAAACTGTCAATGTATCATTTTTAGAGAGAGTGCAACTATTATTTAATGGATAAGCAAAAGTGTAATTGTGAATGTTTCCTCATCTTCTCAACCCATCACTGCTGTTTTTATTAAATTCCAAACTTTCTCTCAAAGCACTAGTTTTGTGTGTTGTGTAGAATGTGCACAATATTATATAATGTGTTGATTATAGGTTTTAGTTCCTTTTTCATATCATTTCAATTACCATTATTTAATATTTAATAAACTGAGTTTTAAATGCAACTTCCTCTTTCTGCTTTTTCTTTTTTAGATTCAAGTGATGGCTATCCAAGGAAAAGGAAGTGGGTATTTTTTCAGATTTAACATTTTTGAATATTGTTAGAATGTTAAGTTTATTTTCATAGTTTTAATACACTTGTCTTTAGAAAGGTTTGGCTAATGTACCTTTAGTTATGTACAGTGCAGGCTGTAGTAGAGAATAAACAGAATGATATACCGTATAACCCGAGTTTTTCAGCCCATTTTTTAGGATGAAAAACTACCCCCTCGGCTTATACTGCAGCCGTACCTTTTCGTTAGTAAAACAGCGTGTGTCTGCCGCTGTATAATCCAGTCTATTCGGCCGTCCATTGTAAGACAGCCCCGCCTCCTCCTCGTCTGCGATAGGCGGAACACTGATACAGTTTCCCAGCATCGTATCAGTGTTCCTCTATCACAGATGGATGAGGAGGAGGAGGCGGGGCTTTCTTACAATGGGTGGCCGAATAGACTGGATTTTACAGTGGCAGACACACGCTGTTTTACTAATGAAAAGGTATGGCTGCATATGGATTACACAGCGGCAGACACGCTGTTTTACTGCTGACTGTGAGAGACTGCATATGTGGGCACAGTGAGAGACTGCATATGTGGGCACAGTGAGAGACTGCATATGGGCACAGTGAGAGACTGCATATGGGCACAGTGAGAGACTGCATATGGGCACAGTGAGAAACTGCATATGGGCACAGTGAGAGACTTCATATGGGCACAGTGAGAGACTGCATATGGGCACAGTGAGAGACTGCAAATGGGCACAGTAAGAGACTGCAACTGGGACCAGTGAGACTGCAACTGGGAACAGTGAGACTGCAACTGGGCACAATTAGACTGCAAATGGGCACATGAGGCTGCAGATGGGAATTGTTTACCCAGTAGCTTTGAATTGTTTACCCAGTAGCTGCTGCTTTTTCCCACCCTAGGCTTATACTCGAGTCAATATGTTTTCCCAGTTTTTTGTGGTAAAATTAGGTGCTTCGGCTTATATTCAAGTATATACGGTACTTTTCTTTTGTGCTTCCTATAGATGAGGCCCAGATAAAACTTCCATAAAATGAGTGAATGTCTACATACATTGTTCTTGCCTGCAGGGCAAAAATACCCATTCTTTGAGCCATGTAGGGTGTCTAGTTTGAATAGGGAGTGTGGGATTACCAGACGCTCCTACCTCTAATAGAATTACAGACCTGCTTTCTAAGTTTACTACTGAGCATTATCTATAAAGTTTGATGCCCAGAGGACTTGTGAAAGCCCCAGTTGATGATGATGGCAGGCTCTTCTCGAAATCACGTGTTTCAGTGAATGACAGGTTTCATGTGCCTGTACTCTCCTATTAAAATTAAAGTATTTTTGAGAACTTATTTTGCAAAATTATTGCAGTGTTTACCTTGAAGTAATTTTTATATGACTTTTTACATTTTTACAAAACAATGTAATTCTTTTAATGTGTTTTACAAGTGTGCGCTTCCATATTTTTGTTACATAGTAGGTGAGGTTGAAAAAAAGTCCATCAAGTTCAACCTATCACTGCTGTTTTTATAAAATTCCATACTTTCTCTCAAAGCTGTTGTGAATATTTATTATGAAAACCCACTATTATTTTAAAAGCAGAGGTTTGTAGATTAACCACTAGAGGGAGGTTTGTGGCTCAGTGCAGGTCTGTTTTTCACCTAGTAACTGTTGAGAAAAGATATATTAGCTACATTGTAACTACATTGTGCTTAAGGCACTGTGCTAAAAACTATTTGGTGGTGGTATAACCCAAATGTGCTGTAGCGATTGATCTTTGAGTTTGCTCCAGAATTTCAGCTGGGTGATCACTTTTCAAAAATCTGCTCTCCAGCCTTCTCCGCACCTGGAATACTTGGCTCTGATCCTGGATACATCCGAAGCAAAGGTCTTTCTTTCAGATAAGAAAATTCTCTCTTAGAGCTCACACTTGAGAATTTGGGTCAGAGAGACATCCCATAATGAGAGTCTCCACGAGAGTCGTAGGCCTCATGGGAGCCTACTCTCAGGCTGTACCATCTACCCATTTCATTTAAGATTTTTCCAGCACATCTAGTCAGCCTGGAGCAAGCATACTCCTTCTTTTGACCTACCCATGCTCCTATGCAGCCAAGCAAGTAATCCCTCCACTTGGTGGATCTTCAACCCAGCCTTAAAGGCCAAGTTCATCTTTAAAAATAAATAAATAATAAATGCACATATTTTTGCAGGTAAAAAAAAATGTGCATGTTCTTTTTCTGGAGCCTGCTGAGCATTGCACCAATGATCAGCAGATCGTGGATTTGATGTTAGACTCTTACAGAACCTCATTTTAGCTATCTGCCTGTACCTCCCATATGGACAGACAGTTACTGGTGAGCAGGAAGATTAATGAACTACGAGAGCAATCATCAGCACCCTTGCAGTTTATTAAGAACTAAAAGCCGTCTGCTGCAGTGGAAGATGGTAGTTATAGTTCATTCATTCACAGATCATTGTGAATGAATGATGCAGCCATGTGAGCCGAGCTGTGGACTTTTTAAATTGTGACAGTGGGTGCAAGAAGAAAATCCTGCGCCTGCTATTACAGTGGGGAATCAGAGGGGCACAGGCAGATGCCATGTCACACCCTAAATATGGGTGTAACCTTCACAAAAGGTAAGCTTTAACATTAGGGAACTCTTTCCTTCCTTATCACTGGAAAGTGGCCAATACATCATCAAAAGAGAAAGCATGATTCTTGTATCGAGCATCCAAAAGACATGCCAGCACAACATTTTTATTCTCTTCATGCTTCTCAAAGCATTTGGTGAGGCTGTCCCTCATGACCTGCCTGAATGTTTTAATGCCACTTGTGTTGGGTCCTTCATTCTCTTGAAGAAGCATCTTCAGCACTCTCACACATGGGATGACAGATGACACAGATGAGTCCTAATGACTCACCTCTAGTATCACTTCCTTTATTGGGAGGAGGGTCTCGATGACATTGGCTACAATGTCCCACTGATCAGCAGTAGGACAACTATATCCTCCATGTTAGCCTGAATAGATGCTCAGAGCTCGCTTCTGTTCCAGCATTCTTTGCAGCATGTGAAGTGTTGAATTCCAACGTGTTGGAACAGCCTGGATTGGGCTGTTTTTGGGTAGGCCAAGATCTGCCTGAATGCACCCCAGTCGCTGCTTGGCAAAGACTGAATGGTGGAAATGGCCTGCGCACCTCTTCAGCATGCCAATTATATCTATCTAAGCTCTCTGGCTTGACAGACCATCATTTACCACAAGTTGCAGGGTGTGTGCCATGCAACAGAGGTCGAACACTTCAGCAAGCCTCATTCCTTTCACCATGTTTGCGCCACTGTCACGAAGCACAAGCATCACTCAGTCTTTGTTTATTCCTTAGTCTTGAAGCATGCCTAGAAACATTTCTGTAATGTACTCCCCAATGTGGAATCCATGCATCAAATTTGTATTCAACACCAATTGCGGGGGGACCACTTTAAGGACCCAACACTTAAGGCATCAGGGGTTTCTTTCATGCTTTAGGCATACGTGTCTAGCAATAACATACTCAAATGGTAAGTCTCAATCTCATACAAATACTCCTGAAAAAGCTTACGCACAGGTCGGATGGTCTTGCCTATGTAAAAGGAATTACAGGAGCATGTGATGACATAAATAACCCCCATAGTGTCACAACTAGCACTCTGTCTACAACTCAGGTCCCTGCCTGTGGGAAGTTGGAGAGTGTCACCCTCAATAATATAAGGGCAGATTTCACAGCTGCCACAACATGTCATGCCCACACGTCTTGTGTGAGAGGGGGGTTTCCAAGATATGTCGCTGTGTACTAGGAGGTCATTCAAAGAACGAGCCCTCCTGTACACCAATTGAGGTTCACTGGAGACAAATTTGTTGACTGAAGAATCTTCCCTCAGAAGATGCCAATGTGCTGAACAAATGTGTTTAACACTATTGACCTTCTGAGTATACTGTAAGCTGAGAATAACAGGACCTGACTCTATTGCTTGTTCCTCTCTGTGTTGGAAGATTAAAGTGTGTCTCTCACTATCCCTGGCTCAGTTATAGGCTTTGGCCAACCATTATTGTAGCCTCTAGAGTGGAATCTCTCCCTCAAAACACAAGCCTCCTGTTCAAAGTCCCTTTCCTCCGTGCAATTGCGACGAGTTCTGAGATATTGTCCCACTGGGATATTTCTGATTAGAGTCTGTGGATGAAAGCTCTCTGCATGTGACAAACTGTTCACTGCAGTAGATTTCCTGAAAAGCCTAGTTCCCACATGTCCATCCTCATCGAGGCAGATCAATTAAGGTCACACTGTGTTCACTGGAGTCTCCTGTAAACTTGAGATTATATGGATTGTCACTCAAATACATCATAAACGTCTTGAGCTCAATGTCAGTGCCTGACCATAAGATGAGGACGTCATCGATGTACCTGTACTAGGATAATATCCTAGACAGGCACACTGACGATGCCCCCCTCCATCAAAAAGCCAACTCTCCCAGGTAAATGTTGGCATAATCCGGGGCACACTTGGTGCCCATGGCCGTGCCCTGCGCCTGACGGAAACACTTTCTGTCAAATCTAAATTTATTGCTCCTCAGGAGAAAGTCCAATAGTTCCACAAAAAAATGTATTGTGTTTTCTTTTGTCCAAAGGTCTACTGTCAAGAACTTTGTTTATGATCTGTAAACCCTTGTCATGTGGGATTGAGGAATACAGAGCCTCTATATCCAAGGTGACCAAGAGAGTACCCCTGGGTAGCTTCAAGTCATGTAGTAGTGTAAGTAAGAGAAGTGTCTTTTAGATAAGAAACTGGCACCAAAGGGTTGCAGAATCTTATCTATATATTCACGAATTCCCTTAGTGAGAGAACCAACCCCCAAAAAAATAGGACGGCCAGTGGGGTCGTCCACGACTTGTGGACCTGGGGGAGTGCATAGAACACTGGGATCCTAGGGAACTCTGCTTTGAGATATTCAACTGTCTCTTTGTCAATAAAACCGTTGCTGAATGTGCAGTTCAGTATGGACAGTAACCTGGCTTGGTCTCTTGTCTGATGGATGCTGGGAACGGGGGTGTACCACTGTCTGTTATTGAGTATCCGAAAACACATCTTTGGTACACCGCCCGATCCATCAGGACAATGTTCCCCCCTTGTCCGCAGCCTTAATAATCAGGTCCTTATTGGAGTTGTAGAGCCTGCAATGCAGATCTCTCCTCCTGTGTGAGGTTATACTGTTGGGAGTGTTCCCATCTTAGTTCTCTGAGTCACTGGTAACTGCTCTCACAAAGCAGGCTACACCAGAGACTGTGGACAAGGGGGGAAAAGTCCTAGAGCGATTTTATAGGCCTAAATCCCTCAGTTTCGTAACCGTAACAGAACCAGCCAAGGCACTGTCCATTTTGCCACATATTTCCAAAGCCAGACTCATCATGAGTTCAGCTGGATCTTCCTCAGTATCCTCATCTACGTCCACATGTCCCTCTTCTCAGAGATCTGTAAGATCTCAGAGTATAATATTCGCGTCTGGTTAGGCTAGACCAATCCCCCAAGGGCCCCAATGGAGCTGCCAAGCTTTTCCTATCATGTAAAACCTTAAAATTAAATTTTTTTTTGCAAAAAAGGTCTTTGATTATGTCAAATAGCCCCGCATAGTCAGGCAGAAAGTTGGGTCTCTAGCCAGAAACTTGGTCTGGGGTTCGGTCAATACATGCCTTCATGGGTTAATAACCTCCAGCACATCTTGTCGCCCCCCGTGTCACATATTTGTCCATTCCAAACTTTTTCATTACTGGAGTGTGTAGTGTCTGTATGCTGTGGGAGGCTTGGGGTGTGGAGTAGGGAGTTGTGTACATCCACCATAATGGCCGACTGCAGGAAACAACCGCCGGCGTCCCCTCCTGACCAGGACTGTCAACTTGCATGCATACTCTGGATATCAAATTATGGTTTGCAACAGTGAGAGGGAGGTTAGAGGACATTGTTTTGCATTCAATTCTCTGGCGTTTCATGCCACATACATACTGTACCTTTCAATTACATATACCTCCTCTAGACCAGTGTTTCTCAACTCCAGTCCTCAGGGCGCACCAACAGGTCATGTTTTTGGGATTTCCATTGATTTGCACAGGTGATTTGAGCAGTTTCACTGCCTTAGTAATTACCACAGCTGTTTCATCTGCAGGAAATACCAAAAACATGACTTGTTGGTGTGCCTTGAGGACTGGAGTTGAGAAACACTGCTCTAGACCACTGTTGACCCAGGGAGCCATCCCTTCCCCTTTCATATCTCAGAAATTCCCCTTTTTGGATACATCAAGGAATTAACACCTTACCACAATATGCCAGCTTTCCTCTTTGCCAGTATCCAAGCCTGATCTTCCTAGGGTCCATTTCCCGTTGGGAGTCAACTTGGCTCCACATCCTATTCACATGCATGTAATTCCTATGTTTCACTTTGTCATTGCTGCTCAGGATTGAAGATATTGTACTTTTACATTCATCGCTATATATATATATATATATTACTGTCACTGTATAGGGGCAAGAATGGTGGACATTGATTGAGTTTTTTTATCACAGTATGATTGACACATTGTGAATGATTCAGTTTTTATTACTGGCTATTTCATTTATGCGTTTAACTTTTTGTACTTGCACTGTGGGCTGTGTATTTCCTTTCCTCTTTTCTTTATCCCCTTTGTCATTGGAGTTGGTTGAGCCTAAACAGGGTTTTTATTATGAGTTTTTGATGATATGATACCGAGAGCTCCCACTCCAATCCTTTTCCCCCTCTCTCCCCCTTTTGCAGTTTCAATCGTATAGGGGTTTATTTATATATATATATATATATATATATATATATATATATATATATATATATATATATATATAGTCATAGCTGGCATTATCAGGGATTTGCACCTTGAGGAATCCTTCTTTTTAGTTATCAATATCCTAAAGCTAGCTAATGCATTTCAGGGGACATGCCCCTTCCTCAGAACAAGGCTGGTATGTTCATCTTCTTAATTTCCTTATATCAAAAGAGCTATTCATGCTCCCTATCAGGAAAGAGGGGTTACAGAACACATGTGTCATGGTGTGTACTTGCCCATATTGGCTTTGTTTCAATATGGGCAAAACTTAATATATGCCCAAGACCATCCTTTCTTCCTAAGGTGGTGTCAGTCTTCCTCCTCAATGAGGACATATTCCTACCATCCTTATGCCTTGCTCAAAAGCAATAGGGAAATATCTCTTCATTGCTTGGACAATATTGGAGCCTTTAAAGTCTACTTCAAAGCAACAGCTTTGATCAGGAATACAGTTTCCTTATTTTTTAGATTCCAAAGGACACCCTGCTTCCAGGTCCACCATTGCTCGATTTAATAAGAAATCTGATAACTAGTGCTTACGTCCTCAAGGACAAATCTCCTCCTAAGCTTTTACGCCCACATTCCATCATATCAGTAGGAGTTGGGATTTGTGGCAACAGGCCTCAGTAGCCCAGCTTTGTAAGGGTGCCACCTGGTCCTCTGTTCATACCTTTTCAAATTTCAAACAGGTGAACGTTCAGTCTTTGGCAGATGCAGCTTTCCGACGCATGATTCTTGCAGTGACACTCTGAAGTTGGGTCCTTTTGGCCCTTATTGTTGTTAGGCCTGTTGGCACAGTTCTGTTTGCCTAGTTGTTGTCCAACCTTCTTATTTATCTATTAATACTTTGCCTGTGTCCTGTGGTGTATGATTAGGATGAGAGGAATTTTTAATTACCTGTAAATTCCATATCTTGGAGTACAGTACAGGACACAGTTCACCCTCTCTTCCATTCCTTGGTTACTCTACATTGGTTGCTTTAATACTTAAGAATCACATAGTGAGGTAGGGTTATAGGGGAGGCATCAAGGAGTCATGTCCTTGAAAGCTTTGTTAGTATCAATCACCTAAAGGTACAAGCCTAGAACTTGGGGTCTATGAATACATTGCCTGTGTCCTGTACTCCAGGTTATAGAATTTACACATATGGAAAAAAAAAATCCTTTATTTTTATTCTTTCTAGCAAGTACTAGATATATAAAATGTTGTAATTAATAACTAATTTACCTTTCAGGGGCTCCATTACCAATGACAAGCAGTCAGAAGCAGAGCTTGATGCAGTGTTACAGCATCATCACAACATGCAAGAAAAGTTAGCAGAAGAGATGCTGCGCCTGACCCAGAATCTTAAAAGCAACACATTAGCAGCACAAAATGTCATTAAACAGGACAACCAGGTACAGTGGGGACATAACCATTGCAGTAAATGTAATTTTTGGAATTTGCTACTACTTGACTGTACAGTTATTTCATTTAATTCACCATGTACAGGGACATGGTTTGTTCTACACTACTGTGGTTTATTCTTGTTCCACATTTACTGTGTTGTTACTCATGTTTTATTTTTATGCTTGTGTAGCGCACACACACTTCTCCTTGTCTGCTTCGGCTCCTCTTAGGAGAAAGGGGCACACCGCACCACAAGCCCATACCCTCCTGCGCTAAGTGGTTAGGCAGTGTTGTTTTTGGGCCTTGTCTGCAGCCGGAGCATAAAGTCCTCCTGAGAATGATTCTCACCTCTACAGTGTGTAGATGCAAGTCCTTGACTTCCCCAGGAACGTAAATGTCCACACCAGCTGAAAGTCCAACTCAATCTTTATTTTCCACTTGCACAACACATATTCTCTTGGATAGACGAAAGGTTGGAGCAAAGACACAGGACAGCTTTAAGGTGTGGAGGAGGTCCAGGCACAAACGTAGCTCAAACTTATAGGACTGTTCAGATTCTCAAACAATTTTGGCGCATGGTCTCTGCCACAGACTATGAGGTTGGTCTCTGCCACAGACCTGGTGAAAAGGGTCACTACCACTGACCTGGTGAATAGGGTCACTACCACTGACCTGGTGAATAGGGTCACTAACACTGACCTGGCAAACAGGGTCACTACCACTGACCTGGCAAACAGGGTCACTACCACTGACCTGGCAAACAGGGTCACTGCCACTGACCTGGCAAACAGGGTCACTGCCACTGACCTGGTGAATAGGGTCACTGCCACTGACCGGGTGAATATGGTCACTGCCACTGACCTGGTGAATATTGATTTCCTTCCTAGGACATAGCCCCTTTCAGGGAGAAGACATCCCCCCAGAGAGTCAAAAGACCCCTTCCTTCACCGTGTCCACAGCAGCGGTCCCTCGGAACAGGTCCTCCCTTCTCTTAGGGTGCGGGTCCCCTCGCAAGGCGGCACCCTGGACTCCTCAATCCCTTGCGGACCCCAGCCGAAGGCTGCTGGGCTCCAGGCCGTTACTGCAACTCCTGGGCCTCCATGCCCAGGCGAACAGGAGCGGTGAGGTAGTACCTCACCCCAGGCTAAAGGTGCCTGAGGTGGAACCGGAACAAGGCCTCCGGGCCTAGGGCACCCGGAGATGACGAACCACAAACACACCCAGGCTGAAGGTGCCTGGGCATGGACGGACGAAGACCCCGTCTCAGAAGATGGCCGCCCCTTTTATACCCTCTCCCGGCATGCACAGCAGGTTCCCCGCCCAACTGTACGACTGCCGAGAGGGGACACAAAAGGCACAGCACTGCGCTTGCAGTTCAACCCTGGCCCAGAATGGCAGCGACACCCACCGGCCACAGGGAACACATCACCAGCATTAGCCCCTGAGAACAAAAATGGTCCATGAATCCTATCAATTTAATGTGTCTGAGCCTGGTTACCACTCAGACACTTCCCTTAAATTGAACACCCCGCTACACTTGAAAAAGTAAACTAGTATTCCACTTTGCTAAATGCATAACCGCTTCATTGGGGGAGCTAGTCTGTTTGTTTTTTTATTGTCTGAAGCTGCTCCTTTCCCACAGCAACTGACTCAAATCAGTGACTTTTTGCTTCACTTCTTTCAGACACTCTCTCAGTCTCTGAAGTTAGCAGACCAGAACTTTGAAAAACTAAAGACTGAATCAGACCGCCTCGAGCAACACGCCAAGAAGTCTGTCAACTGGATCCTATGGATCATGCTAATCTTTGTCTGTTTCACCTTTATCAGTATGATCCTCTTCATCAGAATATTCCCCCGTCTCCGATAACCAATATCATCATACTTCAACCATGTTCTCTCTATAATAAAAGATGTATTAAAAAAGCAATAGACTGGATATGTACACCAAATATAAGCCCTCAAAGAGCTGTTGATGTGTTGTAAGCTTCAGCTTGTTACTTCAGCATATTAGGCCTCATTGTTTCATGGATACAAAAGAAAAGGTTAGTTTATTTTTGGAAAATTGCTTCATGAATACAATGAATATTTTTTTTTACTTTCCTGTCGTCATATGTCATATCTGTCGCATTGTGCCATAATAGTTTTAAACCTGAGCTCTGGGCAGATAAAAGACACAAATGCAGCTCTATAATCATTAAGACATTATAGGCATATTTTTAATAAATACAAGCAGTGTAAGTACCTGAATTTGACTTTTACAGTCTGCTGTACAGCACAGTTCAGAAGGGGAAGGAAAGAGCAGAGTGAAAGAAAGATGATCATCCGTATGCTGCATCTTCTTTAGTGTCCAATCAGAGGTTGGGAAGGAAACTTGTCAGTTAAGATTAAACTGCAGCAGGGATAGACTAGGTTTGCTCCCCTGCCAGACAGGGCTGATGTTTACTGGATGGGTGGAAATACAAATCGTTCGGCAAGTAAAATAAATATATGTGTATTTTCTTTGAGGTTTATTGGCATATAGGTGAATACAGACAGGATGGTTTTGACATTGTCCATTGTGGAGGAAAGAGGAAATAAGACATTTTCACTTTGTTTCCAACATAATGATGCCTGCAATTTTGACTGCATTGATTAATGTATAAACTGTAAAAAAAAACAGACCTATTCTATGCATGTTTTATCATAAACTAGTGAGTGAATTCATCAAATTGTAGAGTGTGCACTGCGTTGCAGTTAATTTTTTTTCAAACTGATCAGTCTGCTTAAATTATTTTTTTCTGTTCCAGGTTATAGATATGAAAGAGTATTATGTCCCAAAAGGTGGGACTGTACCACGGGTTGAGTTTTTTGCTAATGTAGGTTCTACAGGGCAGAACTTGGCTTGTCTGTGCAGAGCTGCTTTTGGAAAAATATTCTATATTTAGTGTCAGTAGCGGGTGCATGTTAGCATGCTAAGACCGTTTCTATTGAATTGTATATTTCTCTTTTCCTTCATTGAAGGACACAGCTCTGCTTTATATAATCACCAACTGGGTATATTGTGACCTGCAGGAGTAGGACACTAGATACACTAAAATACAAAGAACAGCCAAGACGGCGGCTCCTGCTGGTAGCCAGAGCCCATCCACAAAGGTCTCAGTTATTAGATTGTAAAGTTTCATTTAAATAAAAATAACAAACATGTTATACTTACCTGCTCTGTGCAGTGGATTTGCACAGGGCAGCCTGGATCCTCCTCTTCTCTGGTCCCTCTTTGCTGCTCCTGGTCCCTCCCTCCTGTTGAGTGCCCCCACAGCAAGTAGCTTGCTATGGGGGCACCCGAGCCGAGCTGCAGCTTTGTGTGTCCATTCAGACATGGAGCTGCGGTTCGGCCCTGCCCCCTCACTCTCCTGATTGGCTAAGAGACTTTGACAGCAGCGGGAGCCAATGTATCCGCTGCTGTGTCTCAGCCAAACAGGAGGGAAAGTACTGGATGGTCGAGGGACTCGTGAACATGGCTTGATAGAGATGGGGCTCAGGTAAGTATGAGGGGGTCTGCTGCACACTCAAGGCTTATTATCTTAATGCATAGAATGCATTAAGATAAAAAAAAAACTCCTGCCTTTATAAGCCCTTTAAGGAGTTAGGATGTAGATTTTTCCTCCTAGAATTCCTGTATTCCCCTTATTTATTTATTTTTACTTCCAGTAAGTCTCAGGCTTTGTAACTGCCTGGATGGTATAGATTCTGGTAATCCCCAGAGTTGCAGTCATTAAGTGCATGCCGTTCCTAGGCTCAGGCAAGTTCAGCTGCAGCAGCCCAGTTTTGTTTTATGAGAAGCTTGTTTGGGTTTCTTGGGGCGCATATGACTGGGCAGTCAGTGATTAGCTAAAGCTGTCTCCTCCAATATACAAAATTGGAATTTTTGTTTTTATACTCACTATAAAATAATCTTCTCGCTGTTCATTGAAGGACACAACACATATCCTTCTGGCCTGCTTGGGCCCGTATGTGTGAATACTTTTGATCCTGTTATTTGTACTGCTTTTGCCATGTAATTTAGTTGTCCACAGCTGTGGAGGAGGTTTTGGCCACTTCTTCTGCAGGTGCTGATATACCCAATCTTGCGTGATTCTAATAGTTGTGATATAAAAAAAAAAACATGTTATACTTGCCTGCCCTGTGTAATGGTTTTGCACAGAGCAGCCCCAATCCTATTCTTTTTGGATCCCCCACTGGCGCTCCTGGCTCCTCCCTGCTGAGTGGTGTCAATGGTACGCCTCTTGCTGTGGGGGCATTTGCGCAGACTCACTCCCAGTCATGTCCAGTGGCTTGGCCCCACACTGTCTCTCCTCATTGGCTCACTGGCTGTGATTGACAATGGCTCCTGCTGCTGTGTGAGCCAATAAGGAGGAAGATACCCGGTGAGCCGCTGCTCTCATGCACATTGCTGGATCCAGATGGGACTCGAATAAGTATAAGGGGGCTGCACCCAGAGGTTTGTTTTACCTTAATGCATAGAATGCATTACGGGAAAACATTTTCTGCCTTTACTTTAAGGTTGCAATTGGAATTCATTTGAAGTGCTTCTGATCGGCATCTTACCTCCTAAGATGCTTTAAGCTGCTTTTGCATTCCTATTGACGTGAGAGAAAAGCAGCTCTGACATGAACAACAGTTGATGTACACAAGCCCTACGGCTGTTCAAAGAAAGGACAATTTTTCATTGGAGTTGAAGAGTAATAGAAATAATCTCCAGTGGCTGTGTAACAGACCGATATCTGACAAAATGACCTGTTGGAAAACCATAAACTGTTTTTATTTAACCCTTGGCTGTTATTGCCAATTGCAATGTACATCTATAATCGCACAACAGAGAATACACTTGTATAAAAAAATGTATTACACCTGCCTCCCCCACAACTGCTCTATAAGTGTTAAAGCTGATCTCCAGGTAAGAGACTGTGTCTTGCCATGGCATTGCTACAAAGATCCAAATGAACAGGGGGCCTAGGTCTATCCAACGTATTCCAATACTACCAGATGATTGCACTGCAGTGTGTTCTCAACTGGAGGTTCCACTCTGCCCTTAAGCTCTACGTTCCCCTGGAAAATACTATGGCAGGTTGAGACTTGTCATATACGCCTTGGGTTCCCCCGGGGGACAGGGGTTTCTCATACTGGGTGTCCCCATTAACTGTTTACGCTCTGAGGGTCTGGGATAGCTTAAAATGGCCATTTGGCACTGGTACCACAGATGTCTCTGTTAGCACCCGTGGGGTGTTATCCATGGTTTCCCCCTGGGGAGCGACTGTCCTTCCTTGGAACTTGGGCGAATGATGGGATTGTCAGTCTGGTGCGCTTTGTAGAGGACCATACACTGGTTCCACTTACCACCCTTAGGGAACGATATGGTAGCTTTCCCTTCGATTTCTGGAGGTATTGTCAACTAGCAGATTTCATAGCCATATGACACAGGAATTCACAGATTAGGTCTAAGCTCACTGAATTTGAACGCCTATGGGCGGCTAGTGACCCTCTACCCCACATGATTTCAGTCCTCTACAAGATGTTGGAGGCTGCTAAATCTAGCCCCAAGCCCCTTTCTTTTTTTTTTTAAAGAATGGGAGCGTGACCTCCAGTGCAAATTCACTGATGAGCAGTTGCATCACCTATACCGCCTGACCCACTTGAGTTCTGTGGACTCCAAGACCCAAGAGAATAATTACAAGCTTTTATCGAGGTGGTATGGGGTACCCTAATCCCTGGCTAGTATTTATCCCCCCACCTCTGACCGGTGTTGGAGAGGATGTGGAGCGAAGGGAACTCTTCTACATATATGGTGGGAGTGCCCACTATTAACTCCTTTTTGGTCAACGGTTAGTAAGCGCATATCAGGTGGTCTAGGTATAGATCTCCCAGCCTCGCCAAAACACTTTTTGCTCCACATCCCCCCATGCCTATTTCTCTCTACAAATGCAGTGCTCTCCCCCACCTCCTCAATGCCGCTAAACGTCTCATACCAGTACACTGGGAAGACCCGCAAATTCCAAGCGAGCTTGACTGGGTTGGGGAGGTGAGGGAGATCATGGAGGCAGAGAATTGGCTTGCTACTTGTAAAGACACTCGAACGATTTGAACTTACTTGTGCAGCCTGGAAAGACCACGTACATGACACGATCCCAGTTTCATCTAACTTAGACGTTGCTTTATTGGCCTTGGTGGATTCTTCTTTTAAGAGACTTGTCCAAACGAACCAACATCCAACGGTTGACAGCCCTATATAGGTTGTGTCTAATCAGCCAACGAACCAGGTGAGAACTTTTCTGTACCTTTTTTGGTACATTAAAATTTTTGTTTTTGATATCTGAGGAGTTACCCAATTCCTGACAATCCATGGTATCTCAAGATTTCTTATGTTACAAATGTACTTTGAGACTTGTATGCATTATCTTTTGACTCTAGCTGTGATTGGAATCTCCCTACTCTCTCCCTGTTTGGGAGGGAGGTTTACCCACATGGACCAAATGTCCAGGACAAGGGAGGTACCCCTGTTAATACAGCATGTTGATATGTCTCACTGTCTCTACTATTGTTTTCATTAGGACCATGACAGATGTAACCCTCTTAATCCCCCTCCGCCTTTTTTTTTCTTTCCCTCTCTTCTCCCTTTTTTTTCCTGTGTTGCCTTTGTTGCAATGTCAAAATGTAAACTAAATAAAGATAGTTATATGTGTGTGTATGTATGTGTGTGTATATATACATGTGTGTGTGTGTGTGTGTGTGTATATATAGATATAGAGAGAGAGAGAGAGAGTAGTGTAATGTTCGGGGAACCAGCTAGATCGCAGGACACAGGCTTTTCAAACAAAAGGACGTTTATTTAAACTTAAATAGCTTCACAGCAGCAAAACAAAAGAAATGACAGTCTTACCGACTTGTAGAGTTTATAACTGCTGTCGCAGTTATACAGTCCTTCCTTGGTGTTGCAGGTAAGTTTCCCAGATAGCAGGCTTCCATGCAGGCCACTGCCATGTACATTCACAGCTTCCCAGAGCTTTTCACAGCCTCCACAGCTTTTGCAGTGTCCACCATTCACCATGCAGACTTCACTACACTCCTTCTCTCTCTAACCTACAACTTTCTGTCTCTCTTAAACCACTTCCTTGGACAGGTGTGTTAACCATTGCTGTTCCCTTAAAGGAACCACAGCCCAAACAGAGGGGAAATATAGCGTCCTTCCAGGACCCAGCCACGGCGTCCTGTACATATCCCCCCCCTGTGCCCCAACGCCAAGGAGGTGGAGGCAACAGTGGAGCTAAAACAATGGACTCGGGAGAGGGCATCTGCATTTTGATGCAGTCTCCCGGGCCTATGCTCCACTACAAATTTAAATTCCTGGAGCGCCAGGAACCAACGTGTAATTCTGGCATTAGTCCCTTTACCTTGCCTCATCCATGTTAAAGGGGCATGGTCAGAAATTAACCTAAACTTCCTTCCCAAGAGGTAATATCTGAGGGATTCCAGAGCCCACTTAATGGCCAGACATTCTCGTTCAACTATAGCGTAGTTTTTCTCCGCTGGTGTCAACTTCCTACTGAGGAAGACTACTGGGTGCTCCTCAACATGAACAACCTGTGACAACACAGCTCCCAATCCTACATCGGAAGCATCAGTCTGGACAACAAACTCGTTTGAAAAATTGGGTGCTATCAGGACAGGGTGTTGGCACAGTGCTGACTTGAGCTCCAAAAAAGCCTTTTCAGCATCTGCATTCCATTCCACCATGACCGATTTCCGTCCCTTAGTCAGATCGGTCAATGGAGCCGCCAATGTGGCAAAGTTGGGTACGAATCTCCTGTAGTATCCCACCATGCCCAGGAATGCACGTACCTGCTTTTTTGTGAGGGGGCGGGGCCAATTCTGTATAGCCTCTACCTTGTTAACCTGAGGTTTCACCACCCCTCTACCTACAATATAGCCCAGGTATTTCACCTCCTCCATTCCCAAAGCACATTTTTCAGGGTTTATTGTAAACCCCTCCTTCCAAAGAGAGTCCAGTACTGCCTGGACTTTGGGCAAGTGTGATTCCCAGTCTCTGCTAAAAATGACTATGTCGTCCAAGTACACTGAGGCATACTCCCGGTGAGGTCGTAAAATCCTATCCATTGCTCGCTGGAAAGTGGCTGGAGCAGTTTGTAGTCCAAAAGGCATTCTTTTGTACTGAAAACTCCCCTCTGGGGTAGAAAAAGCAGTTTTCTCTCTAGCAGCCTTAGTCAACGGGATTTGCCAATACCCCTTGGTAAGGTCTAATGTTGTAATATACCTGGCTGGACCTAGTCTCTCAATAAGCTCATCTACCCGGGGCATGGGGTAGGCATCAAACCGTGAAACCTCATTAAGTTTCCGGAAATCATTGCAGAATCGCAGAGTCCCGTTGGGCTTTGGTACCAACACAATCGGGCTCGACCACTCACTCTGCGACTCTTCAATGATCTCCAGGTCCAGCATCTTCTTCACTTCCTCTGAAACGGCCTTCCTTTGAGCCTCTGGGATGCGGTAGGGCCGGACAAAAACTTTGACTCCAGGTTCCGTGATAATATCATGTTCTATGACACTAGTTAGCCCTGGCAAGTCTGAAAACTTTTCTTTATTTCTCTGCAAGAACTCCTTTGCCTGCTGACTTTGGATTTTAGACAGGGTACTTGCTACTTGGACACTCTCCACCCCAACCTGAGGCTCAAGTCTTGCACTAGCCAGGGAGGTCACCGGTTCCCTGTCTGTCCAGGGCTTTAACAAGTTGACATGATATATCTGATACGGTTTCCTCTTGCCTGGCTGGTGGACTCTATAATTTACCTCTCCCACTTTTTCCACAACTTCAAAGGGACCTTGCCATCTGGCCAAGAATTTACTTTCCACAGTGGGAATTAGCACCGCTACTCGATCCCCCACTTGGAAGTGCCTTATTTTAGCAGCCCTGTTATAGACCCGTCGTTGAGCCTCCTGGGCTTTTTGCAAATGCTCTTTGACTAGTGGCATCACAGTTTGGATCCTTTCCTGCATTTGGGAGACATATTCAAGAACACTCTTATGCTGAACAGGTTCACTTTCCCATTCCTCTTTAATAAAGTCAAGTAGTCCGCGAGGTCTCCGCCCATATACCAACTCAAAGGGCGAAAACCCAGTGGAGGCCTGGGGCACTTCCCTGATAGCAAACAGGAGAGCTGGTAACAGGCAGTCCCAGTCTTTCCCATCCCTTTGTACCACTCTCTTGAGCATAGACTTAAGGGTCTTGTTAAAGCGTTCCACTAACCCGTCCGTTTGGGGATGGTAGACCGATGTGCGCAGCTGTTTAATCCGGAACAGCTTGCACACATCGGCCATAACTCTCGACATAAATGGGGTGCCCTGGTCTGTGAGTATTTCCTTGGGAAAACCAGTCCGTGTAAACAACTGGAATAATTCCCGGGCAATAGCCTTAGAGGAGGTATTCCGCAGTGGAAGCGCCTCAGGATATCGGGTGGCATAGTCAAGAATCACTAATATGTAGGAGTAACCTCGAGCCGACTTTACCAAGGGACCCACTATATCCATGGCTATCCTCTCGAATGGGACCTCAATTATGGGCAGAGGGACCAAAGGGCTCCGGAAGTGGGTCACCGGAGCAGTCAACTGACAGGTGGGACAAGAGGCACAGTATTTCTTTACCTCTGCTTTCAGACCTGGCCAGTAAAACCGGTCGGTGATCTGTGCTTCCGTCTTCTCAACTCCCAGGTGTCCCCCTAACACATCATCATGGGCCAGGTCCAGAACCTTTTGTCTATATTGTTGGGGTACCAACAATTGTTCTACCAAATTTTCCCTCACCTTGGTAACCCGATACAACAACTCATTATACATTGCGAAGTGTGGCCACCGCTCATTTGCACCTGGCTCTTGGGGAACCCCATTTACT